>JAECWM010000131.1:0-60195 GCA_018150695.1 Drosophila oshimai | reverse complement strand
GCTAAACTAAACGTAGCAATTTATTAATTAAGAGTACCAAAAAGCTTAATAATTTAAGGTTAATGACTTGATAAAATCATTGTCGCGTCTCAGCAATTGCAGATATGAAGAGTATGCCAAAAATCCGTGAACTCCCGCCACTGTGTTTTTTGTGTGAGAATAATGGTGAGGGAGGAGCGGTCCTGTTTGGCCAGGAAATTGAATTCTGGGGCAGCGTTTTCCGTCCGCTGGGGTCGCCAGGTAGCCAGCGTTGCCAGGTGATTAATTGCGTGCAGGGGACAGCTGCTGCAGGTTTCGGGGGGAGTGGGGAGGGGAATCCCCGAAGGGGGATGCCCGGGGACTAGCTGACAAGCACGTGCCTCGTTCTGAAAAATCATTTTTCCTCGCATTTTTCAGCAGATTTATATGTTTTCCCCTTCCCCATCCCCCCCAGCAATTACAACCAGAAGGGCAAACAAGGTGTGGAGTACACAAAACTATAAAATCTACAAAAGGCCATCGAATTGTCTAAAAATAAATCTAAATTCGCAACGCATAGCTGCAGTGTTTTATATCGATCAATATAAATTTATGTGTGTTATATCAATGAATGGGATGCCAGAAATAGTTTAAACACTGCCATCCACTTCTCCTGACGAAGTCTGAGTTCTCTTTTATTACTTTTTAAATACTTAGTATTTCTAAAATAAAATAAAAACAATATACAGCTATAAAATGCTTGGTGATTTTTATTTATTTATTTAAATTACATTAGTTTTACAGCAACGTCTTGCAAAATGTTTTCTCTTGTGCATGATTTTTTTAGTTTACCATATTAAAACTAGTAATTAAGACAATATGATTATAGTAACTGTTTCAAATAAACTTTCATTAAAAACTTCTTCATTCATATTTTCTTAATTTACACAGTAAGCTCTTGTGTATTTAAATAAGATTAATAGCTCCAGAGGTTAATTTGATTTTCTGATTTGAATAAAAATGGAATTATGAAATTACGTCCTTGATCATAAGAGAACCTAAGCGAAATAATTCTTAAAATACATGCCTAAAATTCAATTATTTAAGCAATCAAAATATTTTCCTTTGCAGAAATCGAAGAACCCCGCGTTTAGCCTAGGGCATCGCAATTATAAAAACACTTTGAAATAAATGGTCGGTTAGCTCGTTTGGTGCTGTTGTCTGGTTGTCTGGCTGGCTGCCTGCGCTTGTTTTGCGGCATCACAATCACAATGGGCCGTGCCATGCGGTTCCCGCCGCCTCCTGTTGTCATTCCCATTCCCATTTTGATTCCCTTTGCCTGTACATATCTTTACCGTTGTTGTGGCACCTGTGTCCAGGTGTGCAGCATGCTTTCAGGCTGATGTCGATTTTGGTTTTCCGCTGTTTTCGGTTTTCTGTCGTTTTTTTTGTGCGTTACCTACTCGTTTAAGGTGGCAAAGCCAGCCGAAAATGTTCAGCAGTCTGATTTATAGTCAATTTGTCTTAAATTATGCATGTGGCAGGCAGCCGAGGGGCCCAGATAATGGAGGGGAGTGCTCTAGCTGCAGCAGTGGCACTAGAGGATCTTGGTATTCTTCCGCAAGGGCATTTATCATATTTTATCACTGCCTAAATGCGTGCCATAAATAATTCGTTCAGTTCTTTTCCACAACTGATTTAATAGACTGAAAGCAGTTACCTACCTGTAAAGCGGACTAGGGCATAAATTTAAGCCAAAGCCGCTAATAATTTGTCAAATGGGAGGGACTGAGGCGCTTATGCTCCCCTTCATTTTGTCTCATTTTGTTTGGTGGTCTTTAAAAGACCCTTCAAACCACTCGGATTATCCCGATTCCCGATGAATCGGGTAAAGTGCGGCAACAGTGCGCTCAATTAAACTGCAATTGCAACACGCTATGACCATTGGGCATCCTGTGTAACCGTTAATTGGTTGCGGGTACTTTCGTTAAGCATCCCCACCTCAGAGTCCTGCCACTGGCACTGCAACAATTTATTCATGTGGGCCTGGTCGGTCCATAGTTCCGCTGACCGCTAATTACAATCTCATTGCCAAAGAGCAGAAACTAATTAGCTTGTTTATCGAGTTCGCGTGGCAGCCATCGAAGTTACTCAATATTAATTTTCAGGCTTATCCATTGCCCTCCTTGTGTTTCTGTTTCTATCTCGTCTCCCCCACTGATTGCCAATTATTGAATTGTTTTCCTAGCTGGAAATTCTAGCCTCATTTACCGCACATGCTGACCATTCAGCGGGAGCCCTCAAGTGTGCCATGAAATAATTAAAACTTTAGGGCCTCCAAAATAAATAAAAAACCGAAGAAGAAGCCCTCAAAAGATATAAAAATTAGAACAAGCTGACTCCCAGTTGCCCTGGCTAATGAGTTTCTTCCCATTCAGAAATGAACATAAAACAAAGAAAATTGTCGAGCACTTTGAATTGAACTGAAGAGTGTACTCTAAGTTATAGTTGAATCTTTTGTTGGGGAAGAAAGAAAGAACTCATTTAGGTATTATTTTTCAAGCACTCTTAATTGTGAACTGAACCAACTAAATTCTAAAAAATTCAGCAGGAGAACTTTTTTGTTGATTTGATAATGTTGATTTTACCTCTGATAATGTTACTTTGTTTTTGAATAACCTTTTTTTTTTAGTTACAGATAATTTAGTGACTCTGCAATTATTCGAATTGAGATACAATCCTGGCCAACTCAATAAATTTTCACCTCCAACCACCCGCTGGCGAAATTTAAGCGTAACCCAAAAACCGTCACCGCAAACACTTACACACTCGCTTCGCTTCGGTTTGGTTTGGTTTGGTTTGGCTGGGTTTCGGTTCGTTTCGGTAATGGCCGCCCAGCAGGTTGGGCTATTTTTCCAATGGAAATGGGAGGTGGGAGGTGGGCTTTTGCACATTCTTTCCGTTATGGTCTTCTACGCGCTGTTGCTGTTGTTTTTCAGTTTTTCTTTTGACCAGCTATTTTACCAATGTGCTGAAAATCAAGCGGTCGAGTCGTAAACATTTTTTTAATTCATTCTCATCCAACACTTCGAAACCAAGAATGTTGGCCATTAACCACACACACAATATACACCCTCAAGCTCACACCTATACATTTAGAGGGAGAAAGCCATTAAGCAGCTGCAGGAGCAGCAGCTACACTTAAACAAATTCTTCAGATATTTTTTAAAAGGTCCAAAATTAGTTAGGTTTCTGTTAAAGGTATTTTCCTTTAATTTTATCACATGAAAATTAAGTTCCTCTCTTAAAAGTGTTTATTATATTTATGAATAAAACAGGTGAAACTGGTATTGATATACTTTCAAAATGGGGCTTAATTGGAAAAACATTAACTTAAATAATTGATACATTAACTAAAGAAGCTTAACATTTGTTTACTTAATTCTGTTTGATTGAGCTAAATTTTACATGAGGAAGTTTGAGTTAATGAAATGTGACTGAAAATAAAATATATTTTTAAACGTACAAAGGTGATTAAAGTGATGTTGATGGAGTTTCCCAAAATATGTTTGCAGATGCAGTTTACTTTATTTTTCAGCGTGTAGAAAAGGAGCTAAGCAGCTGTAGTCTGGCCTGGCTGGCGTGTTGAGTGTTTGCGTTTTTCAAATTGTGTGAATTTATTTTTTTCCTGCCTTTGTTTTTATGGCGCCTGAAATTATGCTTATTTCGCCATTTCTGCTTAGCTCTTAAAGAAATTAAAAAAAGAAGCAGCAGCTCGCGAGCGCCCCTGGTGAAAGTGGAAGTGGAAGTGAAAGCGAGGGGAAAGGACATGCAACCCACAAGGTACCAAGGACCTTGAGTGGGCATGGTTGTGTGTTGGTGTGTGTGTGTGCCTTTCGCTTTGGCGCCTTTGCCTCAAACGACTTTGTTTTTGTTCTCGATGCCCTGAGCCCTAAGCGAAAACAAAACCCAAAGCGCTGTGTGTACTCCAAAAATGCTCGCCTGTCTTCGCTAAACGCTAAAGGAAAAACAGGAGAGGAGGAGTTGAATGGGCAGGCGCTTAAATTGCCCTTTAAATTTTGCCCCCAACTGGCTGGCTATCCAGCTGATATTTAATTCAGTATTTATCCTAGATGCTTTGATTTCTTTGGCCACATTTTGATTACTTCGACAGCAACTGGCAGGACTGTGTAGGTATATATTTTTTGTTATTTTTTTTTTGTTTGACAGCCAACTGTGGCCGAGGGCCTATCATTGCGACAGACAGTCGGACGAAGGAAGAACTGGGACCATTTTCAAATTGACAGGAGCAGGAAGAGTCTGGGGTGAATAAGGGAATATCAAAAACTCATTACAATCACTCCAGACGTAAATGTGGCCAAATATAGACCAAATGGCCCACAAGGATGGCCAGCACATAAATTACTGCCAGCAGGGAATAGGACGGTGCCGTCTAGAAGAGGATGACTGGGTCATTGGAGCCACGTTAATTAAAGTTCACCTATTCACATTTCGCCGACGATTCCCAATTAAAAACTTCAATAGCTTTCTCAAACCGAAAAAATCATTTAGAAGTATTTAATTATATTTGCAGAGAACTCGGTGAGATTTTTGATCCATCTTAATGTATTTATAGTATCTATGGAAAATATATGTATCCATAAATTGTTTTTCTCCGACTCGTTTGTCTAGGCAATTTGTGTCCATAAAGCGGACAATAAAAATCGACATTAAAAGGCTGCCATTCAAATAAATATGGCCTTGTGCTAAACGAATCGTTAACAAAAAAAAGTCGGAGCAAAAAATGTTAGGGAGCATAAAAAAGCACCGGAGAACAAAATGAAATGCGAAATACTTTTTTATCAAAATAATTTCACACAATTAAAGTGAAAAGCCATACGCAGACGTCTATTGTCCCGAACAATGGCCAAGAGTACAGACGAGGGTTGGTTGAAGGAGGGTCGGGCGATTTATTTGCTGAGTGCAAATTATATTTGAAATGCACACATATATGTAGTACGGAGCGATGTATAAAAGTGTACCGAACAAATTGCTCGCACAAACGAATCAAGTGGAATTTATTTCATTCCGCTGGCACTCTTAATTTGTTTTATATATTATATTTTAGCCATTTTGGAAGGCAGCCAATTAAAGTACGTTCTTGGGGGCATCCAGGAAGATCAAAATTTTAATAACTGTCTCTAAGCGCATAAAACAGACGCTCCTGTTCAGCTGAAAAGTTCCTCTAACAATGCAAAATACCATAAAAATGCTGGCTAAGTAAGTTCCACTGATATGGCCAACTTCATTTGTGTTTCCGCCCCTTCAAGTACTTCCGCCGGTTGCCAGGCTCAAACGAGGCTCAAACGAGTGGCTCCTCGCAGTCAAGATATAACTGCCAGTTGGCCAAGAGGGCTATTTACATTTACAAAGAGAACGTATAGTTTATGGGCAGCTGGCTAAGCCCGACTGGCTTGTTTATGGGGTTTACGGAGTACGTGTTTTATAGTATTTTATTTGTCCCTGCATATTTCATAAATTACGTGGTAATCTGCGTGTAATTGCCCTCCCTCCTCCTCCTCCTCATCAAGATAGCATTGCGTAATTACGCTCTTTGTTTAAACAATCAGGCGGGGCCCATCATTCACCTCGTAACTCTTCTTCGATTGGATAGATCGCCCCGAGCCATCGCAAACACTCATAATTGTGGGCCACCTTGGGCTTTGAAGTGCTCCACCCATGATAACCCGGATCGGTAATACCTACTCCTACCACTCCCATCACATGTTCAGGAAAACAAATTGCGCTGTTGACCTTCGGTTGGTTGGCAAAAATTCTGCCTTTGACTCAATTGAATCTCACAAAGGGGCACGGGCACGGGCACAGACAACTTCTGCTTCAGCATATTTATAGGCATTATTTCTGTACTCAAGGATTTCCAGTCAACGATTTTGGCTCGTTAGTGAACTGAACTGACTTCGCTGCTCGTTGTCCCGTTGGCCGCAGATTTATGCCGCTGCCAAAACTTTTTTAACAACATCCCAAATTTACGATTTTCGGAACACGCACACTGGTTAACTAGACTGGCCTTTTGTATCACCATCTCCATCCCCAGCTCCATCTCAGGGCTGTTGTTTGTCCTGCCTTGGAATTGTTTTGATTTAGTAATGGCGGGCGGACATTTAATTAGAGTCGCCAGAAAGTCTGCGAACAAGATCCCGATAAATAAGCCGACTATTAGATGACAGACATCAACTATTGTTCGAACTTTATCTTTATAATGAGCTCCGCCACCTTAAACTGGCATGGCAGTGAAGTCATCAACCGGTCCCATTTTGTGGGACTACCAATGAAAATTTGAATATGTAAAGTGCGTCTCGAGTGAGTTTGAAATGTTGAACGCAGGCCAAACAAATGCTTACATTTGCTTACACCGATTCTGGTGCTGACAATCATGTTAATGAGGCTGTCGCTGTCAATTAGCGGCGAATCTCCGGGGGACCTGTGGCGACACAAAACGTTGAACTCGAAGTCACAGGTTTATCCCGATTTATTGAGATATTTTATCAATTCCAAAAAGCTTCTGGGGCTGTTCTGTATTAATCATCTTAAAGTTGATGTTGTCTGGTAAATTGACAGGTACGAAATTGGTGTGGGGTGTTATGTTTATGCAGATTTATTTGTATTTTTAAAGTTTTAAGTTTTTAAGCTTTTTTAAAATTTGATTTCCAAATGTCACCTTTCTTATGAAAATTCTATAATTAAATCAAAGGTATGGTTTTTCTACTCAGAAACAAAATGTGTCTTTGTTTAGGATATTCATATATAAAGCAAAATTTAAATGAATTTAAAACAAAAATTTAGGATTAATGAACAATATTTATCCAAAAATTGACTATAAAACTTGAGCCAAACTACAAGTTTTTAAAACACTTTTTTATTTTGAGTAAAATTTCATTCGACTCTAAAAATATGAAGCTATGCAAAAACATTAACCATTTCCTCCCCATTTAGAAACAAGTACTGTGTGTGCCAATTGTTTATTCGGTTGTTAAGCCATTATAAATAAATTATAAATAAATAAATATTGAGCTTGGTGTGACTGTCGTATTGGGCCTGCTATCGCCTAGAAGCAAAGTTTTCCTCCCAGGAATTCCTTGCACTTCTTCTTGACCGGTTCTTCGGTGGATTCATCCGAGTCGTGGTGTGGGTATGGGTATGGATACCATGGGAATGGCGGTGGTGGTGGTGGGTGTGGGTGAGTTGGATGAGTTGGCTTCTTGGTGGTGGTGGTGGTGGTGGTCGTTGTGGTTGTTGTATGATGATGTGGAGGTCCACCGGGATGTCCGGGATGTCCGGGAAGATCCGGGTTGTCCGGGATGTCCGGGAAATCCGGGATGTCCAGGATGCTCGGGATGTCCGGGATGTCCAGGGAATCCGGGGTGTCCGGGAAATCCGGGTTGTCCGGGATGTCCAGGATGTCCGGGATACGGATGGTGAGGATACGGATACGGATAGGGATACGGATACGGAGGAGGAAGATATGGGTAGGGCTGCGGCGCGTACTGGTAGTACGGGTGGGGCCCGTACTTCGGTGGGTAGGAGCTCTTCTTGGTGGTCTTGGGCTTCCTGGTGGTGGTCGAGGAGGGGAAGGTCAACACTAAGTTTCCACTGCTGCTGCTATCGAAGAGCTTGCGAAACGAGGAGGGATCCGCTGCCGCGTCGTTCTCCTCCACGCTGTTCAGCTCCTGGCTGTTCTCCAGCTCCGACACCTGGTCAAAAGTATCCTCCTGGGGACGGGCCATCGCCAGGGCTCCGCAGAGCGCCAGGCACAGGCAGAGGACCAGCTTGGTGCTCATGGTGGGAATGATGTTCGCTTCGAACTGATTGACAGATGGCATCACCTGCGCTATTTATACTAGTCCTAGGTATTCGCCCAAAAGAAATGCGATCGGGCCCCCTGAGTTATTGTGAAAAACGGTAACAATCCCATTGAACCAATAAACATTAACCCAGTTTGCAAGCATTTTCAAAAGATCTTCTCGCACATAAAGTGTTTAGTCACCGCCTCTGCTAAGTTTGCATATCAATGTATTCACCCATTAAAATCAGCATAGAACACGCCCAACAAGTTACGAGCGGTGATTTTATTTGCTAAGATCAGAGTTATGGATAAGATCGCAGGTATAAGAATAACGGTTCGTGTTTTGCTGTTTTTTTATTTTGATCTTTAGACCCCCAGCTGGCTCCTTTTTTAAAAAGCGGTTTTAATATCTTTATCACTAAGCGACAAATGACAGAAAGAATTTACTTCACAAGTGCCGATGGTATTGTGAAAATCATGGACCCAAACTATTGACAAGAAATAGTTTTTACCGAATTACTTTTGATTTAAAAAAATTCAAAACTGCAAATCAAATCAGAGAATATTATAGGCTAGTTACTAACCAAAAATAGCACTGGCTTTAAATAGCCGATTTTGGATAAAGTGTAATTAATGAATTGTCAATTGATAAAAGGTCACAGACACAGTTCGTTGGCTAAATAAAACCTAAATATCTGGCTTAGAACTTTGTCCATTCCCAATAGTTTAACCCATGTTATATGTCTTTTAGAAACTTGTTGACACTGGGACATATTTTTAGGCACCCAAATTTATAAGCATTCGACCAAAGAAATTGATCCATTAATTACAATTCAGATAAGTCTCTGCATTGGGATTATAAAAAGTCAAGCGGCCAGAAGAATTGTCACTAGTCTTTAATAGAACTCAGGAGCTAAGCAGGCCTACCAAAATATTTAAACATGTTAGTCGTTTTCATTGGACTAACTCTGCTGCTCCAAGCTAACTCAATTGCAGGACAAGAATACCAAGTATTTGGATGACCTTGGTCTGGCGTAAAGGTGATTTACCCGAGCTCGTCTCAATTTCAAGTAGTTACTCCGAAACCCTTTTTCCGGCGAGGACTGTGGGAAATTGTGAGGAATCGCACTATCACCGCAAACACAACCAGCCAGGATTTTCAAGTTGTCACTCCCCTCGGCAATGGAAACATTGCACTGTCCAGTAATCAGAACAATAACAACGCTCCGCTGCGGAACCTGCTGAGGAATCTGTTTGGCCTTCGACGAGGCCAGTCCAATATCCAATATGTGACCCTGCCTGGCCGATCATTTAACGATCGCTCCCAGGAGCCACGATACTGGAGTGACCATCAGCAATTGGCCAGTCCAGTGCTTCTGCCCCGCACACGGGTAAAGGTTGTACGGCAGAATGTTCCGCGGAAGATTTTGGTACGTAATCTTCAGTCCAGCCAGGCTCAGATGACCAATGTGGAAACTTTAAGGATACCCCTTTATCAGGACGACTGGCAGGTAAGCTTGTTAGAGCGCCTTTCAATAAATTTACCTAAAACCAACTTTTCCTTTTAGGATGACTCAACGTATTCCGAGTAACTTAAAGATTTGGAACCGTTTTCAAAGGAATTTTACAAGCCTGACAACAAATAAACTGACAATTTAAAAGAAATAAATAATTTGTTTGTAACTAATTTTTAAAGATAAACGTGAATTACTTAATAAGAAAATATATATTCAACCGATTTTAAAAAGTGTAGAAAACAGAAATCGAAACCAGATTTGATGGCCTACGCCAAAGCATTCGCCGATGAGTTATCTATTTTTCTGATTCAGCTCCAATAAACTTATTGTAAATGAATTAAAAAGGTAAACAAAGAAAAGAAAAAAAAAGAAACTTAAGAGAGACGCGATCGATTTCTCCGATCGCAAACTTATTAATGAACCTAAATTAGCATTTATATTTTTTTCTGGTGCAAATATCTGCTAAATATGCAAACCCAATGCCCAGGCAGCCTTAGTTGAAAATCGAACGCGTTTCGATATGAAACTAGTCGGATTTTTTCTGTGTTTAGTGGTTGTGACCAATATTCAAGCAGGTGCGGATCCCCCGAACTCAGAGAAGGAACAAATCCGCACTGCTCTGCCCTGGCTTCTTCTCCTCAGTGCTTATCCGGGAGCAGTGCCACAGGTCCCCATCCGAAGACCACAAGATGAGACAGTTGCAAGCAATACGAATATGAAGCAGCCGCAGTCTGATGAGATGGCGAATACTGATCAAGCGAATAATTTGGTCCGAGAGCAGTTCTTGCAGGGAATTCTACTTGGCCTGCAACAGCCAGGTGCACCCACAATTTCGCCCGCTGTCCTGGCGGACTTTATCGCGCAGGCAGCCACTACAACTCCGAAACCAACTGTGGAAAAATATGTCAGCGGGTCTGATAACGATGAGGATTACGATTATATAGACTTTAAGAATGGATCCCGCATTAAATATGACTTGGACGAGGTTGAGCAGCCGGTAAATAAGATTCTTCAGCAGACTACAAGACGTCCGACTGCAACTCGACCTCCAAGTCCCACCAATGTTCTCTATTACGCATCTCCAACTAGATACGTTTATTATAGACCCATCTACCGACCGTCTCCCTACTACAACCGAGTTGGCTAAGATTGTAAAATTAATGAAGATAATAAAGATAAACTTTTCATATGTGAGAGATAATTAGGAAAGCGTTTTTTTTGTAATAGAGGCCCGTTAAGTAGAACTCGCTTTTTGTGACAGGTCATTAGTCTTCTTAGTTATGCAAAAGAAGCTTTCAGTCAAAGCTATAAAAATTCAAATCATCGATCCGAATCTGCACCAAGCCCAGTTCGAATTTTGATTTGAAGCCCATGCTCCAGTCTAGTCTTTTGTTGACCCAATTTATGACACCCGACAGACTGTATAAAACCCTTCTCCTCTCAGTGCTACCACTTTAGTTCTGAGCTAACCGGAGCAACGTAAAACCTCTCATCACAATGCTGATCAAAACCTTGGGTTTGCTTTTCCTACTGACTGGCCAGGCCTGGGGTCAGTCCATAAGTATTCCTATTTACAGTTCTGCCGTCGGCAGTATACTCTCCGCCATTGCAGCAGGAACAGGAGGTGGCTCGAATCCTAGTGCTTCGACTACAAGTAACACCAACAATGACAACAACAATGCATTGGCTGCATACCAAGCATACGTAAATCAGTACTACAGCAGCCAATGGCAGCAATACTACGAAGATCTGGCGGCTTACTACGAGTACTTGAATGGTCCCGATGGACCCAATGCACAGACACCAGCCCCCACCGCAGCTCCCAACCCGAACTCTCCTGCCATTCCCGATTCAACTGGAGCTCCTACGACCTCAACTGCGCTACCGACTTCAACGGGAACCCCAACGACATCCACTGCACTCCCTACATCAACTGGAGACCCAACCACCTCGACTGCTTTACCCACCGAATCGACAACCGCAGCGGCTTTTAACCACTTCCACTGCAATCGCAACATCGACAGATGCTTCAACCACCTCGACGGCTGTGGCTTCTTCCACTGACTCTCCAACCACCTCGAACGCTGTAGTCACCCAATCCACAACAACAGAAACTCCAAGCACCTCCACGGCTGTCGCTACATCGACTGATGCTCCAACCACCTCGAATGCCGTAGTCACCCAATCCACAACAACAGAAACTCCAACCACCTCGAATGCCGTAGTCACCCAATCCACTACAACAGAAACTCCAACCACCTCGAATGCTGTAGTCACCCAGTCTACAACAACGGAAACTCCAACAACATCCACCGCTGTCGCTCCTGCCAACACGGACTCCACTTCAACGGCAGTGGCACCAGGAGTCCGTTCTCAAACCACACCCTTGCCCTATCATTATGTGCAAAGCTCACTGATCAGTCCCTACGATCTGCACCGCATCAGTTCCAACCCGATTTACGTTCGCGGACCGGCAGTGGCACCATCTGCAGCTAACACCTTGCCAATATATATCCCATACGATAACATTTACCGTAGGGGACAGCCATCTCCTTATTTCGCATATGACGGAAAGAAATAGAATGGAAATTTTTATCTCCTTCACATACAAAAAATAACTCATTCAATAAACTATAAGAAAAACATAAACAAACTAATGGCCTTTCTTTTGTCAGTTAATTGATTCAAGAACTATCGATCTAGAGGTTCAGAACGGTAGTTAGCACTAACCACGTGATGAATGAATGGACTGGCCAAAATGGTCAGACTAAAAACAAACTAAATGCTGGCCAACTAAGAACAGTTCTTGAAAAACTGATTTAACATATTCTATAAACATTTCAAATTTATAAGGCTGAGATCCATCCAACCTTTTGTTTGTTTAGAGTGACATTCTAGTTTTACGACTTCAGTGGGCTGTATAAAACTCTATGTCGGTAGCAGCTATCACTTCAGTTCTCGGCTAACCAGAGCTCCGGCTAATCACTGCTCGGAATGATATCAAATCACATCTGCTTGCTGTTTTTGCTGGCCAGTCAGGCCTGCAGCCAATTTACAAATTTACCAGTGTGGGATGCTTCTACCTTATTGACGCAGTTACCGGGTAATGGAATCAACGCAGGAAACTATTTTTACCAACAACCGTCGTATTATGATCAGTATTATAGCGAATACATTGCCTATCTGAACAACTTTTTGAAAACATATTGGGCAGCTTATTATGGCCCATATGATTACGGGTACTATGGACCCTACGGATCGTATAATCCCATTGTACCGATAACAACATCCGGGGTTCCGCCTTCAGTAATAGTAATACCAGTGCCAACAACAACAAATTTAACTTCAGCGCCGAGTGCAACATCAATCGATATCCCAACTTCGACAACCATAACAACAGCGCCGATAACCACATTAACCGAAGGTTCGGCTTTATTAACGACGACTACAACGCCAATAACAACATCAACCTCTACATTTGATTCAACACCGTCGACCACTACCGTTCCGGCTTCAGAAAAAACGACTACAGCGCCGATAACAACATCAACTGCCGTTCCGACTTCGACAACGACGACTATAGCGCCGATAACAACACCAACTGCCGTTCCGACTTTAACAACAACGACTACAGCGCCGATAACAACATCAACTGCCGTTCCGACTTCAACAACGACGACTACAGCGCCGATAACAACATCAACTGCCGTTCCGACTTCAACAACGACGAGTACAGCGCCGATAACAACATCAACTGCCGTTTCGGCTTCAGAAACAACGACTACAGCGCCGATAACAACATCAACGACCGTTTCGACTTCAACAACAACGACTACAGCGCCGATAACAACATCAACTGCCGTTCCGACTTCGACAACGACGACTACAGCGCCGATAACAACCCCAACTGCCGTTCCGGCTTCAGAAACAACAACTACAGCGCCGATAACAACATCAACTGCAGTTCCGACTTCAGAAACAACAACTACAACGCCGATAACAACATCAACAACGACTACAGAACCGATAACCACATCAACTGACCTTCCGGCTTCAACAACGACGACTTCAGAGCCGATAACCACACCTACCGAGGTTCCGGCTCCAACAACGACGACTTCAGAGCCGATAACCACTTCAACCGAAGTTGCGGCTTCATCAACGACGACTATGGAACCGATAACCACCTCAGGCGTGGTTCCAGATTTAACAACGACGACTTCAGAGCCGATAACAACGCCTACCACTATTTCTGATTTAACAACGACGACTACAGAGCCGATTACAGATTCAACGGAGTCCATTTTAACAACATCAGAAAGTTCCGTTTGTTTAATTTTCCCCCAGCTTCCGATTTGTCAATCCGCAAAAGCACACGTTAAAAAAAGTGAATCTACGGTGTCGGATATTTCAGA
This sequence comes from Drosophila oshimai, assembly GCA_018150695.1. NCBI lineage: Eukaryota > Metazoa > Arthropoda > Insecta > Diptera > Drosophilidae > Drosophila > Drosophila oshimai. The sequence goes on along the minus strand of JAECWM010000131.1, from coordinate 46,441 downwards.
ATCAGGCCCTGTTTTCAAGCCGCAACAGTTGTCGATCACGTCGGTGCCTCAATCTGTGACGTCACTGTGCTTCTTTTATCCTCGTCTTTGCTTAAAGCCGGAAAAGGCACAATTTGTGCGCCTAGCCGATGGAAATGGAAAACCCTTATTGTTAATATCACCAGTCGAAGGAAGATCGGCTCACACTCAACAGCAGCCTGCCTTGTGGAGAGCTATAAGAAAAGACATGGAACCCGATGAAAAATCACTTCAGTAGGCTCACTACATTTTACAGGCTTTGACCAACATTATAAGCAACTCAACATTTCTATAAATTTAAAACAATATAAGTTTTCATCTTTAGCTGGCTTGTATTAAATTTTAGTAGTAATAGATCACCCACAACGAATTATATAAATAAATCGTGTGCTAAACTAATGCAAATATTGGAACAGAAGAAATATGGGTCAGTAATAAACCTGAAAAAAAAAATAAAAATAATTGCGTAATATATAATAAGAAGCTGTGTATCGACTATATTGTTTTTGTTGTTGTTTTTAATTTTATGGACTTTTTGATTATTTATGGGAATTATCACAGGCTAATTAGCTTAAAACAAAATCTTTTAAAAAGCTTGCCGACATGCGAAATTTTCAGGAACGACTGCGAATCGATATATTAGCACATTTAGCATTTAAATGGATAAACGTGACGATAAGAGTTGGATAGGTTTTACGATTTGCTTAAAAATTCTGACAGGCCTAGTCATTCCAATCAGCTTTTTTTTTCATCCAATCAAAGATTAATAAAACGCTGATTTCGCCCGTTCTGATTTAATTAAATAACAATTTTTTGAATATATATAGGGGGCGTTAATGGGCATTTGATTTCAGTCCGTGGCTAAACTAGAAGCATGTTGCTACTGCGGAATGTGATTTTGTGGCTCTTTGTAGCTGGAGCGAGCTGCTTTATTCCCACATCCAGTGGACATCTAATTCGGGTTCGAATACCTGTGTGGGGGAGTGCTGGAAACATAATAAATCAGTTGAGTGGATATGTTAAAGGAAAGGGGAGCGCTACAAGGAAAAAGACCCGTCGCCGAAAAGAGGATTACTGGACAAACCCATATGGATACTACAGTTCTCCTCCGTTGATATATTCTCCCTCGTATCCGCCAGTATACTATCCCTATGATCTGTATTCAGCACCAACAAGTGAACCAGTAACACCACCCAGGCAGCAGATACCAAATAAAATGTATTCATCACCAACAAGTGAACCAGTAACACCACCCAGGCAGAAGCGACCAATAAAACTGAAAATTAAATCACCATTGAAGCCGCTGCCAACCGTTGAGTCACCTACAAAGCCATTAACGATTTCATCCTCTGAGTCAATAATGGAGCTTTTAAACAACCTACCAATTGATCCTTTAAAAGATCCCCAGACAGAGCTGCCAACAAAGCCCTCAAAACCAACAAAAACAAGTGAAATTATCCTCATTCCAAATGCTTTGTACCCATCACCAACAAAGCGGCCATTAAAAGCAGAGAGTGTACTATTAACAAAACTGCCAACTGAGATAACGTTAAATTCAACAGCTAGTCTTCCAATAATAACACTCAGTGAGTTACCAACAAAGCCACCAATGGATCCACCTTCTGAGCCGGTTACCAACCTTCCGATCAAGGAGCCCGAAACAAATGAGAGCGGAGTGTTGGGGATTCTGAGCGACTTTGAGCGGCCACTAAAGTTATCAATTGTGTCAAAGCCCATGATGTCGCTTTGCTTTTCCTATCCTCAACTTTGCAAAAATCCTGAAGAGATTCAGTTCTTAAAGCTGTCCGATGAAAATGGAAAACAATGGCTGCTGATATCAGCGCCTCCTGAAGCGTGAAAAGTCCCTCCTCAAAATTAATTTAAGTTAAAACCTGCCAAACGTTTACAAACACCCGATGCTTATCAGCAGTAGAAAACAAAATAAGTCAGTAGATGATTAAGACAAAGATTATATCACAAATGAGTTTTGTAGTCAATAAATTATCACCTTCTTAAGCCATCATTATCATCTCGAGTTTGAAATAGATTGAATGTTAGAAAATGTCAATAGCGTTTTAACAAGCAGAACTTGGGGTTAAATAACTATAGATAAGGATTAAGTTTGATAGTTGACCGATATTGTCCTCAACATAAAGTTCGTTGGACTTTTTTTATTGCCATCTACGCGACACCATGGAATATAAAAAGGCGATAATGAGCGCCTCACTCCAGTTCATTGTTTTGCAGGGAGCATGCAACTGCTTAAAAGTGTTTTTATCTGGGTCTGGTTGGTTGCAGCTGGACCAAAATGGGTTCTTTCAATAACTAAGGGCTATCAGGTCCAAGTCCGAATACCCGTTTGGGATGTGGGAGGCCTAATCTCACGGTTCACCGGTCAAGAGAGTACTCAAAAGAAAAAAAGAACGACCCAACCATGAAGAGTATTGGCCATCTTCATATGGATACTATGATCCTTCTCAGTTCGCTTATCCTCCGCCACCTTATTACCCATACCCTCCATATATACCACCAACAAGTCCACCATGGACAACAAAGCCACCAACGAAGCCAACAAAGCGACCAACGAGGCCAACGAAGCCAACAAAGCGACCAACCAGGCCAACCAGGCCAACGAGACCAACAAGGCCAACCAAGCCGCCGACAACAACCGTGCCACCAACGGAGACGACTACTCAAATTTCAACTGCAGCACCAACAGATTCAACAACCGAGGTTACCACCGAGGTAACCACTGAGGTTACCACTGAAGGAACCACCCAGGGATCGACTAATGGACCAACGGATGGAACAACAGAGGGAACGACTGAGGGAACTACTGGGGGTCCAACTGAGGGTACCACTGAAGGAACCACCCAGGGATCGACTAATGGACCAACGGATGGAACAACAGAAGGAACGACCGATGGAACGACTACCGGGGGAACAACTGAGGGTACCACCGAGGGATCGACTAATGGACCAACGGATGCAACAACAGAAGGAACAACCGAAGGAACAACCGAAGAACCGACTGAGGGAACAACTGAGGGAACGACAGAAGAACCGACTGAGGGAACAACTGGGGCTCCACCTGTCCGCGACCTATGCAAATTGTATCCTTATCTCCCAGAGTGTCAAAGAATCAAATCAGTGCACAGGATAAACAATAAGTTTAGAGCTCCCACGAAATCGAGCAATGTTTTGAAGCCGGAGCACAATCTTTCCATTGAAACCAAGCCACACTCGGTGACATCTCTTTGCTTCTACTATCCCCGTTTGTGCATGAAGCCCGAGGAAGCTCAATTCGTGAGATTGTCAGACGAGAACGGAAGACCTTTGCTATTAATATCACCTGTAGACAGTAAACTGGAACAGTCCAAGTTTAAGCTAAGCGGAAAAGTGCATTTTTAGTTATTAATCAAATAAAAATGTATTCTATTGCAATTGATAAATTCAAAACATTTTAACAGAAATTCTGATTGAACTTTATGTGAACTTTTAAAATAAGGCTTACAGTTGATGTGACTCCAATTCTGCTTACATAAACATCTTTAAAGTGAATAAAAAAATACAAAGGGCAACATTAAATACACAATATGTTTCTTATTTATTTTAAAAGGTCTAAAGATCAAGGGGGAAAAATAATTGCAAAATATTCAATATTTTTGCTGAAATTTGAAATATTGAGATAATTATTTGTTAGCACCTTATTTTTTAAGTTTTGATCAAATATACTATACAAATTTAAATTTTTGTATAGTATATTTAGAACACCAACTGACGGCAATTCCATTCTTGTTAACTAATGGAATGCCGAAGCGCTTAACATCGCCGGTAGAATAGAGGTCAGTTTATAATAATTTTTAGAATTTAGAGGCACAAAAGATTCTTTGCCCTAAGTCCACATACTTATTAAATAATTAAGATGATGATCGTTTTATAAATTTTGTTTGCAATCAATTAATGCATGAATTTTGTAAAGATCGTTTTATAAATTTTGTTTGCAATCAATTAATGCATGAATTTTGTAACCGAATTTAACACAAATGTAACTTCTTTCAGATTTAGAACACTGATCCACGAAGAACGAGTTTCTTGATTAAACCCTTTATTGCTTATCTTTATTGATTTTTAGGCTTTCTTCTTTTGTTTTTATGAGCACTCTGTTATTTGCATGGATTCCGTGTAAAAGTTCAGAATATATAAAGGCTTGTAATAGAATACTAGCATTTAGTTTTGTATACGACAAGGAGCATGGTGCTGCTAACCAAAGTTTTGTTTTCGCTTCTTATAGTTGTGCCCAGTTGGTTTGCTGGGGTTTCAAATGGACACGAGTTACAAATAAGAATACCTGTATGGAACTTAGGAAACATTTTCTCTGACTTTATCAAGAGTAATACGCCATCAACAAGGCGTCCTAAAAGACCTCCTACAAGACCTTATAGACCAACAAGAACACCACCAACAGAGATACCAACTCAGCCAACTAATCCGACAGAACCAACTCTCTTATCGATTTATCCTAACCCTTCTGCGATGCAAGGTGAATCTTATCCCACGGAATCCACGATCTGCTCAACTTATCCCCAACTTCCTCAGTGTCAAGAGGAAGACACCGAATTTGGATTCATACGTGGCTGGCAAACTGATCCATATTTCTGCTTTTACTATCCAAACCATTGTTCGAGCCCTGGGGAGTCACAATTCGTTCCTGTCATTGGTGTTAGGGCAAGTTCATTTCTGCTGGTACTACCACGTGAAAGAAAAAGGAATAGGCTACCCTCAGGGCGTTCAAACAATGCATTGCTGAGACCGACTCGAAGACCCGATTGGCAGAGGCATCCAAAACCAAACATATTACAGGGGAATCAAAATGTACTCTTTGATGAATAAAGTCTTTGATGCTGAAATTCCACTTGTGTTCTCTTTATAATATGTCCACAAAAGGCAAAAAAATTCTTTTTACATGACAAAGATGACAGCACTTCAAGCGAAACTATTCAAGCAAACTGGTTTCAGTTGCCCCACTCCACCTGGTCATCTCTTTAGATCCGACCAGTCTAAGTTCAGCTCCCTGAGGTGGTGGTAGATGAAGTTGAAATGAGCTCCATCCAAGCCTTTCGAGCTATCCCATGGCTTGTTGTGTTACAGCTTTGGGTTCAGATTAGTCGATGTGACGCTGCCCCACCACTCCATGATGAGGCACTGCAGCAACTCAAGCAACTGGACTTAGCCCAGGCGAAGCTCATCACGGCTAACTCTTCTGTCAAGTGCAGCCTTACCCCCAATCTTTGCGATTGGCAACTACATTTGTATGAGGGTCACGGATTCAGTGTGCCACTTGTCCACCTGGAGCACCAAAGCACCACCGAAGCACCCCCGACACATGGACAAGAAACTTTCGCATTGACCCAACAAGACAGTGGTGGGCCACAGCTGTTTATTGTGGCCGATGTGGAGCCCAAGTCCAGAAGAGAAGTGCGAAGAAAAAGAAAGCATCGGCCACGAGCCACTTTTAATTACTTGAGTAAACAGAAATTTGTCTTGCTGATTCTTCAATAAATAACCGAAATGAATATACGCTTTAATCATTTTTATTATCATCTCTCGTTAAGACCAATCAATCAGTGGCCAGGGATTTATTCCGGCTGACTCACGGTTCGGGGGCTTGCCAGTCTGTGAAATTCATTCCGCAGCCATAAACAAAATTCTGAGCTCATTAATGTCCGCTCGATTCACGCTTTACCTGCCGTGAACTCTTTGTTAAGCCGTCCGACCACTTTCAACTTTAACCTGCGACGCCACGGGTCCGGGGTCGCGCCTAATGCCCATTAAGCTGTCTTTAAATTAAATTTGGCTAGAAGTAAACAGACAGGCCTCTCGCGTTCTCTATTTATTTATTCAAATACTTATGAATAGATGGCTTTTTAAGTGCCCAGACGAGCTATTTTTTTTGATCAGTGGATATTTAATTAAGTCATCTTTATTGTCATAGCAACCCGCATCAAATTGATACGCCGATGACTGTACAATTATGATTATGATGATTAATAGGTTCAAATACTTGAATTAAAAGTAAAAGGGTGAGGAAAGCTTAACACTTTTATCAGTTGGTCGAAAGGTTTACAAATAAAGAGAATACTCACACTCCACAGAAGCTTTATCAATCTTCATTTTTCGTTTATTGTAAATTATTGTGACCATAAAACATCAATCCAATCTAATCGAATCACATCCCCAACTTACTAGCTATTTGATCAGTACACAAAATTGGGTCCCAGCGGAAATTCAATTCGTAATCCGGCTGGACCCTCTATAAACACTAACCCCGGAACCCGTAATCCCCAAAAACCAACCCCTGGAAAGCTCCGGCTTCACACATCATCCGTGGCTCGTTCGTCGTCTACATCGTCGGCGATGGTATCATAAATCGTATTCAAAAATTTTCTAATTTCCGCATACGGGAGAATCTGCCACCAATTTGTCGTAGTTTCAATTTCCTCATCCATTGCTCCCGCGTTCGCAGGACGTCTCTGGGAGCCCTGGCGACGTTTATCCTTGCCCTTACCCTTGCCCTTTCCCTTGCTCTTCGTTGTTAAAGGACGATGCGTGCTGATTTCCGGTGATTGTGTTTCCAATTCCTTCGCCGGCTGCTTGATTTTCGATGAACCAGGACTTGGTCTTAGGATGGGGTTAGTTTCAGGAGCAGGAGCAGGAGCAAGAGTAGTAGCAGGAGCTGAGGTAGTGACAACTTGGCTCGCTGTCATCTTTGTATCAGTTTCATTGGACGTTTGAGCTCCTGCCTGCGTGTGCTTTCGCTTGGCCTTCGGACGAGGTGGTCTTGCCCTGGTTTCGTCCTTCTTTTTCTTGCCGGACAGAGACGGAGCCTTTGTGCTCGTGTCACCGGCATTCTCCGCTGTCGGCCGGCTGACAAGCTGCTGCATTCCTGTCGATGCCATATCGATAATTGTCCCACTCGGGGCCATAGTTTTCTTCACACTTGTCAGGGATTCCTGTGGGGCAGGAGGAGCTGTCATCGGGGCTTTTGAGGCCGAGACTGCTTCTTTACCGATTTCATCCAGCTCAGGCAGCACGGCTTCTGTTTCAGCTGCATTGTTCTCGGAAAGCTCTGGCAGTGTCAGCTTCACCTTCAGCGGCTCCTGCTCCTGCTGCTGCTGCTGCTGTGGGCTCTGGGCCATAACTTCTTCCCGGACTGGTTTACGTTCATGGTCGGTGGTCAGGGTATTCAATTGCACTATCTTCTTGGCCCCGATGCTTTGCACATGGAACTCGTTCGAGTATAAATTCTCCTGTGCGTGCAATCCCGAGTTCATTTGCAGCGGCATTAATTGCATGTTTATGGCCTGGTCCTCAATTGTTTTGTTCTGTTTTGGCCCTGCCATCGCCAGGACCTCTACATCCTCGTCGAGGTTTCTGTAGTGTGACCTCTGTTCAGCGGATCGACGACTGTGCTGGGAGATCTGCTTCAAGAGGTGACCCATCGGCGGAGGGTCCTGCGAAGATCGACTGGCTATCCCATGGCGAAAGGCCAGGTTCATCCGGGGTTTGTTGTAGGCATAGACATCCACGTTGAAAACTCCATGGCTGGGGGCACGACGCCAGTGCCTCGCGGGAATGGCTGCAAAAAAGTTGGTCGTCATTGGTGAGCACCCACTGTACTTTCACTTAAACACCACTTACCTCTGGCCAGAAGGGCCCAAGACTGGATTAGCAACAGCAGTAGTGGCAGCTTCATGGCTAATACATATATTAGGCGTTGGCTCTGGCTGCGACTAAACCGATTTTGGACCACTCGACCAATTTTATGGCCATCCGATTTGGGTCAGTCCGCAGCTAATTTGCATTGACGATTCATGTTCGGCAATGTTCTAGGAATGTGAAAACACAGTGGACCCCACTTAAGCTCAACACGATTTAAATCTAACACTCTGTGGACATGGAATATCGTCGAGATGACGGTCCACTGTCCACGAGAACTGGTTTCTCTGAATCAATTTAAAGCAACGGCACTTTTGGCATTTGCCAAGACACAATGCTTTAGTTTTGGCCCTGTCAATGTTGTCCCATAAAATATTATTGTGTTGCCACCTTGGCCGAGCCTTGGCCAATTTGTTTTTTATTTGGATGCTTGGCCAAAAGCAGCGAAAGTTGAAAGTTGTGCTTAGCATTACAATGGGCTGCTAATGGAAAGTAATTGCCAAGAAATTCCGGGGAATGCAAAACAATCCGTGTTTCATTTTCTAAAATTCTTAAATGGAAAATTATTTATAAATTCCCAGAAACTAAAATTAAGTCATATGAAAATCTTTATAAATTTATACATAGTTTGTATGAATGGTTAGCTTTTATACTTTAAGAATATTCCATTAGCCTAATCGACTTTGGAATTATGTAACAGCAACAAATAAAGCTTCACAAGCTATCAAAGTAAACATATTTTGGTATTTATTAAGTCTATACATTTAGATGGTCTCATCCTCGTCAATAAGCCTTTAGAGAAGAAAGTGAATAAAAGCATGGCAATTTCAAGGTAATTATTCATATCAAATATCTCAAACAAAGAATATTCAATACAAGCAATTATTAAATATAAGCTTTATGAGGGCTCATATTGTCATAATTGCTATGTGGAAAAGCGAAAATTCAATTCGAAAAACCATCCGGGTAAGTGATTTATTTTAAAGAGCTTGTCAAAAACAGTTGGCCAAGAGTCAGAAAGCAGCAAACAAACAGCGAGCAAACAAGCCAACCCGAGAACAGAACAGTTGACAGCAACCACTCGGAGCACTTAAGATAACTTCGAGACGAGGGCCGAGTTGAGTTGAGTTGAGCTGAGCTGATGATGTCCACCAGCACCAGCGCCACCACCAGTACCAGTACCAGCAGTGGCAGATTTATGAAAACTGTTGACATTTAGTTCTTCGAACCGTAAACTCTGGGCGGACTCAAGGCAGCGGAATTTACATTCGAACAATGCAGCCCGCAGAAGCACGGAGCAAAGTGCACGGGGCATAATGCAAAAGGAATCGAAGGAGGAGGACGAAAAAGGACGAGCAGCCAGGGAAATGTGAAAAAAGCCAGATGACAGGCGGTGGAGACGGAGACGTACAAAGGCAACTGGGCTGGCATGTGAAGGAAGTCGGCCTGCCAGAGGTGGACTGCTCAGAAAAAAACTGGTGAAATCGTTAGGCTGCTCAATTCCAGATGCGCTGTGACAAATATTTTCTAGAAATCTATAAAGTTAGAAAAAGGTTTTTAAGAAAAAGGTCTATTGGTTTCGAATTTAATCAAATTTTGAGTAGCATTTACTACTTGTTGTAATACTTTCTTAAATACAATTACATTAAATATACTTTAATGTAAAACATACTTTAATAACTTAATGAAATTGAAACCTTTTTTAAAAGGTAATGACACATTTGAAACCAACAACCCTAACTTGCCCTGTTATTTTTCATTTTAAAACCAGTTTTAAAAAATACATCAATATTAAGTCAATTATTTATCCAAGTGTAAGGCTGCAACAGCATTATGGCTGAACTGTGACCCAAATGCACTTTAAGTGGCTTCGAATTTTATGTAAATTTCTGATATAATAAGGGACTGATGCGATAATGCGATTGAGCAGAGAACGGACCCTATAAAAGGATAAACTCGAATACAAATTGCTTCGATGGCCGAAGTCAAAAAGTGTGAAAGGAAGCAGTTACAATAACGCCCTTACACGAATTGATGTGGCACTTTTCGTTCTTCATTCGAGTCGAGGGTATGGCAAGGACGATGACATATCCGCTGACGTTGAAATGCCTTGCATTGGACACTTGAAATGCGGATGAGAATGGAGCTGTGGAGCTGCCGGGCTGGCCTATGCAAATAAAAACAGAGAAAAGCTCGGAGAGTTAAGCGGATAGAAGGAACGGAAAACAAAGTAAGAACACGACGAAAAACAGTATTAAATATCAGTTATGTGTATATAATCAAAAATCATCTTAAACCGAACTTGTATTTATTTAAGTACTATTATCGTTCATTTTATTCTACCCATGGTATTATGTAAATATTCTGATATTAATTTATTTTTTTTGCATTAGAACATAATATTAAACATGAATATTATAATAACAAACGAGCATGGTAATAATTCAGTACTATGTTGTTATAAAAAGTTTCAGTTTTGGTTTATAATTGAGTTTTGATCTATGACAAATTTTGGGGATATTTTTCCCAGTGTAGTTAGAAAGTGTAAGGAGCAATCGAGCCACTGTCGTCGACGTCTTAATTAAGCAGCTCAAACAGCAACAACAATTAGCCGTCCTACGACTCAAGCGATGTTGATTGTTATTTTTTCAGTGTCCTGAGAGACATAACGAGATGGAAAGAGATCGAAAAAAAGAAAGAGCAAGAGGGAGAGATAGAGCTGCACCACTTGCACTTGTGGTTGGCTTACGAAGAGGCTTATTCGATGATTAATTAAATTGAAAGTGCAGCAGGAAAAGTGCAGAAAACTTTAAAACTTTTCCAATTCAACTTCAACCTGGCTGATTGTTTTCGGTTTCACTTTTTGTTGTCTTCTTTTGTTGTTGTGCAAGCAAATACACACAATTTGCCTTGCCATTAGACGAACACTTTAAGCACTCGATTGCACTCTTTATCGCAGTCCCAGCCCCCATCCCCCATCTCCCTCTAGCTGTCAACTGCCTTTGGCTTGGCTGCTCATTTAAACATAGCTCGCCTGTTTTTCTTTGTCCTGTTTTTATTTGACCATTCATTTGTTGCATTCGGGGGAGGTGGGAGCGAGAGGGACAGCTGCGGGTGGGGGAGCGAGACAGACTGAGACCTATTCACAGCATTTTGCACATTTTCGCTTAATTTGAATTTTTCTATGCAAATGCTGTGCTGTGCACCCAAAACCCCGGGCACAAAAAAGCTCCCAAAATTCAACTGTTTTTCCTTAAATAATTCTATTTTATTTTGCGATATTTTTTTGTTATTCGTCTGCACCAAATTGTTATTGCAATTTTCTTTGTGTATTTTTGCGCATTTTGCAGCTCTCGCGGTTCAGTGCGCTGTCGTTTATTTGATATTTGTATTCCTCAGTGGATATATCCTCCGATAAGGTAGTTCAACTGTCTAACAGGACTTGTCGGTGGGGAAATCGTATCGAATTTAAGTTGGTTGGATGGATTTGGCCATCATTTTGTATCCAATGGTTCGGCTTGGATGGCTCGAGGAAAGATAGTATAATAAACTCGATTTTATTAATAATAAAATATGTTAATAATAAAAACCATATTTATTTTCAGTTGAACACATCCATTTTAGGACCCGGACAGGGTAGTGATTATATCCGATTGTCAACTATAAAATTAGCAATGTTAGTTCCAAAATAATCGCAACAAGATTTTTTATATTCTACAAACATTTTTTGGTCGAGCTATCTAATCGAATCAAATACTAGATAATCACGTTTGGCGTTTTACTACAATTGTGCACAACCAAATTATTAAATTTTCCAGCAATATAAATATTATTTTCAACATTCATGAATAAATAAAGAATAAATAAGTCGAAATGGCAAAATTCCATTAGGAAACAGTCAAATGTCTAATGAAGCAGGGAGGTCCTTATTCGTTTCTACAGTAACTCAGTTCTTCTCTATCATTTGAATCCTGTTTATCTGGCTCTTGTTTGTTTCTAATTATTTTCCTCTTCCAATTTCCGCACTTAAAGCTGGCAAAAAATGAGATCCTCTGTGCAGAAGCCTGGGAATTGTGGCCGCTTGGCTAATTGTTATGCAAAAGCCAAAATGAGGCCATAAAAATCCGATTCCCACTCCAAGTCCCAGTCCAAATCCGATTCTGAAACTGAGTCCGAGAGTGCCTATAAACTTTCCCCATCCAACGGAATCGTGTTTGATTTGCCCCATGGCCTTTGCATGCCGCAGACAAACGACACTTTGATTTAGTGCAAGAACAAAGGCGAGCAAACAGTGGCAAGGATTCTGTGGACAATAAAACATAACAAAGCTAATGGCCAAACAAAACGAAACCGAAATGCAGGCGGCAATTTTATGGCTGTCACAAAAATCTCTATCTATTTCTTTAGCCCCTCTCCGGTATCTGTATCTGTATCTGCGGCGAACGCCTTCTGAATGTCAATGTGCAGCCTGCCCCAAGGCGGCACACAGTGCGTATGCGCGATACAGTTTATCGTGTTGAGGCAGCGACAGCATTTTATAGTTATATCCGCAGAACTTGTTGCTACAACGCAACCACAACTTTAGCCACCTAATGCCGCATCAATATGCAAAGCCGAGCAAGTTTTTGGGCCAAGTCGAACGCCCCTCTAAGCCGCTTAAAACACAAAGAACACAAGAACACGAAAAAAGAGCAGAAACTTTAAGTTCATTTAACTTTTGCAATCAGCTGGGGGAGCAGACAAGGCCATCGCCTGCCAGGGCAATTTATGATTTATTAACAGAGAGCGAGCGAAACTCAATTTGTGCCCCGAGCCCGTTAAGTCAGCTAAAAGGATTTCTTAAACTTAAATGATTTTAATTATTGAGAATTATCAGCAGCAGCGCTGAGCTCTGTAATGCGATTTTCCCCGATTGGGGATTTGGCCAGAAAAGATGGTAGCTTCCCGGAACGTTCCCCTTTGCTGGCTGGGAACTATTTCAGTTTGATTTATAGCGTTGCAAATTTCCAAAATTTTGGGTAGATAAAATTAGCATGGGTAGGAGATATTTACCCAGATATTCCACCCACCCCCATTCGCAATTATCTAAGCAAGTGAGCGTGTAATGGACCAAAGTCGGTTAATTTCTTTTTGTACCCTCTACTCATGGAGGACAAGAAAATGTAATGTTCTTCTGACTTTTGAAAAGTCATCAATAATACAAAAATAAATAAAACAAATTTAATAATATAACTTATAAGAATGAAACACTAAAGAAACACTTATACGTAGGCAATATATTTTTTAAAAATCCATTAATTACCGGGTATCTAGAAGTCGGGGGCTCCGGTCTACGGCGCTTGTCCTGTAATTTTGTTCTTTTACTTTTTGGCACCGCCCTCCTCGTCCTCCGTGTTGTCCTCTATTGAAGAAGCTGGCCAGATGATTTATGAGTGGCTTATTGGAGGTGGAGAAGCAGTTCTCGTTTCAATAAATGCCCTGTTCGGGCATTAAATTTTAATAGTCTCGTCTCGGAGCGAAATAATGCCGGGCAGAGTTATTTATAAAGTGACGCTTTAAATTTATTTAAAACGCTTGCAATAAATTCCAAACAGATTTCCATGTGAAATTTATGCAACTTAATTCTAATGCGTATTTATGGCGGTAATGCGGGGGAACAGTGCTCCTCAAGTGGGGAAAGGAATGGAAAGGAGCGGAGATCCGATCTGCGGGGGAAGCGGGTGAATTTGTCCCCAATCAATCATAATTTGTAACTGTCATCGCAAGCTGCGACCGCGTCCATTGAGTGATGAAGTTGTCGCCACGACTCACACAGTGGCAAACACACTCACTCGCACAGGCACAAACTCGCCCAATGACACGGAAGCCAACTGAAGTCAACCACAAAACCCTGGACAGTGGGCTCAAGGACATCCAAAAAAGATGGTAGAGTTTATTGAACAACATTTTAAGTTGCAATTTTGGGCCCCTTTTCAGTCACCCAAGTGAAAACATTTGAAACTATACACTGCCAAATAAAGTCTTTAAAGATTTTCTTCCTAAAAGTCCATATTCTCCAAAAGTCCATATTCTCCAAAAGTCCATATTCTCCCATAAAAAGTCTCATTAAAATTAAAAACTTGGATCTGTTGAGTTATTAATTAAGCCGAATTGATGTAAAATTTGGCTATAATTCACAATTTCCCTAAAGCAGGAAAAGCGTCACACTTTTTTTTCGAGTGGGTAGTTGTTAGAATTTAGGGTTGCGTCCGATAATTCCGAATGGGTATTTACCCACTGGAATGTTTTCCGAGTAACTACTACCCACGTTTTTAATCTAATTTCAAGACCTGACTGATTTTGAACCACTGTTTGTTGGAGGCTTGTCCGGTTACCTTGACACCCCCGCCACGAAATCCACAATTCGGGCACACCCATGCCCCCCTTTCCACCTGCACACGTGTGCGTATGTGGACCGCAGATTTATCGCGAATTTCGCTTTCCTCTGCCGAACAGTCGAAATTCAAACAAAGGAAAGTGGAAAGCTGATATGCTGACAAAAGTTTGATAGGCCCCGAACTTGACAAATGTCTGACAAATCCCGTCAGCATCTAGTAGCTCTAATGAAAGCCAATTGCTGCTTAGCCGCCTCCGCGGGGAAGACAAAAGATCCGGGTCCCAGCTCCGCTCCGGAACCTGTCACTGTGCTACTACGGAAAATCTTCGGCACGTGATTCCGCTCACCCAGATTCTGCTTTAATTCTGTCTGCCCTTCTGAGCCCTGGCAGCCTCACATACATATATTCACCCAGATTTATTATGATTTTTTTCACACACGTGTGCGCAAAAAGTTGGCGTTAATAACGATTAAGTGCGCCATGCGACATTGACTCCGGGCGGAGAAAGGAAGTTGGAAGTTTGGCGCCAGATTTTTGTTATTCCCGACAGGTAGGCGACCCCATGGCATCCAGGAGCCCAGTTGGTTATGATTGTAAACACTGGCCATAGTGGGCCTTGAAAAAGTTTGTTTAGCCACAAAAAGTATGCTGCGGAGAGCTAGTCTATTATATAAAATATTTTGAACAGTTTTTCACACTAGTTTTTCTTTTACTTTGGTTTAAGATTACGTAAGTAAAAACTATTTTTAATATAAAACTAGATGCGTTCTTTAATTAATTTTATATCGTTCATTTGAAATATGTATTATTTTGTCAGTACTTTAAGAATTTAATTATTTTTATATAAGCATAAACCCGAAAATTGTATGAAATCTACAGAACACCCTTTTTAATTGGGCTGCGAAACTGTTTAGACATTTCCCCATTTTATTTAAACAATTACTTATATAGTTTTTCTAATGTTTACTCAATTTTTATTCAGTTTTTACTTAAGAACTTAATGGGAAATCACTGATGGTCGTGTCTTGTTTAAATTGTTTGTTAAAAAAAACTCTTTTAACATTTTTCAATTTTATTCAAGTAATTTTTTGTATAGTTATGATTATAATTTTATGTACTGCCTATATTTTTTTTTACAAGTTTTTACCTTAGAATTTAATGGTGAAACACTGATGGTTGCGTTGTGTCTAAACTGCTCGAAAGACGGACAAACTTTCACTTGCAACGTAGGCTGGTTTTTTTTAAAATGCCTCTCCGATGTGATTTGTGTCAAACTGTCGATGCTGGCCAAGTAAATCAAAGTCAGCTGGCCATTGGCTCCTGCCCTCCATCCGCCATCCATCCTTCTGCGGGATTTTTCCGCCTCCTTCGATTGGCATCCGTCATTTTTCATGTTGCCCTGTTGGCCACGGCAGCGGAGACCCAAAGGGAACGTGATTATTGATTGGTGCTCACCTAAATTCATGGCAGCGTTCGCATCCAGGCTGACCATTTATCTAACTATAACCGAAAGTCAGGAGCTTGTTAGTGTGTGGCCACTGGTCAGAATGTGGAGAAGGGAAGGAAGTTGGGTGAATAGCTGGATGGCTGGATGGCTTAGTGGTGAAAAGCCACAGGGAACGGGGAACGAGAAGTGGGAGCAGGAGGAGAAGCGCAAAAGTTTGACGTTTATGTGACATTTGAAATCAATTTGCACAACAATTGAATTTTCCATTCTCGATATCCATGTTTCATAGTTATTTGTTATTGTTTGTTCGCCGCTGTCGTTATGGTTGCAGCCTCAGCATTTGCTATTTGCTGGTGTGTTTTTATCAATTTGCTGGTGCAGCTGATGGGCAATCGATGCGTTTACATGTCAATTAGCAATTTAGTGCGTGCCACAATGTCAGCGTGAATATATCCTGTGACTGTGACTGTGACTGTCGTGTGTGGGTGTTTTGGGCACAAAAAGTTGCATATTTAATTGGCTGCCGCAAAGTGGAAGCCATGCATTCTGGACATGCCCGAATAACCGCAGAGAGGGCCGCAAATTAAACGGACAGCCGGCGAGTGGCTGCCAATTTGATGAATTTCCAAATCCAAATAGATAATCCACAAGCATTTGATTCAATCGAATGTGCAAAACGATTTCCACTCCGAAATTAATCAGAGCATTAAACGAGGAAATTGCAACTTAGGCCACCTAATTGGTTGATTGAACGTGTGTGTGTGTGTGTGTGGGAAAAGGGGAACTTCGTTCGCATTATGGATTCCCAGAGATTTTGGAAGAACTCCCAGCCAGCAAACAAGCATTTACGAGTGCCTAACCCTCGGCTCTTACCCATTGCCAACTGCAATATTTGTTTTTCAGCATGGGCCAGCTGTCGTAGACCCATTTTAGCTTCTGGCAGGACGAGCAATGGATGTGTTGGCCTACACCCATTTGGCAAGTGCAAGGACTCAGGGCCTGCAGTCAGCAGGAGAGTGAAGAGGAGCACCAACTGCAGCTGCTGTCGCTGCAATTGGCCAGATTTATGCCGTCTAGCCGCATTCTGAGGCATTGCAGCCAAACTGCAGACACATAGTACCCTCGATATGGAGCCATGTTCGCAGCAAATGGACGCTGTCGAACCGTTCTTAATTACCCAGAGCAGGTAATTTGGGGCAGGGAGTGTTTAAAACCGCAGGCTGCTTAGTTCGTTGAGTTTTGGGTCTTTAATGGAATCAGGCATCCGCCTTCCGTCTGCAATCCTCATTTCCTGGAATCAAATGAAAATCCGGGCCTGGTATTTGCTGGCTTGGACTTGTTGGGGTGACCTCTCTTCTGTGGCCGGGGCTTGAAAAATTCCGAACGCAGTGGCGGATGTAATATTTTTCACATCACCATACGTTGCGGTCCAGCCCCAGAAAACAGATAAACATAAGCATATGCATATAGAAGCGGGCGGGCTAAAAAGTTTTCAGCTATGAACATTTTACTAAGAAAAGAAAAACAGCTAACAGCCAAAAAAATTGTTATTAGATAAGGATCCAAATGATACTAAATCAAGTGCCAGTTTTTTTGTGTGATACTTAAAATGTTGAGATCCTGGATGCACTTAAAGTTTTCTTAAAAAACTAGGATTTCCGTTTAATTAATATGAAATAAATTTAAAATAAAGGGACATTTTTTAAACTTTATCCACATTTTATATAACACAAAATTATAAAGGTTAAAAGCTGTACCCACTTGACCGATTGTATACATTGGCCCATATACATTAAACCTTTTAGTTTAAAAGTATTGGGAATAGTTGATGATATTTTCTTCTTGAGCTAATGTTTTAAATTTTAAACGAAAAACTTGTAATTAAAACACTTTGGAATGACCTGCATTCCTTGAGTTTTTACCGTGTCAAAGACATTTTAGAGAAAAACTTTTCAGGGCTTAGGAATATTGCCTTCCTCTGTGGCTACCCTCGCTAGGCAGAAGCCAAGTGGTTACCAACTTAGCCCAGTGTTTGCCGCTTCTGCTCCTGCTTTTGGCTGCTGGCGGAAGTGTCTGAGGGTCCTGCCTGAGTCCTGTGTCCTGTGTCCCGGGCTCTCCCTTCCGCCAACACCAGTGCATATGCAGATGTATGGCCTGGAAGATATAGCCGCCCTATGCCCGTATGTACATACATATTTATGTTTAATATTTAGTGGCAGATGCTGCAAAGTTTTGGGCGTACGCGGCGTATGCGTGCTGCTCAATTGCCGCTGAAGGCAGAAGGGCCAACGACTCTTGCTGTTATTTATGCCAAGCGGAAAGGGGAAGTTGGCTTCGTAGCCGTTAGCCGTTAGATTTAAGAACTTTTCCGCCGCAACCAGAAGCAGAGGCAGAGGCAGAACGAGTGCCACATGCTGCACATGCAACGTTTCGAGAGCCATTTATAAAGGCACACAATTAATTAAATAGTCCCTTGTTTGCTGTCCGGATGATTATTGATTTCTGCTCCGCACAAGGGGCGCAGCGGGGCATTTACCTAGACCGCAACATGCTCCACCTGTAACTGGCAAAAAATAAAAGTTCGATGTAGATTTTGTGGCATTTTCATAATTTATTATGCTGCCAGTTTGTCGGGCGCATATCACCATAAATAATATCTATCCTGCGCACACAAACACACATGCCTGGCTATATATGTACGTAGTATATATATTATGTAGTGAAACCCTTTTTTATGTTGCTGCTTAATCTACATAATTTTCGGTCCCTTTCACAAGCGGTTTGATTTACACAGTGTATAATCATTAAAAAGGCTCGGACGGCAAATAAAAAACAATTTTTAAGTTGCCCTCCCTCAAGGGTTTGACCGCTTAACTTGTTTATTTATTTTAGGTGGCTGATGCACAGGATGGGAAAGGGAGAAAGGTTGTAATATACGGACCTCATATGGGAAGGCCAAGCGATTAGAGTCCTTAGTTTGTAGCCCTCCCAGTTGATGATATGTGTGGGGGGTGTGGGGGTGGGAACTCTGTTTCGGTTTTCGCTTCTATGTTTTTGTGTGGAACCATTTACATAAGTGCCATGCACAGGACCCAGACATCAGTCTGAACTACATAGACCCGGCGATTATCCCTTTTTAATAGACTCATAAAACGGTTATTAACTTTGTTGCACACAAATGCGAATGGAAAAACCGAAAAACCAGCCCGGATACAAAGTACAATGTTTTATTTCATTAAAGTCATTTCGGGACACTGCCTCAATTTATTATGTCAGTTTTTTGCATAGTCCGTTGCCGTTTTCTCTTTGTTGGCCATGCAAAGAAATAACATTTGGCATTAATAAATGGCCATGCAGTGGACGAGGGCAGGAGGATTCTGTTTTTGTTTGTGGGTTGCCAAGGAATCGTTCAAGTTCGGCAAGTTGCAGATGCTGCAAGTGGGGTATATTAGCCAAGTGATATAATACTTTAAGAATACTTTAAAAATTTAAAAAGAAGGTTTCAAGAACTAACCGAGAACAGACTTTAAAATGTTTTAGAAAATTAAATATTGTTTGCTTTAAAATTGAATACCCAACTGCTTTACAGATCCTTCCGTGCCAAGAGTACGACTCCTTTTGCTGAGAGCTATTCAACTCGTTATTCCTGATTTTGCAACTGGCCAAATGCAATTTCACTTTTATGCTGTTGCTCTGTTCTAGTCCTTCGGGTTTGTTTCCCCCCCTTTACCACCGAATCCCTGGGACTCCTTTTCCTCCAGTGACTGTGAGCACAAAATCCACACAATAGTAGCAAAACAAGATAAATGAAATTCTGATGCAAATTTGATTTGTTTGTAAATGTTCGACGTTGCACTGCCACCCCAGCCAGCCAAGCCAAACTTGCACTTTTTCCCCGCTCCGTTGGGTGAAACAGGGTCGGTGGGTGGACAGCAGCAACATGTTGCCGCTTTTCCTGCTTTTCCCAGCTTTTCCTGTTTTTCCCTGCCCCAGCAGTTGACATTTTTATGCGCGCATGATTAATTATGCAATTTTGCCATTGGTTCCGCTGGTCCCCCAGCTGGCTTTGGGTTTTTATGGCTGATGCTATTATGTGCCCCGCCGGGCTGCTCTAGCCGCGCATCAATCAGCATCTAGATCCCGACTTGAGACACTTATTTAATAGTCATGCATGCAATTAGCGGGCAGGGTTAGGTTTAGGAGCGGACTTGGACTTGGACTTAAATGAAGTGTACACAGGGCGTATGCGCGATTTTATCAGGGCCTGGTGAGGCGATGGCGAATAAGTGGGGAAACGTGAGAAGAGGCCAAGACTGGGGACTAGGAATTCGCATGCAAAGCCCAAGTAGCGGCAAAAAGAATGCGGTGGATGGCAGCTGGAGTTTCCTGTTTGACCCCTCAAAACCCACCCAAAATGACCTCTCACCCCCCAGCCCCGGCAGCAGCAGCAGTGTCACAGACTCCCTGATGGTCGCAGACAATCGCTGTTGGCAGGCAAATAGAGCCCGGAATATCGGGGCCATAATGCTGAACGGCCAATTTAAGGCACGTTTCAGTTATTAACGGGCCCGGACAGCCTGTAAAGTGCATGCCTCGACTTCGGTTTCGGTCCGTTCCATTCGGACACTGGCTATTCGTGCTAACGTGACCAATATGCTTGTCATTGCCATAATAATCAGCTTTTGTCAGCACTGGGACTAACCCTAACTCCCGCCGCCATCTCTTTTCTCTTACTGAAATGCTCGTTGTCTCGTTTGGTAAGTTAAGGTAGCTCCTTTTTCCCTATTTTCTTTTAAATCTTTGATCTCAAAATAAATAAGCAATACAGGGGATAACTTTCCTTCTTTCATTCCTCCTAGTTATCAATTTCTTGTTTATATTTGACTTGTAATAAATATTAAAAGTTGTGTTTTCAGATCAATTTAGAATTTGTTAGTTTAGTATGAATAAGTTCATAGTCGTTGTGAATGAGTACCTAACTGAAATATTTATAAGTTTTATTGTTTAACCTTAAAGGGGAAAAATCACCTTACATGCTTTTTTGAAATCCTTTTTTTCATTTTGTTGTTTTGTGTTGGAACCCGTTGGAATCGGTCCACCCTGATGGTGGAGTCATGCCAAGGGGTAATAGTACTACATACTTTGAAGGGAAAAAGTTGTGTGAACATGCTGCCCGTCACGGGTTCAGTGCTTGCATGCAAATATTTGCTGATCCAATCGCCGGGGATGACACAAAACTTAGCAATTGTTTAGGGCAACACTTTGCTCTGCTTAAATTCTTGAGCGGAACTCAAATGGACATGTTCTTTGCCGCGTGGATTCAATTAGGCAGCAGTTATCAGAGGTGACATCAACTAAAAGGTTTTCTCCTGTCCACATGGAATCTCTTGTGCACTTAATATTGCTTCCACGAAACTGACTTTTTCCTCTGAATTTTGATTATCAATTAATCATGTGTATAAATGGATTATTTTTTTGGCTGCGGTTCCGTGAAGCGTGAACAATTTAGCTAAAACACAACTATAAACAAATTTTGGTATCCAATATTTATGTTTTACAAAGGTAATTCATTTTTGTGAAGTGACCATAGGGTATATTTACAATGGCTACATATTGAAAACTTTATTGAACATTTTAAATTGATTTATATATTGGTCAAACTAATTTTGTATTTTATTTTATTTTATTTAGTTCAAACATAAAGAAAGGCTGTCTTTAAAACCCGAAACAGGATTACTCTTGTAGGGGTATTATTTAATGGACCAATTTCGTTCAATCGTTAATTATGTCCAAAGGAAGCTTAACACCTTTGAAAATATGTATAAGGTTATACCTTTCCAACAGTTAATTTTTATAACAATAAAGTGCAATTTAGAATTTAAAGGACTAAAATAGGAATTTGAATTATTTTGAATTATGTAATGTATTTTATCTATGCAGAGTATTTATCGCTGACATTTTGACTCTTGATCTAGTCAAAATTATTTGACTATTTTGGCTTGTGATTGCGAAAATGTTTATTAACAGTTGATTTGAAGCGATTTATTTTTGCATCGTTTGGTGCAGTCAAATGTAAAGTTTGAAGTGGGCTTAGAAGCGGAATGTGGCCGGATTGTTTGCGTATTCGTTGGAATTTATTATGGCCACAGGCTCTTCGCAGAGGTGATTGTTTGACTTTAATTGAGTTACCTATACGCGATGGCGGACGCTCGAACAATCAAAAAGGGGAAAAGTTGAATTTGATTTTTGCAGCTGCTGAAAAGCCGCACTTCACACAATAATTGGATTTCATGATTTACGTCCGTTGATTGCCAGATGCGATTGGTTTAATGTCCAGCCGAGTTTCCGTTTTGGTGGAAGATGGGACGATGGGAAGATGGAGGTGGAGGTGGGGCACAACACTGGCTTAATGAAGTTGTCTCGTTGTAATTAGAAGTAATAATAATTTCCTAGCCCGAGCACAGTCATTATGAATTTGGATTGCGGCCAAGGAAATGCCATTAATCAAATTAGCAAGCGCATAACTTTTTATGATTATGCTCCGTGATAAGCGCAACTTACAGGCTGGAAAAGTGGGCTGGATGCAGGGGAAAACTTGGAGCGACGACAGCGTAGCGTCGTCCTGGCCATTTGCTTCTTGCTTATTGTTTAATTCTATTTATTTTTTAATAAACAATTTTCCTAATGAAATGTCTGCCTGGGGGAACGAACAGGAGACAGGGAACAGGGAACAGGGGACAGGAGACGAGCAGAAGCCGCAAAATTAATTACGATAAAGCAGCCGCGGGGAAGAGGACGAGTAGCAGAGTCTTGTAATGAGTTCGCATCAAGTTACTAGTAATTGAAAAATTGTAATGAAATGCAGCTGTTGCTGCTGTGATGTCCCCCCACAATTTAAACCCTCTGACGAGATTATGCGATACACACAAGCAGTTGAGGCACAGAGACTTGGCCCAAACTTAATTAAACGAAATTATCGCACTATTGTTGGCCATGTGTCTGTCTCCTTCCCCCGAAAAGGACCCCCTTGCACTGCTCACCTCTTGGTTGAGAGTGCTGGGCTCTGGCATTTGAATCCTTGCCATTTGCAAGTGCCAATTAATTGCAATACCTGCCCGTTGCCCAGGCTCCTTCTCCTTCTCCTTACAATGCATCTTCATTGCAGCTGCGTAATGCGATCTGGCCATTAAATGGCTCTGGTGATCAAGTACTTGATTTAAGCGACACCAAGTAAAACAAGAAAGAACGCTACAGTCGGGGTTCCCGACTATAAGATGCATACCATTTTCCCTTTTAAAAAACAAAACGGAAAAAAGATGAGTCGCCACCTATGGGGCTAAAAAAAAACAAAAAAAGATAGATCGCCACCTATGGGGCTACATTAACTACATATGTATAAGGCATAGCAAAATGTTCTATAACTTCTTTATTATTTATTAGAGCACAAAATGGTTCGGAGTGTAGTAAGACAGTGCACATATCATTATATTTCTTTTAAACCCGTAACGATTGCATAAAAAATGAGGGCGCCACAGATTTTCGCGGTTTGTGGGCGGTAAAAGGGGCGTGGTCAAGTTTTGAAACAAACTTGATCTGCGCTTTGTTTCTAGAAGTCGTGCAAAATTTGGTGGCTCTAGCTCTTATAGTTCCCGAGATCTCGATGTTTGTACGGACAGACGGACAGACGGACGGACGGACGGACAGACAGACATTTGATCGTTTACAGTATTTGCTTACTCTTCGAGTATCGCAAATAATTACATTTGCTTCCAGCATGTGTATATAACAAGGTAAAAGGGGTCTCAGAAGTAGATTTATTTTTATTGGTTATCTTACTTATTAACGAAAAACCATATTTCTTAGCTTAAAATAAAAAATAGTTTAAAAAACTAAAAAAACGCTTTATAGTAAACCAACCAAAAGTAAAAAAATGTTTAAAATGTTTAACGATAAAATTGATAGATCCCTGTCGGAACAACGGGCCGGCAGAGTTGATGGTGTTGCTTGGGATGCAATCAATCTGCGTGCTGGAATATAATTCGCACTATATTGAATACAACTCCCACCATATAGATACACTAAATTTACATGCAGGATTATAATTTGTACTATATCAATGCACTAAATCTGCATTTGAGATACCTACACTTAGCAAAAATTATCTTCATTTGGCATCCCAACGCTTTAAACACCATCAACTCTGCCGGCCCGTTGTCCGACAGGGAATCTATCAATTTTATCGTTAAACATTTTAAACATTATTTTTACTTTTGGTTGGATTTACTATAAAGCGTTTTTTAGTTTTTTAAACTATTCATTTATTTTATACTTTAGTTTTAATTAGGTAGGTAGGTACTGATAATTATCGGTAAAAAAAACAAGTTGGCAGGCCTGCATGCAAACCAAAAAGTGTTAAACAGCCAGCCAACAGAAACTTCTAGAAAAACTTTCAAGAAGGATCTACAAAAACTAGAACGCACAAGGGACATGTTCTAGAATTTTATTAAGCGTTCTAAAAATTTCTAGAGTGTTCTACAGTTTTCTATATATCGTATGCTTAGTGGTGTTACGCAGCCAGATAGCCAGATAGCCACAAGTGAAACTAATATAAAGCGTTTAAAAAAACAATTTGTTCTTTTCTAAATCTTTAAACTTTAGTTATATTTAAAATAGTTTATTTTAAAAATGTGGTGTCGTGTTATCAATAGCGGACATTGCTGGAACTACACACGTTGCTGTCGCCATCTATCTTTGGCGCGAAAGCTTTCAAGAGCTAAGTGGAGTTACGCAGCCAGCCAGCCAGATAGCCAGCCAGATAGCCAGCCAGATAGCCAGCCAGCCACAAGTGAAACTAATATAAAGCGTTTAAAAAATACAATTTGTTCTTTTCTAAATCTTTAAACTTTAGTTATATTTAAAATAGTTTATTTTAAAAATGTGGTGTCGTGTTATCAATAGCGGACATTGCTGGAACTACACACGTTGCTGTCGCCATCTATCTTTGGCGCAAAGCTTTCAAGAGCTTAGTGGAGTTACGCAGCCAGCCAGCCAGATAGCCAGCCAGATAGCCAGCCAGATAGCCAGCCAGATACGCCAGCCACAAGTGAAACTAATATAAAGCGTTTAAAAATGTCATACAGCTTATACAAATACAACTATCTCTTTTTTACGATAGTTGTTACTAAACAAAACATAAATTGGTAAGTCTACAATATCTCCTATATTCCTTACAATTTTTTAAATTATTTTAATTTTTAATATTAGTTAGTTAGCTAGTTATTTTTTTAATCTCAATACAGTTTTATTTTCTCATTCGCCTTAAGCATCAGGAAGTTTGTTGAGAACTCAATCGTATGACTTTGTCTGACCAATTTGATGCGAAATTCGCTTTTGAGAGAAATACAAAAATAAAAAAAATTAGCTTTCCTTTGTACATCAATTAATCATTATTTATGTACTTAAAATTAGTTTCCTGACCACTCTTGTTTTAGAATGATCGATGACATAACCGCTTGGCAGTGTTAAAGCCAGACAGTCATCACCGCCTGAGAGCCAGGCTATTGGCCGTTGGCTAACTTGTTTATTTTGACATTTCGTGCGGAATTGAACGCATTTTGACCTAATTTGGCACAACAAGAGCAGTAGGAACGACAATGACATCGACATCGACAACGACAACGGCGACGACTGGCAGAGAAACCCAAATAGCCAAAGTCGGGGATTCCCCCTTTTGCACTCCACACGAATGCGATTGCGAATGTGAATGCGACTGCAAATGCACTTTGCACTGATTATGGACAAACAGCTTTTTGTTGGCTTCTGTGGGTGGTTTTTGCTGCTCCTGTTCCTGCTCCTGTTCCTGGTACTGATGTTGCTGCAGTGTCTGCATTTAATGTGCGTTGTAAGTGAAATTAACAGCAAAACTGCATTCGGCCATCACCATTTGCTATTTGCCAATTTAGACATAAATAGCCATAGAGTCGGTGCAAATCTTAAAGCCATTTAAGCTGCTTGCTGGCCGGGGATTAGAGAGTCAGAGAGAGAGAGGGCCAGATTGGCAGGGAAGGATATGCAAATTGGGACAGACTTTCGCCTCCTTGTAAGTTTCAATCAAAATGCAAATATTGATGCAGTTGACATATGACGTTGTGTGCATCAGGATCGGATTGAGAGCCAAAACTCCGAGCAGTCGAAACATGCCTCGCCAGCATGCAGATTTATGATAACAGGGGCAATTGGAGGGGTGGCAACAAGGACGAGGACGAGGACGAGGACCTAAGCCTGGCCGGGAAAAGCCATGGAGAATGCAATAACAAAGGATAAAATAATAAGATTTACTCATGACTTACTCTTGACTTCGCCAGCATCTGTGACAAAGGAGGGCAAAAGGGGGCCAAAGGGGGGAAAGTTGGCAATGTTTTATTAAAACATAAACACAAACAAGGTCCCAGCAACACCAACAGCAAAATCAGCAACTATGACAGCCAGGACTCCGACAGATTGAATAATGGCAGCAGCAGCAGCAGCATCACCAGAATCATCTCGGATGGAATGGAGTCAGGTGCTTAAAAAGGTGGGGAAAGTGCTGCGGGCTGCTGGATAAATTAAAAACAAAACGTATACCGAGAATTCATCGCATTAAATTAGAATTGAAATACTATACAACAACAACAGGGCTGCCAAGGTAACTTTTTATTATTATTTTTCAATTTCTTTGACATCTGCTGCTCCTGCTGCTCCTGCGTCTTATCCTGGTTTGATGTCATTTTTCAAGTGGCTTATGTGTGTGCGAGTGGATCTTGTGCATTGCTAAACAATTTTTGATTACGTTTCGCAGAGAAACTCAATTTTGTTGTCTACACCAAAGCAACAAGCATAAGATATGAACTCGTAACCATTTTTTGTTGAGGTTGGCAGTAAGCAAAAACCATTAAAAATAATACAACAAAAAATGTTTCAGATCACGTGAACTATTTTCCACTGAAACCCATTTAAGTTCCGTTTTCAAAACCAGGTTTTTGGTTTTTTATTTAGGTAACAGTTCCGGCTGCAGTTTTGACCATATTCACTGAATAAATTTCTTGCACTCCTGCCAAATTTACCTACTCCACTTTTTCGTACAACTTATAAGGCAGGGGGCCCCTTTTTTCCCCTTTAGCTTCCGATTTTATTTGATCGTCTTTCAAAGGCAATTCATCAATTTGACTGGCATGTGCACATAAATCAACCCAAACAAAGCCATAAAAAGGAAAGCCGAAAAAGGGAACTCTTCAAAGCCATTTATAGTTGTATTTACAGATGTGCGCGATGTGCGAAGTGAGATGCAGCCAACAAAATAAACCCACATCCCGTACACACATTTATATATGGGTATAGAATATGTGGTGAAATGCGGGGGAGGAGGATGCATGTAGATTGCCACTTAACAGCAAAATAAAGTTCTGCACAAATTTTTAATTGAATGGCAGCAGCGCATTGAAAAACTTTGCGTTGCCACTAAAATTGATTACACTCGCCCACACAGACGCACTCGCACTCGATTCTCGAGAACTTTCGAGATACACACATTGAGATATTGGGGAAATTATTGAAGCAGAAATCGGCACTCGTGTCAAATGCATAACGTTGAGCCCAATACCCAATAACCAATAACCAACACCAATGGCAATTCCCCAAGCCCATCGAGGAGCACACACAATGTAGAGGCCTGTCGTTTTGCCAGCATGTTGCAATTTATTCTAATCGCTTGTCGAAGAAAAAAGAATGCCGATATGGAGGGTAAGCGATGCGTGTAACGATGCTGCACATGAAGTCATCGGTAAACCAAAGCCAGAGAGAGAGACCAGGCCAGGCCAGGCCAGACCAGGCCAAAAAGGTTGCCAATTGAGTGGCTCCAATCAATCTGCCGCTGCTGCCGCTGGAAAGTGTGTCAAAAGCGGGCCCAACTAAGCCGGAGTGGGCTGAGGATCGTTAAACTCCGGACCCAAAGACCGACGGACTTACAAACTGACTGACTGACGGCTTGTTGTGTCGCTTATGGCACTTAATTGACGCCAATCGCATTGACTTGCAGTCACTCCATTCAGCCTCTGCCGATGGCAAGAAAAATCACAGCTCGTTAGTGCTGCGAACATACACAGGTCTCCAAGTATCCATCTC
The DNA here is from genome assembly GCA_018150695.1 of Drosophila oshimai. NCBI lineage: Eukaryota > Metazoa > Arthropoda > Insecta > Diptera > Drosophilidae > Drosophila > Drosophila oshimai. Next base: position 18,721 of record JAECWM010000131.1, on the reverse strand, counting down.
AAGTCGAGGTGGGCTAAAAAAATACGAAAGTAGGAGAGCCATTGATGCCAAATTGCCATTCCGGGTTTCCAGTTAGCACAACCTGACAACAGATTATTAAATGCCAGTGGCAGGCCAGGACATGCCACAAAAGGTGTCCTGGTTTTTTTGGGGGGTGCTTTTTTTAAGCGGATTTTGTTCACATAATTTATGTTTGATGCATGTAGCTGCATAAGATTACTTTCAAAACTAATGCAAATATTTTTATAACAGCAATAATAACTATAATACATTATATAAACATCATATACATTATACATATGTGGTTATGTTTACAAGCTGAAAATATGTATTTAAGATACCTTTTGGGTTTCCTTATTATTTACTTTAAAAACTTGCCTTAAATTAGGTTTTTCTTTTTTCTTGCTTTAAGAAAAGCCGCAAAAACAGGTTTTCTTGAACCGTTAGTGTGGATTTTCCCAATTCAATTTCTCAATTTTGCATTCATCACAAAGCCAGTGGAAGTGGCTGCTCTCGAAGCTTCGGCAACCGCAAATCAGTTGAGCCACCAAATCAACGGGAGGCAAAACCGACGCCAGAGACAACTACATGACAGCCAACACAGGCACACACATTACACACATAACACACACACACTCGCCCCCTAAAAATCACACCATTGTTTGTGCGTGTGTGCGAGCGTTTGTTAATGATTATTTGACGCCATGTTTGATTGACGTGCAAACGCAAATGCTGCTTCTAACATACAGCCTCTTATTGTATAAATTTTATTATCCATGAATGTTTACGCACCTCCTGCTTAGGCACCCACCTCCACCCATCTGCGATCTCCACCCCACCCCCAAGGTTGTGTTAATGGCCGCCAAAGACCGCAATAACCACAAGGCACTTATCAATTTTTGCGCCTTAACAAAATGGCACTCGAGCGTGTATTTGTGTGTGTGTGTGTGCGCACTTCCTGTGATATCAAGGACATGCGTGTGTGTTTGTGTGGGTGTGCCTGCATTAATATTCCGTTAAATTGACATTTACATGAGCAAGAGGATGATGATTATGGTGTGGAGAATGATGCTCTGCATGCTTGCTTGACTTTTCCCCCGGTGAAAATATTCAGGATCTAATTTATCTTCATCAATGCAATAAGCATTTAGGAAAATCAACAACAAAACACAGCCAAGTGCTTAACTAACTTTTGATTGAAAGGCCATTGAATGGTTGGGAAAATTGGGCAACTGTTTGAACGACTTGAGAGATGGGTTACAGGTTGCTTTCGCCTAGAAACATGGTAAAAGAAATGATTTATTTTTAAAATGTTTAAGAAAAATCTATTTTTTTGATCAACGAGTTGTAAACATTTAATGCTTGAAGAAATAAAAATATGTAAGCAAAACTGAACCATTTCAAATAATAGTTTAAAAACAAAGCAAAAACAACTTACTAGTGCAGTTCAATTGTTCAATTGAAATATAATTGTGGAAAAGAAATGTTAACAAAATCCTCAAATGTTTTTCTCGTGTTTTTTTCCACTTTAACAATAGCTTTTAAATAACACTAATCACTTTTTTGCAGCAATCCATTTTCCTCTGGCGTTGACAAGTACTTTTGCCACACTTTACTGCCTTTTTTGAGAGCAGCAATTTTTGGGCAATCCCATTTATATTTTTTTTTGTCTCTGCCGGAGCAACAGACTTGCAGTGCTCTCAGCAATTTGCTTACATTCAACTCAGCCATGTCCAAAATGGCAGCTACAAGCTGCTCCTCTCCCCCAAGCTCATGTGTGTGTGTGTGGGGTGTGTGTTGCTGTGCGTGGGTGGGTGTGCTTGATGCTGCTGGATAAACTATGTAGAGTCCTTGAAAAACATGCAGGCCATAGGAGCGGAATGCCAGCGGCTGCAAAAACAACGAGCGCAACAAATAGCAAAAATAGAAAGGAAAAGTTAACAGTTGACATAGTTTAGAGTTGCTTGGACAGACGAAGGGGGTGGCTAAAAGGGGGCTGGGGGGAGTTGGGTTCAACAGCCACAAGCGTAAGCCGTTGAATGCGGAGCGAAATGAATGTCTTAATCAGAGTGCTGGATGCGGCGTGCGAGGGGAAATTGGTGGCAAACTAAATGAATTTAATTGCCGCAGGATATGAAAGTAATTATTTTGCAGTGCATAGACACAACACAGTCATGGTAAATGGGTGTTTGGTGGGTGGTGGGGGGTGGGTGGTGGTTGGCAGGCGCAGCTAAAAACGCAATGAGGCCAAAGGCGACCTTCCCACTCCCTCTTTCTCTCTCTCTCGCTTGCACTCACTCTTTGCCATCGATGCACTTGCACTTAACTGCAAACGGGCGTTCAAATCGCCACGCCCACGCTGACTGCACCACTGCACCACCCACATGCGATACGTTGCACCACTGCCAATTGCCCCGCGGTTATTTTGAGTTGTTCTTTAATTTATTCTCTTTTATGCCTGTGCGTTAGTTGTCCTTCGCCAGTGCACGAGTGTGTGTGTGTGTCAGTATGCATGTGTCAGTTTTTACACTGCGCAAAATAAATGTATGTAAGTTAATTAGAATTACAATATCAATTTCAAATTCAGTAAAGGAAATAATTTTGTGTTGCTTTTAAGCATTTAAAGCTGTTCGCATTGATTAAAGAATTATTTAATCTCTCATTAATTTTCAAACGTTTGTAAATGGCTTTTTTATTTAAAAGATTTCTGAAAATTATTAGCATGTTTTATTTCTATCAAAATTAACTTTAGCTTCATCACCAGACACCAACATACATACTTTCCTTAATTATAAAAAAATTACTGAAAAAAAAGTAAATCTCTTAACAGCGATACAAATATGTTTTAAGCGATAACCAACATCAATATTGATTGATAATTTTTTTTTAGAGGAAGAGACTTAAGTTTAGGTAGATATTTTATGAAACTTTTCTCTGTGTAGCTGCACTAAAGAGGCAGCAGCAGCAGAAGCAGCTCTACAAAAGGCAACGATGTGTTACACTTTCAATTGTCGCTGTCCCCCAATACTCCTATGTGTGCAGAGGGAAGTGTAATGCTGCTTGTTTACATGGTGGCTCTGTTGTGCTGCCTAGATCAACGCTTCTTTCTGGCATTGTTAGTGGCAGGACCTTGTAACACTTTTGATCAAACACGCACACAAACAAACACGCATCTGCTCGCATAGGCCGCACATCTCTCACAAACACGCAACAAATGAGCGATTCTGCCACTCGATTCCAAGTCCAATTATGATGGCACATGGGTCTGCGATTGATGGCTCTCAGAATCATATTTTTATCCGAGATGAATTCTAGACAGACAAGTGTATATGCTACAGTAAAAATGCTTTTGAGAATTGAATTTAAACAACATTTTATTTACTTTACTCTACTTTATTACAAAGCAAGTTACCGGAGTGATTTGAGCAGGATAATAGTGAACAAGTTAGTTAAATAAAAATAGTACTTTAAATTTTAACGGTAATTAAAACTCATCATCCTTCATATTCACAACCAAATATAAAATTTAGTTTATTTTCCAACGAAGTTGATTGACGAAGCTAGAAACCTTTGAGTATCTTTTAATCTGGTTAAAAAAACCTTTGATTACTATATAAAACCCAACTCTGTATAACTAAATCCATATTCCCTTCTTTCAATAACGATTCATTTTGTACATATCAGTTTGTTTTATTTAATTTAAAAATGGTTTTGCCTAATTAACGCAATCTCTTACTAATTCTGGTCGAACTGGGCAGAGCGCACGTAGACGGGAGCAGGGTGGGTCAGTCCGTTGTTACGGATGACTTTGGGGTAGGTGGAGGCGTACTCCTGGGTGGGGTAGCTCGCTGGCTGATAGGCGGCGGTCTCCTGGTTGGCCCTCGAGTATTTGCTGCTTCTCATCACGACATCCTCGGGCTGGTAGTAGACTCCATTGTAGGCATCGATCAGGCGACCCACCTCCTCTTCATCTTCATCATCATCCGATCGCTTGTGTCCGCCGGAATGGTGATGTGGTGGTGGTGGTGGAGGTGGTGGCGGATAGGGGTAGGGAGGATAGAAGTACGGGGGATAGTACGGTGGGGGTGGTGGGTAGAAGGGATACCCAAGTCCTCCGGATCCGTGACCATGTCCGTGTCCGTGTCCATGTCCGTGTCCGGGATCTGGCTTGGGTGTGGGTGTGGAAGGGGTGGTGGTTGAAGTATCGGTGCCGTTAACGATCAGGATGCAGTTAACAGTGGTCTTATCGTCAGTGTCAGAGTCATCATCGCTTCCACCTCCGTTACCACTTCCATGACCGCTTCCGTGTCCACTTCCGTGTCCACTACCATGACCACTTCCACTGCCCGACGAGGAACCTGATCCTGAGCTGGAGTCAGAGTTTGGCTCATATTCAATGCTCACCACACGACCTGAGCGTGCTTCCTCCTGATCTACATCACTGGTGGATACCACGCACAGGGGACGACCCTTTTTGGTCGTAGTCTTGGAACCGGAACTGAAGATGGCGGGGATGAAGTTGCCAACGGCGAAGCCAGAAGCCAAACCCTTGATGCCTGCAATCGGACTGCTGAGCAGACGCGCCTCCGAAACCTCCTGTTTGCCCTGGGTCAGCCGGAGGAGTTCGTTGTACTCCCGCCGCGACACCTGATGCAGTTGCACCACCCGAGGACGACTTGTGCCTGCCACAAGGAGATGTCATTAACTACCATGAGGATCAAACCAAATTTCAGGAGAACTCACCAGCTTGTACTGCCGCCAGGCTGAGCACGATCACTGCCAGAACTGGTAAGAACCTCATGTTGATTGCGAATAAGCTCATCTGGCGCTGCTCCCTCACTTATATATTTCAAAAGTCTTTCTCTGCCGCCCATTTGATGGCTTGACGAACCGAAATTCCCTGTCCACATTGTCATTCAAATGGATCAACCCAAACTGCTCATCTACAGTTAAAGCTTCGCCCTAATCGACTCCAATCTACATAATTTACGCGTTGACCCAGTTCTCTCTGATCAACGCCCTGCCCATACTCGTGTGGTTAATGACTCTTTGGCCAAAACATGATTTGCAAGTCTAGTTTCTCTGATGGGATGATTATGTTCTTGCTTATAGTTTAGCTCAATACGGAGATCAATCGTTTAGAAGTATTTCTCATACTCTTGACTCTGGATTAATCATGGCATTTCACTCTCCCAGAAAAAATTTTGAAAACCATCTTTAATTGCAGAACATGTCCATGTAATTCCTTGGATCTTATAACAACCATTCTAACTATATATTTTTTTGTAATCTTCCAAGCTAACATTAAATAAGTACACGAATTATGTTAAAGTTTGTATTTAATTTATTATTCGTAATTATAAGGTTCGTTAGTATTCACATTATTATAGGAGTAATACCGTTTCTTATAGTCGTCTTCTTCATCCGACTCGTAGGAGTCCTCATCTTCCTCGTGGTCGTCATCACCTTTTTCCTCCGGAACGGAACTCGCTTGACTTAACTGGGATTGTTCATAGTAAGGGTAATATGGGTAAGTCTGAGGTGGTCTATAGATTTGCTGAGGGCCGTACGGGCTTCCAAAGGGAAGCTGGGGGCCATATGGTTGTTGGGGGACATAGGGTTGTTGGGGAAATGGTCCATATGGTGATTGTCCATATGGTGATTGTCCATAAGGACTTTGTGGACCGTAGATCTGGGGGCTGGGATATTGACTAAAGGGATAGCCACTGTAAGAGGATTGTGGATAGGGGGTTCCATACTGGGGCTGCAGTTGGTAACCTGCATATTGGCGGGAACTATCGGATTCATCGTCCTCTAAAACAGATGACTTGGGATAGGTGCTTTTGTTTACATTCTTCTTTTTTAAAGGAGCTGGTGTCTTGTCCTCAACTTCTTGTACTTCTACCACCTCTTCAGGCTGTTTTTGTACATTGGATTCCTCCACCGACTGAGGGGTTTGTGGTTGGTTCCAATACTGAGCGTAATTTGGAGGAGAATCCTGGGTGGGCAGCTCAAACTCGCTGTCTTTCTTTAGCACCACAATGCAGTGGATGGCGGAGTCTTCATCCTCTGCCTCTCTTGCTTTTCCCGAGTTCCGACCGGAGGTCACCGCCTTCTCCCTGCCTTCGCCCTCTCGTGATTTGATCACACACAAAGGCTGAGTGTCGAAGTCAACCTTATCTTCCTCATTGGACTTGCTGACGGTGGTGAGGCCCACGATGCGTAGAAGAGAGTTCCAGCCGGAGCTCAAGGTATCACTTACAGTGGCAAAGCCTCCATTGATCACCCTAGCTTCTGATATGACATTCTTGCCATTGGTCAGCTTCAAAACCCGCTTGTACTGCTCCTCATTGATTTCATAAACTCGCACCAGTTGCTCCCGTTTAACTCCAAGCTTTGAAGATGGTGCTGTGGGGAAATTGTTTTGCAATGAGTTCTTGGAACACGTGAAAATCGGTTGGTGAAAAACACAAACCTGTCTCTAGGCTGGCGAAGAGAGCCAGAAACAGCAGCAGGGCCAGGGAAAGCTGCACCATGTTCTTCGACCTGGACAAGAACGGACTAAAATGCGTCCACTCGGCTCTGGTTTTATTTATACTTTTATCTTGAATTAATGGCAAGCCGAATAAAATCCAACGGTACACAAAGTCCGAATTTGGAGACGAATTGCAATTAAATAAATATTGGACGACACACATCACATCAGCATCATCATTTTCGACAACATCTCACCCATGAATCAATTTGAATAACTTAGACTCTGTGACATCTCAGAGTCAATGATCGCTTTACTAACATTCCTAGTCAAGCTACAAATGTCGAACTGGTTTTTCAAGCGAAATCACTGAATGAGTTTAGTCGGCTGTACTTATTAGATGCGATCTGGTTATTATAATATATACTATACATGGCTCTTATGGGGGTGCATGAGAACGAAAGAAAAACACAAAAGAAATTAAAGACATTTAAATAATTCATAAGAACAAGCTGCCAGATGAGTTGTCAGATTGTTTTGAAATTGTTTAAATTCTTGTAAGTTGGTAAAGTGAATGTTAAGGTTAGATACTACAATTTCTGAAAAATTTGTCCAACAGTATAATTAATTTGACTTTACTTACCAGATAAGATTACATAAATATAAATTACAGAAGCGAAACCGCTTACTGCCCAAAGCCCACAAAATAATCATAGAATTTATTTTAAATTTTCTAAATTATAATTTTATTGAATCGATTTGGTTTCATTTCACAAAACTCTCGCCTGCAGTGTCCGTGTGTTTGTTGTCGCTTTTAACATTCTATCTGTATATGCATATGTAGGGTACCTATGGATACGCACACATATAAATGATTTGAGAGTACCTGGTTTTTATATATAGGTATGTATATACTTGTAGCTGCAATGTTGTGACATACACTCGTACATATTGTGTTCGCTAGGGATTCGTTATTGGTTTCCGATCGGGGACCGACTCCTAACACTCGACACTTAACTGGAATCCAACGAATCCTTTGGGTGTTCCTGTTTGGGTTGTCTCCAGCTCTGATTAATGCAACATCCATTCACTCTATTTACAATATGCGGTCTCAGAGTCCAAGGGTCTGTATTAAATTTAACTAGCTTTTTACTATTTTTTAAAGTGTTTCATGTTTCGTGTTTATTAGTTAATTTAGTTTTGCGTGTGAGTTATGCCAATTTTGCCTCAGTGTGCGGCTTACCAACTAGAGCGGTTCGCAACTTTCGAAATCGCGCTTATCGGTTTCATCTGTTTATATCGTTTAGGAGTTAATTAAAATTACAATTTCGACTACTAATGAATTTATTTACAGTGCCTGCGCATTCGCAATGCATTCGTATCAATTATATCGATAAGCACAATTATAAATTGCATTTATTTTCAAATTGCCCCTTTTGTTTCTGTTTTTGTTTCTAGCCAAAACTAATTATGTACAATTAAACGAGTTTCGCCCACAATTGGGTCAGACACAGAGCAGGTTTCTCCATAAAGTTTGAGTGCTGACGGATGAAATCAAGTACCCGCTCTCGTAGTTTATCCGCTTATTGGCTATACATTCATAATCGTACCTAACCATAGCTAATTTCTAAAACTGATAAATGTGCAAAGCAACCGAGCTCTACTCGAACATAAAACAATATTTTGTTCTTAATCGGCAAAGTTTACACATAGTTCGAAGTACTCTTGAATTAATTTCTCTCGAATGGCAATTATTTACAGCAAATTCAATCCAACAACTTGATGCAATGGGCTACTGGAGTGTGAGTTCGTTGGCAGTTAGAGATTGCATATAAGTGGGGCATTGTGACTCCAAAGTTTTGGGTGGCTTGTGGTGGTTCGGACTGTCGGGGATATTTATAGCTAGTAAGTCTTACTTCATAATGAAAGGGTGTACAAGGTCTTGCTATGGGTGTGCAATCGATGTTTGGTAACAGAAAGACATCATCAGAGAACACAACTGATAGTTTTTTTTTGGCCATCGATTGTCATGTTTTTTGATCAACTTTTTTAACAAATCCACAGTCAACTTTGGCCAGTCCAGAATTTATTTTAAAAATCAAAAGAAGTAAAGCCTAGTTAACTATTTTGGTTTTGTAGTATTCGATCACTTTAGAACACAGTAAAATCATATCGATCTGCAAATAATAATAAGTATTTGTACCCCTTATTTAAGTTGCACCATAAAAACATTAAGCTAGATTATGATTTTCCACGAAAATGCATAGGGTTTCTTCGGACTGGTTATCAGTTTTCAAGTGTTTAACGCCTACTCTTGTCATTGTTAAGTACTTGCTCACTTATCGGATAATATGTTTGTTTTTCCACTAAGTGCATCTTAAAAGTTAGTAAATACTTATGCTTGAACCCCCCATGAGATACATAAAAAACTTAAATCACCTTGAATATGTGTATGTGTGTGTTGTGTGTGTGGGGCTGTGTGTTATTTTGCCTTTTTAGTGTTTCGCTGCGTGTTGATTATTCCTTCATCTCAGGCACTGAACCGCCGCTGGGCGTTCTCTCAACACGTTGCACGTTGCTGCTGCAGTTACTCGTGTTTCGCTGGTCGTTAGCGTTGGTCGCTTCGGGGGCCGCAGTCCCGCCGATTTTGCCGCCGCTGTGGCAGCATGGATGTATCCACAGCCTGCCTCATAAAAGTGCTGCAGGCAGCAGGAGACAATGCTCAGCAGCATGCAGCAGATGCCGCAGTAGAAGCTGTTGCTGTTGCTGCTCGAGTTGTGTTGCATGGCCGCCGGGTGTTCGCCTGTTAAAAAGCGAAAGCAAACGACCAATTAGGGATGGTTGACCTTTCGATATTACAAGTTATTTGCTGCGATGTTAATCGATCAGAGAGAATATTTACTGACTATTACTGTAGTTATTAAAACTCCCAAGGTGTCTAGTAATTCTTTCTAAATTTATCAAATATTTAAAAAATACGATTTCTAATTAAAAATGAAACTCAACATGTTGCACCCTGCACATCTCCATATAACATCACAGGAAATACACAACAATCGGAAAAATTTAAGTATAAAGCGCACTTAGTTCATTGGTTAATTGGCAGCCCAGCTAACAGGGCTCTAATCAGCCTCCTGCTACCACTGATTGCCTTTGAGCCCGCTTTCCCTCGTCAGATAATATCGCGTTCAGGTTGCAGGCTTGCATTTCCTGTTTGTGCCAAAGAAAAACATCGGCTGCTCAAGTTGTTATAGTTCTCGATGAGCTCTTGAGCACACAAGCTGCTGCCATAAATCTGACAAGTTGCTCAAGCTCCCTTCCAGAATTTCCACCTCCGACCCACTCACACATGGCCCGTGTTATTGGCCTGCAGCAAATTTTCCAGCTGCAGCGGCAACTAGAAATAATTTCCGTGCTGCTGCACAAATACAAACACGAGGAGAAAATATATGAAAAAAAAAAAGAAGAAAATCTGAAAAGGCAGCAGCAATTTCTCGGCGAGTCTGCTGCAATGCAATTACTGCACGGCCACGCCCCGCTTTGCACTTGGCATTACAAATTGCGAATGTGCCGCTGCTAACAGGCAACTTCCACTTCCCGTCATAAACATGCAAAACTCTCTGACAGCACAAACACCGGCGCACAGGCACAGGCAAAAGTCCTGAATGCAGGTAAGCCCGTTTTGCAGTCCTTACTTACCAATAATTACGTGCACATAGACGCTCGAGGTTTTTGCCACCGTGGGCACACAGGTGTAGTTGCCAGTATCGCCGGGCATGGCGCGCTTGATTTTTAATCTGTGAAGCCGAGGGGGAAATTGCGCGGAGCGGAACGGAGTGGAGTACCGGAAAAGAAAGCATAGAGAAAGTAGAAAGTGAATGGCTGTGCTGTGCTGTGCTGTGCTAGAATACATGTGGAACAAAGGCAAAAAGGGAAAAGGCCAAAGAATGACGGGGAAAAACATCAAGTAAAAATACAAAACTTTTGCTACTTTATGCGATAGCATAATGTGTACCGAGCTACCTCCACCGCTGACTCTAATTTGCAGCTTCTTTACACAGCAACAAAAAATTATACTTTTAATTTGACACACATTTTTTTTTAGTTTGCTCTTCTCTTACACTAGTTGATTATTTCTTAAGTTTAAAGTAAGTACCTTAACAAACTTGTACGCTACTAAACTTAAAATATTTATTTTAATTTTTTAATCGTTTGAAATAAATACAAAATTTAAATGTTCGTGGAAGTCTGTTAGTTTTTTCAAAACATTTTTTTTTTAATTTGGTATTATGATTAATACATTAAAGGAATAAGGAATAAGTAAGTTCTGTAAAACAATTGTACAAATTCTTTTTTTACAGTAGTAACATTTATTTCCTAGTCCTTTTTTTGAGGAGTGTTCCCTAATCCCTCCTTTTACCACTCTCTTTGCATCTCTGTCAACGGCACCTGCAGTTAATGGTCGTCTGCGTCGTTAGTTAGCAGCGTAAATGGGCAATGATCACATGGCGGCGACAGAAACTGAGGAACTATAGCAACTACTGCAGTCCAGACTCCGAATCCAAAGCCAAACCCAAATCCGACTGTGACTCCGGCTCTGACTTTTACCAAGGCAAATTAAAAGTCACACACGGCTAACTCGAGCGCAAAGTGGAGTGATGGAATGGAATAATGGAGAATCAGAACCAGATGATACTCTACTTAAATGGGGACAGCTTTGTTTTTAGCGTTTGTCATTGACGGAAACGAGAAAAATGACTTTGCCTAAAAATCCTATTATATTTAAATAAAAAGATTAATGTTAAGGATTGTTATTATGTTCTCTTCTATTGAAAGACATTTTATAATTAAATAACATAAAGTGTGCTTAGGGATAAGGCTACACGAGTGTATAGCCATTAGCGATGGCAGACATATCCAACAAAACTAGGAATATTATTGTTTATTATTTATTTAATTGCAATTAAAAAATTTTACTTTCGAGTTTTCTGAGCCTAGTTTTGTAGTCAGAAGTTTTCTGATGTCGGTGCAGTTTTTTGGTGTTTTCTACCTATTACATCTCCCAATACTATTCAGAGCTAGACTGCTCTAGCCAAGATGCGTCCTTCGCTTTGGCCTTAAAATGTCATTCAAAGTCGGGGTTTGTGCCTTCCCTGTCGTCTACAAGAGTGCAGGCCATGGGGGCTTTAAATTCCCCACTCTGAATGGCGGTTACCTGGCCTTAATTAAGTGAGGCGGTATTTTAATGCGAAATAACTGAAATGCTCGGCACACATTTGCACGTTTGCCAGGTGGAATGGCGCAATGATGAGTGGGTGAAAGCGAATGCGAATGCGAGTCGTTACATACCTCGAAGTCAGGCCGTCAGTCCAATCATCCTCGACGCGAATCCTGGCCATGGAGCTGTCGATTTCGTTCTCGCCCTTGCCATCGAGCATCTCGCTGCCTGGAATGTGAGGAGTGGAAAGTAGCAAATTGAATTGCGTAAATGAGGTGCGCAGCATGGGGCAGGGGCAGGGGCAGGGTGCAGGCTGAAGTTCATTACGCATACGCACCTTTGTACCAGAATATGTTGCCCAAATCGTGGGGTCCCTGCATAATTTTGCATGTTAGGTTGATGTCGCTGCCGGTTTTCACCATCAGATCGCTGGGCCCGAAGATTTCCGCTTTGAGTTCTGCGAAAAAAAGAGGAGAGCGAGCAAACAAAAAGTCACTTAAGTTGCACAGCACACAAAGAGCCAAGTCTTTTCCCCTTCTTCTTCCGTAACAATGATAATAATAATAATGTTAATGATAACGTCCAAGTGCACGTTTGTCTGCGAGTGTATATATCCGTGTACGGACACACAAGTGGGGCTGGGGACTGGGGCTCTACTTTATTACACAGACGCGTGTCTCTATTATGCTGGCGATAAGCTTTTGTTATGCCATATAAAAGGCAGTCATACGCCCCGTGGTACCTGCAGCCTCGCTCTGTCCTGCTCTCAGCGGAATTGTCTAAAAAAAAAAAAGACAAAGCCCTGGGTCCTGGCAGATTGGAAAGAATGAATTTGCTGCTGCTTTCCATTTGGGGCACAAAATCAAAATGTCAACAGTGAAGTGCCTTTTGTTGTTACAGCGTCAATGATTTCAATTGAGAAAAATCATCGTGGACAGCCACGAAATGCGATTTGTACTTAAAGCTTATGATGTCTGACAGTTGCCTTAATGGAAAACCCAGTCCCAACTGCCTTTTCCTCAAACCTAGTGTGGTAGGCGTATATATGTATATGTTTGTATAAACTTTATTCTTTTATTTGTCTGTCTCTTTATTTTCGCACTTCTTATACTTCCGCTCGCTCACACCGAATGTTCTAGAATGACCCCCTCCGAGCGATCCTCTTACAGCTTATCTTACTTAACATAGGTTTAACATTACTCTTAACATAAGTATTGTATAATGGTGTTGTATAATTATTTGTGTTGTGTAAGTATCGGTATAATAATATATGTGTGTTAGTGTATGTATGTATCGGTATAATAATATATGTGTGTTAGTGTATGTATGAGCCTACTACAATTCGGCCATCCTGTAATACGGATCCCCTGATCCTGCTTTCTTTTGGAAACAATTTTGACAAATTACTCTTATGTCTAAGTTATACTAAGATAGTGTTTAGTTACATGTATTTTCTTCATTTATTTTTTTTTTTTCCTATCCATGGTCTTATGTTTTGAGCACTCCATACACCCTTGTATGGATTTCGAGACACTTGAAAACCTTCAACATCCTTTAGTAGGAACCTGTCATTGCGAAGCACTTTAGCAATTGCATATGGGCCTTTGTTTTTTGGGATCAACTTCCTAGCAACTCCCGCAGTGCTGTCAAAATTTTTTACCATTACGTAATCTCCTTTTGTGTAATCCTTTGGCCTTTTCTTTGTCTTATCATAATATGTTTCATTGTATTCCTGTGCTTGTTTTTGTTTCTCAACTGCCAGTTTTCGAATCTCGTCCAAATTTTCTACTTGAGCTGTATTGTTAATTTCTTCTAACTTATCCCTAAGTTCATCAATAATCTGACCTTTCTGCTCTACACCAAACAGCATTTTGCTAGGAATTTGCTTTATACTTCTGTGTACAGTGTTATTAAGTGCATGTTCAACTTGCTCGATTACATTATCCCAATGTACATTATTTTCAGGCTCCGTTAATTTGGCTATCATGGGTCCTATGCTTCTGTTTATGCGTTCCACTTGTCCATTTGCTTGTGGAGAACCTGTCGCTATTTTCAAATGTTTGATGTTTGTTTCTGTTAAAAATTCATCAAATTCGTGAGATGTAAAGCAACTGCCTCTATCTGAAACTATACATTTTGGTTTACTATATGCCCTAAAATAGTCGGACAAAGCTTTGATAACTTCTTTTGTGTTTGTTGTCTTTGTTGTATAAAGTCTAACGAATTTCGTAAAACCATCTATGATTAGGAATATGTGTTTGTTTGCTCTACCTGCTGCCACTGGTCCGTAATGATCGATGTGCAACAATTCAAACGGCCTGTCTCCTTTAGGGATACTGTGTAGGAAGCCTTCTGATTTTCCAGTATTTGGAGAGAATGCTACGCATTTTAAACAATTCTCAATGTGATTCTTGCATTTTTCCTTAATATTTTTAAACCAGTAACTCTTTGAAATTGCATCTATCATCTTGTCTCTACCAACGTGACCAAGTTCATTATGATATTTATGCAAGACGTGACATTCCATGTCCTCAGGGACAAAAAATAGTAAGCGATCGTCATTTGTTCTTCTGTAAACAACGCCGTTTCTCATTTCAAAATGTTTGAGTTGATTTCTTTCTAATTCTTCCTTAATTTTCTGTATATTGGTATCTTTTGATTGACAGATTAAAAGGTTGTCCTCAAAACTAGTGGTTTCTACTATTGATATATAACATCTGCTCAGAGCATCTACGTGTTGCATTTTTGTTCCGGATCTATGAATCAGTTCATAATCATAATTCTGCAGTTCAAGTGCCCATCGGGCGATTCTAGGATTTAGTTCGACTCTGTTCAATGTCAGGGTTAAAGAATTGCAATCGGTTATTATCTTAAAATGTTTACCGTGAAGATAGATTCGAAATCTACGCAGGGCGTAGATGATGGCTAGGGTTTCCAGCTCGAAGCTGTGGTATTTTGCCTCAGTCTCTGTACTTCGCTTTGAAAAGTAGAATACGGGATGGAGTTTTCCATCTCCCTTCCTTTGCATTAAAACTGCACCAAAACCCATAGCGCTTGCATCGCAATGTAATTCAACCTCATCTTTATGGTTGTATATGGCTAAAACAGGTGATTCTATCAGTTTTTTCTTAAGGTTCAAGAAACAGTCTAGTTCTCTTTCTTGGAAAGAAAATTCCTTGTCTTTCTTTAAAGTGTCATAAAGTGGCTTAGCTATTGTGGAGAAATCTTTTATAAACCTTCTGAAATAGGAGCATAGTCCTAAAAAGCTTTGAACGTTATGTACTTTTTCGGGAATTGGGAAGTTTCTAATCGCATCAATCCCTCTGTCGTCTGCTCTGATACCTTCTTTGGTAATAAAAAATCCTAGGTACTTAATGTTGGATTGCATAAACTCGCATTTGTCCATACGAAGTTCTAACTTATTGTTAACCATTCTTATGAAAACTTCTTTTAAAGTCCTTAAATGTTCTTCCACGTCTTTGCTGGCTATCATAATATCATCCATGTATATGATTACTTTATTTTCCCGTATCAAGTCCGCAAAAATTTTATTTACAAAGCGTTGGAATACTGCTGATGCATTTTTTATGCCCATAGGCATCCTTAAAAATTCAAATTGTCCTAACGGAGTGACAAAGGACGTATATTTTACTGATTCATCGCCAACGTATACGTGAAAATAACCATTTTTCAAGTCGAGCTTTGAAAACACACTTTTATTCACTAATTTGTCTAGAAGGTCATCTATTAAAGGCAACGGATAGTTGTCCTTTATCAAAACTTTGTTCAACTTTCGATAGTCTATGCATAAACGCAAGTCTCCTGTTTTTTTCTTCACCAGTACAATGGGAGAAGCATATTCTGAATCACTGTTTCTTATTATCCCCTTGTCTAAATATTCGTCTAATAATTTTTGCAGCTGATCCTTTTCACTAAAAGAAAGTCGCCTTGGTGAACAACTGAAAGGTTTGGATTTGTCTAAACTAATTTTCATTTCGCATCTTGTCAAAGGAGTATCTGGTCTCTTAGCGTTGACATAATATTCTTCGAACATTTTAACAAATTTACATTTCGTTTCATAGCTTATATCGCACCCACAGTTGTAGTCTACAAACTGATCATCAACCACGTTGATATTTAACATATCTCTTTCAAAACTGTCTTCAAAATGTTCTGTTGTTTCACCTCGAGACATCTCTTTGTAATATGTTGACTCATTTCTAATAGTTTGCTTATCTCTCTGTTGCTCATTAATATTTTCATTTTCCAGTTGAACATCGTTAACAGTCTCTCGTAAACTTTTTTCGGTACTACTTGTCTTTTCTAATGGTTTTTTCATAAACGTTGAATTTTCCAATAATTGTTCATTAAAAGATTCATTACCTATCAATTTTTCATCAATAGATTCATTTTCTAAAAATTTTTCATTAATATTTGCATTTCCTAACAATTTTCCATTAATAGATTCATTTTCTAAAAATGTTTCATTAATATTTGCGTTTCCTAACAATTTTCCATTAATAGATTCATTTTCTAAAAATTTTTCATTAATATTTGCATTTCCTAACGATTTTCCATTAACAGTTTCATTTTCTAAAAACTTTGCATTAACATTTGTATTTCCTAACAATTTTTCATTAACAGTTTCATTTCCTAAAAACTTTGCATTAACAGTTGTATTTCCTAACAATTTTTCATTAACAGTTGCCTTTCCTAACAGTTTTTCATTAACAGTTTCATTTCCTAACAGTTTTTCATTAACAGTTTCATTTCCTAACAGTTTTTCATTAACAATTGCCTTTCCTAACAGTTTTTCAGTAACAGTTGCCTTTCCTAACAGTTTTTCGGAAGTATAACAGTTAATTTCATTTTTAAAAAATTTTTCGATAGCCGTTTCATTTTCTACAGATTTTTCCCTAACAGTCTTGCTAAAATTTTCGTTGGAATCGCAGTTGGCTACTGCGGCAGTTGCTAGTTGTTGACCCTTTTCCCCAGGTGGCAGGTTTGAGCCATGGGCATCTACTTTTAATGTGTCATTAATATTTCCATAAGTTTCAAGGGTGTCTAGATTCATGCTCAAACCATAAAGATTCATAAAGTCCCTTCCCAGGACTGCATCGTGCCTCATAGACTCATTTGCTACAACAATCATATCAAATTTAATCTTTATTTTTTCTTTTAAAACGAAACATGAAGTTTTTCCAAAAATGTTAAGTTGGCTCTGGTTCAGCCCATGATAAACTTGATTAACATTACTTAATGATAATGCAGCTGGAATTCTGGACTGCTTAATGAATGATATCGCGCTCCCTGAGTCTATGAGACATTCTGCAATAATAGGTGAATTGAGATGGTGATTGAAAAAAATTACTACATTTCTTACATAGTTGTTGTCGCTGCTATTGTTGTTGTTGTTGCTCTTCCTCTGGCGGCATTCTCCCACAAAATGTCCCATTTCTCCGCAAGCGAAACAAGACCCAGGTGCCCTTGCTGGCTTGCGGCAGTCCTTCGCGAAATGACCCTTCGAGTTGCAGTTCCTGCAGCGCAAGTTGTTGATCTGCGTCGCTTCCAACGCCGACTTCTTAGGTGCGTATGTTCCGGGTTGTTGTGGAAGACGTATGTTGGCAAATGCTAGTAGCATCTGCTCCGGATCGGCGAACCTTTGGATACGGGCTTGGTCACGCAAACTCGCAGATGGGATTCCCTCGATGAGTTGTTCGAGCAGTTCCTCAGTGTCCATGTTGATGGCTTGGGACATCATTGTTTTATCCTCGAAATACATTGTGAATCTCTCGTCCTTTTGCCATTTCCGTTGCTCGAATTTTCGGCGGCGCTCTGATTTGGACGCCGTTTCCCCAAAGGCTATGATTATTTGTTCGCACAGTCGTTCGAAAGAATCTAGCATTCGGGATGGGTTGGCGTGCAGCCAACGCTGAGAATTACCTTTTAGTTTGGTAACGAGTAGCATTCGTAGGCAGTCATCATCTAAATTGTAGATTTGGCCTATGTTTTTAAGGTGATCTACCCAGTTGCGTGCACAAATGTTTCCGTCGAAGTCGATGGCAGCTTCTTTGGCAAACGAGAGAGAAGCTGCGGATCCAGCCCTGGACGATGGAATTCCCTGAATGTCATCCCGTGCACCTTCAGCGTTGCCACCTAAATCGTTTTGAGTTGGAATGCTGGCGTTGCCACCCGATGAATTCCCAATTGGCTGTTCGCGCGCCATTAGCTGTTGCCTAGCAACGAGTGTCTCTGCCTGTTGTTGTTGTTGGATGGCGTTTCCTGCTGTTGCTGTTGTTGTATGATGGTTTTTTTTTTGTTTTTGTATGCGAGCTCATCTAACTGTTGTTGCTGTATGGCGCCACGCGTCTCTGCTCGCTGCAACGCATTCTGCTGCGCAATAAGTGTCGTTCGCAGCTGCGTGATAATTCCCAGAAGATTGTCTTGGTCTGCAACGTCGACGGAGACGCCCGCCTGTGGCGCCTGCGATGCGCTTCCAGGGTTTGTGTTAACCTCTTCACGTTCTGTTCCAGCGGCGCCGGCTTGATCTTCTCCAGCATTCTGGTCAACTTCTGCCTCTGGTACTTGGCCTCGTTGTTCAGGCGGTATCTGCCCTAGACGAGCCATCAACTCGGTTTTAATGCCTTGGGTTGATAAACCCAATGCTGAAAGCCACCTTTTCAGCTGGACGACCGTAAATTGGTTTAAATTTTCTTCGGGCATGGCGTAGATTTGACCACTTCTGAATTTGTGGTAGGCGTATATATGTATATGTTTGTATAAACTTTATTCTTTTATTTGTCTGTCTCTTTATTTTCGCACTTCTTATACTTCCGCTCGCTCACACCGAATGTTCTAGAATGACTCTCTCAGAGCGATCCTCTTACAGCTTATCTTACTTAACATAGGTTTAACATCACTCTTAACATAAGTATTGTATAATGGTGTTGTATAATTATTTGTGTTGTGTAAGTATCGGTATAATAATATATGTGTGTTAGTGTATGTATGTATCGGTATAATAATAT
>JAECWM010000130.1:0-63022 GCA_018150695.1 Drosophila oshimai | reverse complement strand
CTTAAAATTTCTAACTAACAAAAAAAAAACAGTGGTAAATTCAAAAAAATTTAAAAATTGTTGTAAGGAATTTTGTCTGAATGCTAATGGTTTTGCTCTCAGGTCAAGAATCGAAATGGGTAGAAAGGAAAATGCTCTTGTGCGAGGCTTTTTCATTTTTAAATCAAATGAAGCCGGTTTCAAACGCAAATTATGCAACAAAACTTTTAAAGGAACATATCTTACAAATTTAAAAAGACATCTGCAGGAACTTTATGAGGAATATTTAGAATCCGAAATGCAGGAAGCTCAATCTACTGAGCCAACGAAAGGTAATGATCTGTAACTTAAAAGTGCATTTCCCGTTTTTTTTTTTATTTTACATGTTTCGAAAGTAGTGTCATTTTTATTTTGATTTTTATAATAACAAGATAAAACGCTATAGTCGGGGTTCCCGACTATAAGATTTGCGATACTCATTGCCCTCTTTAAAAAAACAAAACAAGAAAAAACGATAGGGTCGCCACCTATTGTGGGCCACGTAAACTACATTTGTATTTTTTTACATTCACAAACACGTGTATGTATTAAATGTATGTAGACTATATTTCCAGCATAGCTAAATGTTCTATAACTTCTTTATTATTTATTCGAGCCGTAAGTGGTTTGATATTTAGTTAGACAGTGCAAATATCATTATACTCCCTTTAAAACCGTTTCGATTGCATTAAAATTGTGGGCACCACAGAGTTTTGCGGTTTGTGGGCGTAAAAAGGGGCGTGGTCGGGTTTTAAAACAAACTTGATCTGCGCTTTGCTTATAGGAGTCTGTATGCAAAATTTGGTGGCTTTAGCTCTTATAGTTCCCGAGATCTAGGGGCTCGAACGGACGGACGGACGGACAGAAAGACATGTGCAACGTTTACAGTATTTGCTTACTCTTCGAGTATCGCAAATAAAAATCATGGAATAACTGTTATGTCAAAGTAAAACAAAAGCATAACAATTTTTACTGATTATTTGCGATACTCGAAGAGAAAGCAAATACTGTAAACGTTGAAATGTCTGTCTTCCAGTCCGTCTGTCCGTCTGTCCGTCCGTCCGTCTGTCCGTCCGTCCGTCTTTCCGCCTGTCCGCACAAACATCAAGATCTCGGAAACAATAAAAGCTAGAACCACTAAATTTTGCACACCGACTTCTATAAGCAAAGCGCAGATTAAGTTTGTTTCAAAACCTGACCACGCCCCTTTTTACGCCCACAAACCGCGAAATCTGTGGTGTCCACATTTTTAATGCTAGAGGAAAGTGGCACTAATAAATGTTATTGGTACTAAAAACATCTACCCTAATATCTAAAAATTTTGAAAATCTTGCCATTTTCAAGAAAATGTTTATAAGTGCTCGAAAGTAGGCTAAACTTTTTTGAAGAGGGCGTTAAAAATGTATTGCTATCGAAAGTAGGCTACACTTTTTGAAGAGGGCTAGCTTGCTGTTTTTAAAAAGAGCAATGAGTATCGCAAGTCTTATAGTCGGGAAACCTGACTAAAGCGTTCTTTCTTTTTTTTATTATAAAAATTGGGAACAATTATTACTCATTCATAAAAAATCATATAATAAGAGTTATTTTCCAATTTTTATTATAAAAATCAGAACCTAACTCTTAAATCAGGATTTTAATTTTACAAAAACATAGCTGTTACGGTCCCTGGAAAACACTGTAAGCACGTTAATTCTCAGATTGTGATGAATGTTCTCAATATCAAAGAAAAAACATTTTATTCTTAAATCAAAAACAAATTTAAATAAAATTAAAAAAAAAGAAGTTTGTCCTCCAACTTTTGGTCTTAACACCTGACAATTTTGAGTTCGATCTGTTTTCAACTTAGTTTATTTGGGCTCAAATCAAGCGCATTTTGCACTCCTTTTGAAATGAAAGTGAACTTATTGTTTAGTTTAAATTAAACAGTTTATGTTTTTTATTTGCGATACTCGAAGAGTAAGCAAATACTGTAAACGATCAAATGTCTGTCTGTCCGTCCGTCCGTCCGTCCGCACAAGCATCGAGATCTCGAGAACTATAAGAGCTAGAGCCACCAAATTTTGCACACAGACTTCTATAAGAAAGGCGCAGATCAAGTTTGTTTCAAAACCTGCACGCCCCCTTTTAACGCCCACAAACCGCGAAAATCTGTGGCGCTCTCATTTTGTATGCAATCGTTACGGTTTTAGTAAAGAAATATAATGATATGTGCACTGTCTAACTACATTCCGAACCATTTTATGCTCTAATAAATAATAAAGAAGTTATAGAACATTTTGGTATGCCTTAAATCAAGTCTACATACATACTTTACATACACATTTGTAAAACTTTCAGTACGTGGCAACCTGGCAATAGGTGGCGCTAGTTTGATGCCTTGGGTAATATATGTAAATGTATAAAGGCAAATTGTGTATACAAGTGCGTTGAAAATTTTTATTGCGCCCGAAAGTAGGCAAAATTTTTTTTTTGAAAAGGCGCTAAAAATTGATTGCACTCGAAAGTAGGCTACACTTTTTTGAAGAGGGCTAAGCTAGCTGTTTTTAAAGAGGGCAATGAGTATCGCAAATCTTATAGTCGGGAAACCCGACTATAGCGTTCTTTCTTGTTTTATTTTTAATGTTGGCCACAGTTTAACACTTAATGTGTACACTGAAAAAAATTTAAGTAAACTTATAAATAACATTACGAAAAACACTTACCTCGACCGTGTTTCGAACCCAGGATCACTGACCAGTAAGGCAGACACCTTAGCCCCCTAGACCATGCAAGCTTGAAACGCGCCGACTTGTTTAAGCACAAATACATATTTCTAACCAAAAAAAAGCAAATTTATTTCTCAATTCGCTTCGAAGATGGTTTGAACTCGGGACATGTACACGGAAGTTTAAGTTTCCCGACCGCTCTAACAGCTACACCAAGGTCAAGAGCAATACGGTTTTAGATAAAGAACCAGAGAGCTTGTCGTTCTAGTTTTGAGAACATTTTTGAGGAAACCATACTTTAAGATAAAAATAATAATATAAATAATCTCAGTTCAATCACATTTTTAACTCAAAAAATTTCGTTCTGTTTTTAAGCACATTTTCAACTAAAACGAGAACGTCAGAAATCTCTCTGTGTATGTGTCCCCAGATTACAAAACTTAAGAGACCTAAAGCCCAGCTGATCGCGTTCGCCAGAAATTCGTGAAAATAATTTTTTTACAACGCTAAATAAAAAAAAAATTAACAGAAACGATACAACTTTTCTGGTAGAGTTAGTTTTCTAGGTTAAGAAAAAAATACAGAAAATAAAAATAAAATTTTAGAATTCACATATTACTAACAAATCCACATAAAAATATCACTCTTAACTTGCCCCAGGATAAATGACGAGGACGTGGTGATATGATGGTCCCATTTACTCCTTTCAGGACCAACTATAGGCAAAAGTCGATCTGCTATTCATTTGATTTTGCATTACAAGTTGTTTTGAATTACATAAAAAGTGCTTAACGTGATTAAAAAAATACAAGTAGTCCAGTCAATCTAGACATTGAAATAATTAATTTCAAAAAATATTTTGGTGGAGGCCTTTGGCTTACCCCAAGGAACAAATTGTGAAAAGTCCCCATCGATCCCAGGTGTGCTAATTGAGTTATTCAAGGTCACAGGTAAAAATTTTGACTTTATTGAGTTTTTCTCAAAAACGGTAAGGTTTATCGAAAAATAAAGAAAGACAAAGTTCTAGATCTTGAAATGCTTTTACAATTTTTTCTGTAGGACCCACCATTTTCCAGATATCGCGCTTGTAATCATCACGTTATACACAATGAGCACAAATACGCCACGTACACACACACGTGTACACACAGTGTATGGCCTTTACAAGTTTTTCGTATATCTCGTGTTGTAGCCGGCCGATTTTTGTGCATGATACCAATTTTTACTTCTTACAAAAAAATCTTCAACACTGCCTAACTGATCGTGGATGCGGCAATTAGTTTGTCTGCAAGAGCTCGACAAACACAAACTTTCTGAAATTATAGGCTTTTTTTTTTACCGATTTTTGAACTCTCGAAGAAATTTCGATGAAAATAATGTTATGTAATAAAATGTTTGTATTCACATATTCAATATATTTATTATTAACAAGATCACATCAAAATACAACTCTTAGCTTGCCACAAGACCAACGACGTGGACGTGATCTTATCACCACGTTCACTGTGTGTATACGTGGCGTATGTGTGCATATTATGTACAACGTGATTCTTACAAGGGCGATGTCTGGAAAATGGTGGGTCCTACAGAAAAAATCATATGGATCATTTTTGTAGAGCATTTCAAAATCTACAACTTTCCCCTTATTTATTTTTCGATAAACTTTACCGTTTTTGAGAAAAACTCAATAAAGTCAAAATTTTTACCTGTGACCTTGAATAACTCAATTAGCACACCTTGGATCGATGGGGACTTTTTACAATTTTTTCCTTGGGGTAAACCAAAGGCCTCCACCAAAATTCAGCTCTGTCGGAATTAATGTTATTAAAAGCCATTTTTATGTCTAGATTGACTGGACTTAAGTTAATGGATAAGACTCCAAATTGAACATGAATATGGTTAAGTTTTCCCTCTTGGTTTTTTCAAAAACAGTGTTGCCTATAGGCAAAATTGTTCTTAAGTGGTTTTGTGATTTTATTTTTTGAAAGTACAGTTTGTTGACAAAAGTTTGTTTGTGCAAAAATTTAAGAAAAAATGTTAAGTAGTTTTTATGGCGTGGCTATTTCCCCTGAACGCCTTTTTTTTGGAAGAGCCTTGCGGTGATAATGCTCCAGGTCGAACAGGTCAACCAAACCATAAAAATAAAATTTTTGTATTAGTTTATAGTAATTCAGTGTATCTGAACAAACGTATTTTTTTTTTTTTGCATACGGTCATTTTGCCAAAAACACCCTTTCAAGATATTGGCATTTAAGTTTCAAGTTTAGTTTGGGAGCAGGACGAGGTATACTGCGACCTAATACCGACAAAAAAATGTTAATGACGCCACTGCGCTTTATGCTCTTTTACCCATACCCCTCCACAACCCTCACCTCCCATAAATAGCTCAACGTAGAGCAAGGACCAATCCCCTTCAAACAAACAACCCCTCCCCCCTAAATCCTGCAGGAGTAAACTCTTCAAAAACAGCGAGTAAATCAGCTTACAAAATCAAAACATATAATTAAATTTTTGTTTAATTTTTTTGCTCAAATGTAATAATTATCTTTGAGGAAAAAAGTAAAAGTTGAAATATAATAAAACTTATAATGGCGCGCGGCTTGGAGAGCTGTTACTTTCTTTCTACTGCTCAGATTCTTATGAAATTTGGGAAAATGTTCTCAAGAAGTTAATATTCAAGATGAAGCAAAACAAAATTTTCGATTTTTTTGTAAATGAAAAAGGTATATAACCCCGTTTTATTATTATTTGTTATTTTTGTTGTGTTCAAAAATTGTATTACATAGTAGGGGAGACCGGGGCTAGTGTGCCGAGTTTGGACTTAGGAATTTTTTTTAATTATTGTGGTCAAACTTTTTCGGAAACGTTTTGCGCTGTCATTGCGGTAGAACCCTTGAGCACATCTGTGAATTTTCTTATGAATGAAAAACAATCAAGGAAAAAGTTATTAACAAAAAACTACCCCAGGGCCGGGGTAAGTATGCCGAGTTTGGTTAAGTCAATTAAACACATGAAATTCATGACCGTAAAATGTTTATTGATTGAAAAAGTTAGTGTACATAAGTTAACAAGTTTACAATATCAATATTGTTGTCCGAAAAAAATTCCCCACTTTACTTTTTAGTCTTTTTATTAGAAAAAAAAATTTAGAAAAAAATTAAAAAAAATTTTTTTAATGTAAAAAATAATTACATGTTCTTATATTTTTAATTGGAATCATCGATATTCACATAATGTCTTTCGAAAAAGCATTTAACGAAAAGCCACACCAATACATTACAACGGCACACGCCCAAACAAACCGGCACACTTACCCCAATGCATTGTAAGAAAAACGAGCACCACAAGATACCACGGAAAGTCACACTGGGGTTGAACCCAGCGACCACGTTGAAATCGGGGAAATTGTTTAAAGAATATAAGGAAAAAACAGAATAATTTACTTCCGGCGTCGAAACAAAAAAGGTCCAACCGCAACACCTAAATAATCCGGTATACCGCGACCTAATACCAAAAAAAATGTTAAGACGCCACGCCTTATGCTCTTTTTAAAAAACCCTCGGCACACTACCCCGATCTCCCCTATAGCCCGCACGAGTATACTCGTTCAAAAACAGCGGAAATCAGCTACAAAATTTCAAATCGAAAATATGATTAAAATTTTTTGCCAAATGTAATGATTATCTGAAAAAAAAGTAAAAGTAAATATAATAAATTGTTACGGTCCCCTTTAGACTTCTTGTTCAATAACGTTGTTTATTTGGTTTGTTATTTTGACGGAGCTACGACCTAACTGTTTGAAATGCTCATGGAATCATGGATCACCGATATAAAAATTTAAAACTTATTGCCTGCCATTTTCAAAACGCGCTTACTTCTGGTGCCATCGGTATTTGATAATAGGCCCTTCAGGTATAGTGCTGTGAACATTTTCTGCCATGTAGACGTCAGCGAAATCGGATATGAAAGGATGCATCAGGGACTGTAATCGCATTCAGCTTCCTATAGTCCCCACATGCCGCCATCCCCCACTAGTCTTGCTTCCATGTGCAAGGGCTGACTTTTTAGTATCGACAGATTTTCGATTATCATATCAATTGATTTGACTTTACGCTGATAAAAGCTTTCTTCCTTCAGTCGTCGCCCAGCAACTGGAGCTCCAGTTGTGATGATGTGATGTCGAACAGCGTATTTTTTTATCCCTGCTGCTTTTCTCGGTCTCAGTGTTTACTTTGTAAAAGAATGAATCCGGGTTTCCTTTTCCGAATTCCTGTGAACTGATGCACCAGTTGAGTGACGGATCGATTTCGTTTTTTAAATGGACTGTGCCAGAAAGTCAGCCCAATATTGCAGTTGGCATCAGCAACAATGCTGACCATTAGAACGACCCAAGCCCAAGTCGAGCCTAAGTCTTGATATCCGTGGGTAAGAAATATTGTTGAGTAGCGGCATAAAGTTGTAGCATGCCTTTGATTGTTTGTCGTCATACTGGGCGGTATTACGGATACCACAGATACCGAATCGAAGAATTTAGTATGTTTGTCCTGAATGTGGGCGATGATCTGGCCTGCTTTTGCTTGTGTTATATGGTTGCTGGTTGTCAGGATGCTGCCGTTCACCAGCTGATTCGACGACAGCAGCTTTAGTTTAACTGCTTGTAGTATTGGCAATCAGGCTGGCATTGCGTGCCCTCTCCATGCGATAAAACATAAAGAGCTTTCCCATTTTCCGCCACGCTTGTTGGTTTCGCTGAACGCGGTGTCTTTGATGAACTTTTAAGTCATTCTGGCTTGTCGACTTTCTGGAAGATTGTAGCCAGTAACAACGTCTTTTAAGGATGGATTGTTGGTACCACGCTCGACACAACTGCTTCTGTTCAGCAGCTGTGTGTTTACAAAACAAGTTGTGGTCAGTTCCACTGTTTTCAAGCATTTTATCAAGATGGCTGATTTGCTAAGATCATCTTCCTCCCAGATGTAAATAATGGATGAATGGACATTGGTAGCTCAGCAAGAGAGAGGCACAGCTTTGCAGCCATTAGTAGGTCCAGGCGACGCATGTGGCCAGTATCTCAGTAGGTTTTTCCCGGTCAGTGCCCTTGAAGCAGTTTTGAGTCCTCTGATTCCGCGAAGTCCTCAAGTTCTTCAGTGTATGTACTTGTCGTCCTGAAAGGCAGCGGATGACATCCTCACTAACCTCCTAAGTGTACTGGCACCAAATCGAACTTGTGATCGTCCAAAACTACATTATGCAAAAAAGAGGCGCTCCAGTTGCAACCAAAGCTGGGGTTCGATTTGTTGAACTTGTGTTAATTTTGGCATCGTGAACCACTCGAGTGTAACATCCAGTATACCGTTGCTGGAGCTGCTGTCTCAGCCCTTGATTTCAACCGAAAGGCAAAACCGTCTTGGTTGCCCGCAGTTAATTGCGTCGTAAAACTTCTTCAGCCCAGATTTTTTTAAAAGAACGAAAAAGTCTTTACAGTGCGTTTACTTAAGTCGTAGGGTCACCACTTTGGCTGTTTAGCCAAGGTTTATTTAGTTAAAGTAGTTTTATTAGGAAGTGTAAGTTCACCGTCTTTCTTAAAGTGTAATGTATTGGTATCAAGCTGCCAACTTATTTACTATCGAGCTGGCAACTCTTCAGGAATTCCGATTTTGCCGGTAGGCTGTGGTTAATGGCTGCCACAAATCACCTACACCTTCGCCACCTATTGGAGGCTACATGAACTACATTTGTAGTTTACTTACACAAACATGTTATATAGTATATGTATTTAGACAATATTTGCAGCATAGCTAAATGTTCTATAACTTCATTATTATTTATTCGAAAAGTGCACATATCATTATTCTTCCTTCAAAACCGTTTCGATTGCATTTCAAATGAGGCAAAACCGTTTCGACTTGCATTAAAAATGTGGCCCAAGAGTTTCGCCGTTTGTGGGTGTTAAAATAGGCGGGGTCAGGTTTTAAACAAACTTGAACTATGATTGGTTAAGGATCTGTATTGCAAACTTTTGGTTCCCAAAATCTCGATTGTTTGCAGGGAAAGACGGACGGACAGACTAGACATTTTCAAAATTCACGTTCAAGGTGAAAATAAGTTGCTTACTTCTTGTGCATCGCAAATATGAATACATCCAAGATACAAATCGAGTTCCTTCTGCATCGTAAATAAGTGTTGAGGAACCGCACAAACGGAATGGCCCTGTTCAAAGTACCAATTGGCTTACGAAAACGTACTCACAAAACCGGCAGTCTGTGTGTTTGGAGATCGAACCTCACAGAGGCTTATCTAGCGAACAAAGAAGATCCAACCATTAAAAAATGATAATGCCCAGGTCGAACAGGTCAACCAAACCATAAAAATAAAATTTTTGTATTCAGTTTACAGTAATTCCGTGTATCTGAACAAACGTATCTTTTTTTTGACTAAGGATATTGTTTAAACACCCTTTCAAGGGATATTGGCATATAAGTTTCAAGTTTAGTTTGGGAGCAGGACGAGGTACTACTTCGACCTAATACTATAAAAAAAAATGTTAAACGCCACTGCGCTTTATGCCTTTTAAAAAGGGCACTCGGGACTCACCCTGCGGCAGGACTACCCGATTTCCCTATAGTCCTGCACGAGTATACTTCGTTAAAAACAGCGCATGTAATACAGGGAAAACTTTTCAAATCGAAAATATGATTAAATTTTTGTTTAATTTTTTGCCAAATGTAATAATTACTTTGAGGAAAAAAGTAAAAGTTGAAATATAATAAAACTTATAATGGCGCGGCTTGGAGAGCTGTTACTTTCTTTCTACTGCTCAGATTCTTATGAAATTTGGGAAAATGTTCTTAAGAAGTAATATTCAAGATGAAAAAACAAAATTTTGATTTTTTGAAAAAAAATAAGAAGTATTTTTTAATTTTTTATTATAAACCTGTCTTTTTATCCTCGGTGAACCCTTTAGAACATTTGTGTAATTTTTCTTATGAATGAATCGTTAGTCCCAACAAGTTCAAGAGGTTGTAGCATGCGTAAAATGTTTTCCGAATTCCGAAAAAGTTAAAATTAAAAAAAAAAAAAACCCCCTTTTTTTTTTTTTTTTTTTATAAAAAAAAATATAAAAAATTTTTTTTAATTAAAAAATAATTACATGTTCTTATATTTTTAATTGAAACCCCGATATTCATGTCCTATTTTGCTCGATAAAGGTTAGCATTTAACGAATATGAAAGCGCACATTGCTCTTTATTACATTTACAACTCGGCACACTTGCCCCAAACTAAACTCGGCACACTTACCCCAATGCATTTGTTAAGATAAAATGACGATGCATACACACAAAAGATAGATTACCACGGAAAAAGTCACACTATTTTGTAGGGTTTTGAATGCCCTTTCCAGCGGTACCACGTTTTCGGAAATCGGGTGATAATTGTTTGTAAAGAATATAAGGAAAAATAACATGAATAATTTACTTTCCGGCGTCGAAAACAGAAAAAGTGTGCTCGTGGGCAAACCGCAACACCTAAATAATCCAAATTATGTCGGTAAAACCGCGACCTAATACTCGACAAAAAAAAATGTTAATGACGCCACTGCGCTTTATGCTCTTTTTAAAAAGGGCACTCGGGGTACTTACCCCTTCGGCACACTAGCCCCGATCTCCCCTATAGCCCTGCACGAGTATACTCGTTCAAAAAACAGCGCGAGTAAATCAGCTTACAAAAATTTTCAAATCGAAAATATGATTAAATTTTTGTTTAATTTTTTTGCTCAAATGTAATGATTATCTTTGAGGAAAAAAGTAAAAGTTGAAATATAATAAAACTTATAATGGTTACGGTCCCTGCTTTAAAGCTCTTCTTGTTCGAATAACGTGAGCTGTTTATTTGGTTTGTTATTTTGACGTGAGCTACTCGAGCCTAACTGTTTGAAATGCTCATGGAATTATGGAATCACTCGATGATAAAAATTTAAAACTTATTGCCTGCCAGTTTTATATACAAAAGGAGTGCATACCGCGGTCTTATCGATGTCTTCTGGTGCCATCGGTATTTGATAATAGGCCCTTTCTAGGTATAGTGTTGTGAACATTTTCTTGCCATGTAGACGGTCAGCGAAATCGTGGATATGAGGAATAGGATAGCGATCAGGGACTGTAATCGCATTCAGCTTCCTATAGTCCCCACATGCTCGCCATCCCCCACTAGTCTTTGCTTCCATGTGCAAGGGGCTGGCCCAGGGACTTTTTGAGTATCGACAGATTTTCTGATCGATTATCAATTATCAATTGATTTGACTTTACGCTGATAAAAGCTTTTCTTCCTTCAGTCGTCGCGGCCGCTCAGCAACTGGAGCTCCAGTTGTGATGATGTGATGTCGAACAGCGTGTGTAAAAATTTTTTTATCCCTGCTGCTTTTCTCGGTCTCAGTGTTTACTTTGTAAATTTGAGAATGAATCCGGGTTTCCGTTTTTCCGAATTCCTGTGAACTGATTGAGTTTGCACCAGTTGAGTGATCGCATCGATTGTCGATGAGACGTTGTTTTTAAATGGAACTGTGCCAGAAAGTCAGCGCCAATTATTGCAGTTTGGACATCAGCAACAATGCATGACCATTTGAAGGAACGACCCAAGCCCAAGTCGAGCTCTAAGTCTTGATATCCGTGGGTAAGAATTATTGTTTGAGTAGCGGCATAAAGTTGTAGCATGCCTTTTTGAAGTTTGTTTGTCGTCATACTGGGCGGTATTACGGATACCACAGATACCGAATCGAAGAGGAAGTTGCATTGAGTATGTTTGTCCTGAATGTGAAGGCGATGATCTTGGCCTGCTTTTGCTTGTGTTATATGGTTGCTGGTTGTCAGGATGCTGCCGTTCACCAGCTGATTCGACGACAGCAGCTTTAGTTTAACTGCTTGTAGTATTGGCAATCAGGCTGGCATTTGCGTGCACGCTCTCCATGCGATAAAAACATAAAGAGCTTTCGCCATTTTCCGCCACGCTTGTTGGTTTCGCTGAACGCGGTGTCTTTGATGAACTTTTTAAGTCATTCTGAAGCTTGTCGACTTTCTGGAAAGAGATTGTAGCGCAGTAACAACGTCTTTTAAGGATGGATTATTGGTACTTACCGCGTCGACACTCAACTGCTTCTGTTCAGCAGCTGTGTGTGTTGACAAAACGAAGTTGTGGTCAGTTCCACTGTTTTCAAGCATTTTATCAAGATGGCTGATTTGCTAAGATCATCTTCCTCCCAGATGTAAATAAGTGGATGAATGGACATTGGTAGCTCAGCAAGGAAGAGAGAGCGTATGACAGCTTTGCAGCCATTAGTAGGTGCCAGGCGACGCATGTGTGCCAGTATCTCAGTAGGTTTTTTCCCGGTCATGTCGCGGCCTTGACGCAGTTTTGAGTCCTCTGATTCCGCGAAGTCCTCAAGTATACGTTGCTTCAGTGTGATGTACTTGTCGTCCTGAGAAGGCAGCGTGATGACATCCTCGATTGCAAGAATAACATCCTCCTCTAAGTGTACTGGCACCAAATCGAACTTGTGATCGTCCAAAACTACATTATGCAAATGAAAGAGGCGCTCCAGTTGTGCGAACCAAAGTTGTGGGTTCGATTTGTTGAACTTGGGTATGTTGATTTGTGGGCATCGTGGAAGCGCAGCTCCGAGTGTAACATTCGCAGTATAGAGTTGCTGGAGCTGCTGTCTCAGCTCTTGGATTTCATCCGAAAGGTCGTTTTGGTTGCCCGGCATGTTAATTGCGTCGTAAAACTCGTCTTTGTCTTCAGCTCCAGATTTTTTGGTCGAAGAACGCAAAAATAGCGCTCCTTTTGCATGTGCGTTTACTTAAGTCGTAGGGGTCACCACTTTGGCTGTTTAGCCAAGGATTTATTAAGTTAAAGTAGTTTTATTAGGAAGTGTAAGTTTCACAAGCGTCTTTCTTAAAGTGTGAATGTATTAGTATCAAGCTGCCAACTTATTCTACTATCGAGCTGGCAACTCTTCAGGAATTCCGATTTCTGCCGGTAGGCTGTGGTTAATGGCTGCCACAAATCACGCTACACCTTCGCCACCTATTGGAGGCTACATGAACTACATTTGTAGTTTACTTACACAAACATGTGTATATAGTATATGTATTTAGACAATATTTGCAGCATAGCTAAATGTTCTATAACTTCATTATTATTTATTCGAAAAGTGCACATATCATTATTCTTCCTTCAAAACCGTTTCGATTGCATTTCAAATGTAGGCAAAAACCGTTTCGATTGCATTAAAAATGTGGGGCCCACAGAGTTTCGCGGTTTGTGGGTGTTAAAATAGGCGTGGTCAGGTTTTGAAACAAACTTGATCTAAGGTTTAAGGAATCTGTGTGCAAAACTTTATGGTTCCCAAAATCTCGACGTTCGCAGGGAAAGACGGACGGACAGACAGACATTTTCAACGTTCACGTTCAAGGTTCAGTATTTGCTTACTCTTTGTGCATCGCAAATAATGAAGTCCATCCAATATACAAGTTAGAGTTCCTTCTGCATCGTAGAATAAGTGTTGAGGAACCGCACAAACGGAATGGCCCTGTTCAATGTACTAATTGGCTTACGAAAACGTACTGCACACAACCGGCAGTCTGTGTAGTTTGCGGAGATCTGAACCTCACAGAGGCTTATCTAGCGAACAAGGAAGATCCAACCATTAAAAAATGTAAAAGCTGTAGAGGCAATCACACTGCAAACTATAGAGGATGCCCAGTCTAAAGGGATATAAAAAATCGAGGAAGCCAACGGAATTTTTGCAGCGATAAACAAGGTCACATAACCAAGCACCCCTTTTTATATACCAAAACGATCCCAGGAGCTTATTTTGCCAATGCTTTGAATAAGAAAATCCTGATAAATGGCCCAGCGGGGCCACGTCCAATCGCTGCAGGAGTGCAACGGACCCTGCACTCATTTGAGCCGACTGTTCAACAAGGACAAGACACTACTAGTTAACAAACGCTCCCAAACTCTTCTGATATGCCTTGTAAATTTGAAGCAAGGCTGGTAACGCTCACAAATGCAATGATTTCTATCCAGGAAAGCTTCCAGCAACTCTCGCGTAATAAAACTCTTCTTTTGGAGTTTATGAGTAAACTGAAATCTGCTTAAATGTCCCCCTAAAAATATGCTTCTGGAATGCAAATGATTGGAACTTTTGGATTTATGCTATATCATAGACCCATCTAACAAACAAAAATAAATTTAAATATAAATTGATGATAAGGCTCAGGCATCCTAATAAAGCAACTTATTAGGCACCATTCTCTACCCTTACATAACACAAGCTGGAATGCAAAGCGGCTACATCAACCAGAATTTGTATCTTTCTTCTATTAATTGGTTGATCACAAACACACCCACTGGGGCTCGCGACTCGTTAACCCCAAAGGACGCCAACTATACTACTTATTGGCCAACTGATCCAAAGAAACAACCAGATCTGATTGGCTTGCAATTACAAGAAGGGTTCTCCATGCCCAAATGATGGTGGAGAGCTTAGTTGTCTATCATCTGATCACTCGCCTGTCCTTATTCACCTCTTCGCCTGCCCTCAATATTTAGATCAAGACATTAAGCAAAGCAAGGCTCCGGGACATGATCTAAAATCACTCATAAGATGATTACTAAATTGCCGAACTGTGCAATTTATCTACTCATAAAAATATTCAACAGAATAATGAAATGCGGATACTACCCAAAACAGTTGAAGAAGTCTGTAATCACGATGATCCATAAGGCTGGAAAGGATAAGACGCAGCCATCCTCATACCGGCCTATAAGCCTACTGCCATGTATATCTAAACTATTTGGATGTTGTGAAAACATGGTACCATTAAACAAGTCAACCCTATAACTTCGGAAATACGAAATGCCTTCAAACTAAGAGAACACTGCTCGGCCGTGATCCTTGATGTTGCCCAAGCATTTGACCGTGTTTGGCTGGATGGACTTACTCACAAAATCAAAAACATATTGCCACAAAATGTCCATTAAATAATTCAGTCATACGTGCAGCAAAGAAGCTTTACATAAAATTCATAGACTGTAAATCTGATTACTACCCAATTGAAGCCGGTGTACCCCAGGGTAGCGTCCTTGGACCAACAGTGTACATCATTTATACAGCAATTATACCAACATGCAGCCTGACAACTTCGATGTATGCTGACGATACTGCCATCTTAAGCCGATCTAGATATTTAACCAAAGCGACTGAAAAACCTTTACTCCATCTTGGGGCTATAGAAAAATGGCTAGCGGACTGGCGCATACACGTTAATGAGCAAAAGTGTAAACATGTTACATTAAGTCTAAACAGAAAAACTTGTCCCATATTATCTCTCAACAATATTACTATCCCTCAAACTTCAGATGTTACATATCTTGGGGTCCACCTAGATAGACGACTTACTTGGCGTAAACACATTGAGGCCAAAAGGGACCTTTTAAAGCTAAAAGATAGTAATCTCCATTGGCTTTTAAACTTCCGTTCTCCATTAAAACTCGAGTACAAACTGCTTTTGTATAATGCAGTCCTGAAACCAGTCTGAACATATGGCTCTGAACTATGGGGAAACGCCAGCAGCATCCAAAGAGCTCAATCCAAAATATAAGGAACCAACCATCACTGGAGCACCATGGTACATCCGTAATTCTAACATCCACAAAGATCTGAATGTTGAACTTGTCCAAAATGAAATAACAAAAGCGAAAACTATATATCGGGCCATCCCAACAGACTTGCACAGTCTTTAACTTGCAACGCCACCCAAACGCGTCTCAGGCGAAGAGATATCCCCACCCAGCATTAAAAGTAAGGGGACATAACACACGTTTTTGTTAAAATAAAAAAACTAAACAGATTTAGATTTTAAAACTTATTTTTATTATCTAAGAAGATAAGATTTAACAAATAATTACAAGTTAAAAAAAATTTGTTTTTTTAATTTTTAGCAAGAAAGCACGCTAAAGTCGGGTTTCCCGACTATAAGATTTGCGATACTCATTGCCCTCTTTAAAAACAGAAAACAAAAAAAAACTTTAGTTGCTAGCCCTCTTAAAAAAAAAGTGTAGCCAACTTTCGAGCGCAATAAAAATTTTTAACGCACTTGTATACACAATTTCTTGAAAATGGCAAGATTTTCAAAATTTTTGGGTAGATATTTTCAATACAAACAACATTTATTAGGGCCACTTTTCTCTAGCATTACAAATGTGGACACCACAGAGTTCCGCGGTTTTTGGGCGTAAAAAGGGGCGTGGTCAGGTTTTGAAACAAACTTGATCTGCGCTTTGCTTATAGAAGTCTGCGTGCAAAATTTGGTGGTTCTAGCTCTTATAGTTTCCGAGATCTCGATGTTTGTGCGGACGGACGGACGGACAGACAGTTTTTGCTTACTCTTCGAGTATCGCAAATAAAAAAAACCTATCTTAATTAAGAGAGTAGAGTTTGCATAGTTAAGAGGGAAACCCAGTTGGAACACCTGCAGCGCCATCAGGTGCATCTGAAGTGGCAGTGAGAGAGGCAGTTGAAATGAGGGGTAGATCTGGAGACTTCTTTTAGGGTGCAAGAGACAAAAGCTTTTTAATGCGCTCGATGCAGTAAACGCCCGTTCTTTCATTGCAGCGGTCGTGTACAAAACCGCGTCGAGTAAAAACTGCTGATAGTACTTTTTGTTTTTGCACCCGCATGGCTTCTTTGAAAAGTTGGCAATTCTCTCGTAAAAGCTGCTCATTAACATATATTACAGCATCAGAGCTAAGACCCAATAACTGCAAGATTAGTGGTTTTTTGTGCTCGCGACGCCATTGAGTAAGAACTATATGGAGGCACCATTTCCTCAGCTTCTCTCTTGAGTGACTTTTGCAGGGATGCCACGTAGGCGAAAAACGAGAAATTCCATTGAATTTAAAATGTTTGATCAAACCTGGAATCGAGTAGCATGGTGAATGTTGCTTAAGACTACGCAGCTACTATAAAAGCCAGAACAACTTTATTTTTTACATAGTTGTGCTGAACGCGCATCATCAGTAAAAATTTTGCATCATGATCACTAATCAGGGAGTGTAAAAATATTGCGCTTACTTTTCTTGATACATGATGGATTGCTACCGATGGTCGAATATCGATTAGAATGAACAGAAGAAGAGGAATGAAAAATGTAAGCAATAAACAACACAAATTAAGTTGAATCTTTTAATATTTTGAAAGAATTGTTTTAATTTGATGTGGGCACGGATGCAGTGAGCACTGTTTTTACTATGGCGGTGGACTAAAATAAATAAAAAATAAATCGGTATAACAAACTTTATATATAACCCTTCTGTGAGTGGAAGATTTTTTATACGTTGTTGAGCGGAAGACACATTTTTGTGTCACTTTTGAGTTGTTATATCTTTAAAACTAAAGTTTGGTAAAATGTTCTAAAAACGTGCACAAACTGTCTTTACTGCCATACGGTTTTATGACCCATCCTTTTTCGGGTAATTCCAAAAGAAGTGGTAGGCACCTGCACTATCATCATAAATTATTTGGGTAATGTGTGACCGTTACTTTTACTAGCAAGAGTACCTATGTAGGGGAATTACAAATTAAGTATTTTATTTATTCTGGGATAAAGTTCAAAAAATATTATTTAGGATTAAACTTAAAAAGAACAGAGATTTTATAACTTCGACTTTCGCACTCAATGGACACACGTCTTCTTCGGCCAAATTATCGCAGCGACTGACTTTAATTTGCAATTCTTACGGTGTGGCGTTAATGAGAGAAAGAGTGATGGCCATAGTTATCTGATGCATGAGCGGGATGGATGGACACGAGAAACTGGCTGATGCAATCATGCTAATATTGTGAAATAACAGCCAGTGTGTCCCCATACTGAAAATATCTTGTCTGCTATTTCCCCGCTACACCCCTATCCCAAGGTCGGCCATCCTGAAGTTTCGTTCCTGTTCCATACTGCGTTCTCTACTCAGTTTCAGGTTTCCTTTTTTCGTTAAAGTTCTTGCGGTTTTCTTGCTGGACTATTACAATATTTTCCTGCGCTTTCTTTCTAATCTCCTCTCGCTCTTCATTTATTTCTTTTATGTCTAGGTCTTGAAAAATTTTTCTCAATTCATCATCTTTCTTTCTCATCTTCAATCCTGTCAAAATTTGGAACGGACTATAATTAGTTGTTCGAGGTGAAGTACCGTTCAGTTTTGTCTTGACACATCTTGCTCAGCATTGGAAATACGATCTTGTGTCCGTTACCTCTTGGCATGCCTGTGGTGATGTGCAGCAACTGAATTTCCTCGCGAATGCAGTAATCCTTGAATGATCCCAAAGTGAATGCAGCTTCTCTGTCAGTAACAATTCGGCGAGGGTTGCTGAATACTGCTGCTTGTTTCTCGAGTTTTTCCAAAACTTCTTCAGTTCCCGTCGACTTCGTAGGATAAAGCCAAACGAACTTGTAAATTCCATCCACAATCGCCAATATGAGGTTGTACTTCTTCTTCGTATCGGTAAGCGGACCAACATGGTCGATGTGGTAAGTTCCAAGCAGCTCTTTCTCTGGAAATTGCTCTGATTCTGCTTTCCTGTCACCTCCCTATTAAAATTTCCCTTACAAAAACTTTCCTTACTAAAACTTTCCTTACTATTTTCCTTTACCTTCTCGTAAATGGAAATTTCGTCCTTCAGCTCCTTAATCGATTTTGCGCGATACAATCCTGCCTTGTTCACCTTGCCATCTGGTATTCCATCTAAAAAATACGACACTAGACTCTCCTCGTCAAGTTTAATCGGCTTGCTAATCTCCATCTCCAACTCGATGCATGTTTCTTTTGGCTGCTTGTGTCTTTGCTGCAAAATCGTATGCACCTCCGCCGAGCACAGGTTTTTCCTTCTTTCTTCAATGTTTTTTTTAGCTCGACCCAACCCTTTACTCCTGTTGTACTTTCGATGTAAAGCTTGGCTGCTCCCGTCAAAAGTTGTTTGGCATAAATAAATCTTTGTAGATTATCCCAGCCCACTGTAATAGCAACATCATCAAATTCAGACAGCCAGTGATTGACGTCTTCTGTTTCGGAGCCCGAAAACGATGAAGTACTATCTTGAACATCGCGTAGGGTAAATCAAGACCTTACTTCTGGAATCGCTTCTTGATAAATGGATGAACCACTAACGCTTGCATTATCCTCATCCGCATCTCCACCCTCATCTCCACCCGCATCTAAATTATAATGATCGAACAACCGATCCTGCAAAACACTTTTTCTCCCATTCGTATCCAAACCCAATTCAGCTTACTTGGCCTTCAATAGAGCCACAGTCATATTGAGAATCGTTCTGGCATCCATTGTAAAGCGTCTAAGCCGTTTACAACTAGTTTTACAATTTGACATTAAGATATTTGGAACAATATATTAAATTAACGTGAAGCAAATTATTCAGGCAAAATTTTTCAAATTTGAAATAAATAAAAGATTCCCCAGTTGCTCACCACTCCCAATTGGATTTTACTCTCGCCAACTGCTTTAGACTGCTTCCTTATAAGTCCACGGCTTCGGACTGCTTCTTATACACACTGCTTCAGACTGCTTCCTTATACGTCACTGCTTCGTACTCTTCTACGCCGTCGCTGTGCACTGCTTAATCGTCTTCGTTTTTGTGCACTGCTAGCTATATCGCCTTCGTTGTTGTTTTTGCAAATATCTTCGTCTCTTTTTTGCAAAGTTTGTGTGCTTTTGGTTCGCCTTCGCTGCGGCCTTCGCCAAGCGCCTGTACGGCTCTCTCGCCTTCGTTGCTGCTGCTTTTTGCAAAATTTTCCGTCGTGCCTTTTGCAAACCGCTGCTCTTCGCCGTCATTTTTTCTGGGTTAGGGTTTCTTGCGTCTTCGTAGCAAGGATCACTTCTTCGTTTTTCTGCTCACAGATAATATCTTCGTTGTCACCTGTGATCACGTCGTCGTAATTTTTAGTTACTCTCCACCTAAATTGTCGTCGAAATTGTTTGACTCTTCGCTGTCGCTGCTTCTCTATCCTTCGTCGATTCGCTGCTCCTCTCTACTCGCTGTCGCTGCTTCTCACTGTTTGTCAGTTAAAATTCGCTGTGCTTGGGAGTGTACATTTTTGCGCGTGCACACACACTAGCGTCTCTGCATACATGGATCGGTGAATTCGCTTATTGGCACACACACACAGAACTACGAAATTGCGTGGTTTTTTTTTTAAGTCGAAAATGCTGCTTTCATGATGATGCTTCCGTTTAACTTCTTAGCTGCACTCGCTTTCGCTATATTTTCACTCCCTCGTCGTTTTAACTGTTTTTCTTTTTCTTACTCCGCTTCAATTTCCTCTCCCTCGTCGTTTTGTTGGCAATTTCACTCTGTCTCTCGTCGATAGTTTTTTCTCTTCTGTGTTAACTCACAATTGTTCTTAAAATGTTGGACTTTTCCGGACGAGCCCCTTATAATTTGTAGGGGAATTACAAATTAAGTATTTTATTCATTCTGGGATAAAGTTCACAAAATATTATTGAGGATTAAACGGATTAAAAGGATTAAAAAGAACAGAGATTTTATAACTTCGACTTTCGCACTCAATGGACACACGTCTTCTTCGGCCAAATTCTCGCAGCGACTGACTTTAATTTGCAACTCTTACGGTATGGCGATAATGAGAGAAAGAGTGGTGGCCATAGTTATCTGATGCATGAGCGGGATGGATGGACACGAGAAACTGGCTAATGCAATCATGCATTAACAGCCAGTGTGTCCCCATACTGAAAATATCTGGTCTGCTATTTCCACGCTAAGCCCCTAACCAAAACCTATACCCACAATTACTCCTATTTGGACATTTATAGTAATAATTAAGGTATTAAAACAATGTATTTTCATAAGAACAATAATTTTGAAATAAAAATAATACTAGTTTTAAGTATATTTGTGGTATTATTTGTTTATTTTATATCAAGTAAATGCAATTTTTCAACAATTTTGGTAGTTTTTCCAATAGTTTTACCAAAGACATATTTTTCCATTTTGGAAAGCTTATTGAAAGCCCTATAACGAAGTATGTCACGTTTTTCAATTGTTTAACTAGTTTGCGAGTTTAACGTAGTTATTCTCACCTAAAATGTTTTTTCCAGGTAAAACTTAAACTTGTTTTTTATTGTAGACTTTCTTAAAAAATTTAATTTTACAATTATTTTAAATGACAGTTAATACATATTCAGTAAAAATTTTTCTGAATAAAGGTTTTTAAGATATACGCACTTCAAACAAAAACAAAACTATGTCTTCCGCTCAACAACGTAGTTAAAAAAGTTTTCCTTAATAAAATCCAAGATTACCAACATATTTATTTTAAAATCGGCAAACTTGTTTAGAATAGCTAAAGACGAGCTGTCAGAAAATTAAAATGTTCCTTCCGCTCATACAAGGGTTAAAAAAAGTTAATTTTTATAGTGTTCTAGGGCAGTCCAGAAAGCGTGTTTTTTGTTTTAGTAAAATTAGATTCATCCCAGACAACATAAAACCAAAAAAATTGTGTAAGGCCGGCTCGTTTTCGAGATATGCACATTTATAGGTGAGCGCACGCAAGTTTTCATACAAAAGACGTTCAGGCCGATGTGCAGTGCGCGCGAAGCAACCCGAAAACCCAAAAAACTTCAGGTCTTACATTTCCTGATTTTTGTATGAGTATTTAGGAAGCTAGTATATAGGAAGGTAGATGGCTATCCTGCAGGTCCAACGACGAGCGGTACGGCCGCAAAGCAATACTTCGCCAGCATGAGACCCCGCATTTTTACCAATTATCTCCTCTCCCGCTCCGCTTGCTTTAGCCCTGTTTTTAGAGCTGCTGCAAATTCCGCAACAGTATCCCACGCCTCCTGGCTCCTAAGCACAATGCTCCACAGCGAGTCTTCCGTGAGTGCTGTTTGCACGGACTTCTCCAGCCTGTGCCTCTCCCTGGCAAGCCTGCAGTACTCGAAGATGGCGTGCTGCGGATCCTCGATGATGCCACTCCCACACTCCGGACACGAATCGCCAGAGTCTTGGCCAAAGGGCCTGAGGTAGCTGCGAAAGCAGCCGTGGCCGCTTAGAAGCTGTGTCACATAGAAGTCGACTTGTCCATGTTTACGGCCCACCCATGCCTCGATGCTCAAGGTGAGCCTGTGCGTCCAGCGGGCCGTCGTTAAGCTATCCCAACTATTCTGCCAGTTGCATAGGGTGCCTTCTTTGGCTTAAGCTAATGCAGCAGCCATGTCGGCAGAACCATGGCCTCTGTTTCGCCTTGCCTCGTAAACCTCCTTCAGCTCCCGAGCCCTCTCCTTTAAGGGTGCCATCCCACCTATAACGAGAACCACGTCGTCCTGAATGCGCAGGCAACTCTGACTGCTCCCAGCCGGTGCACTGACTGGACCCCGCGGCGGTAGCTATCGACGTCCATAGCCTCAGCCCATACGAATGCTGCGTTGAGCATCTGCGAGATCGCCACAGTCATCAGCAGACGCCTCCTATGCTGCTTTGGGCCTCGCGTGTTCAGCAGGACTCCTGTAAGTCCCCTTACTGTGCCCATACCCTTGGGTTGAGCGTAATCGAGGTGCTCCGTAAATGACAACCAGTGTCGATGACGCCCAGGTATTTAATCGCTCTTTGCGAGTCGATCCCAGTGCCAACTCGAGGCCTGCTACCGCCAGCCTGGATTCCGGCGTTTGCGGCAAGCTCTGCGTCCCTAAGCTCTTTGGCGCCACATCGTCGGCAAAACCAATCGTCGTGGTGCCTTCGGGCAACGGCAGCTTAAGGATACGGCATGCGATCTGACTCCTGAGTTGCTGAAGTAGCTCCTGATTATTTTCATGAGGTACCCGGGGACAACAAACGACTCCAGAGCCTCCAGTGTCCGGTTCCAGTCCGCCGAGTTGAGCGCGTTGCGGATGTCAAACGTCACTACAAGGCAGTACTTCTTGGAGCCAACTTTCCACCTTGTGCCAAATATCGTCTTTTTGGCTATGTCCGTCATAGCCAGGGTTGCCTTGATTGTGAGACTGTGAACTTCCTCTTCCTGAATCCAAACCGATGGCTGGCCCCTATCGCTGAATTCAGACGTCAAGAGATGACTTTCTAGAAAGTATTGCCCAGGGTGCCGTTAAAACTGTTAAAGACGAGCTGTCCGAATATTTTAGCTCAACAGATTTCACACAACCCGATATATTTACACGCAATATCGAAATGGAACAAAAATGTTCCTTCCGCTTACACAAGGGTTAAAGAAAGCCATTTTTACCAGGGACCGTAAATAATGGTTATTTAAAAATTTTTAAACAAAAAAATCATCCACTTACAACAGACCTAGATAAAAAGTTCAACACAGAAGCCGTAATGCTTAGCGGCCTTTTATTTTAAGTAGATTAAAATAAAAGTTGTTGAATTACAAAAAAATATTTTTTAAAATATTTTTTAGAAAATTGAAATTAAAACGGGGGTAGTCCTGAGGTGCCATACCAAGGATAAAAAAATATTGGCAAAAAGTTCAACACAGAAGCCGTAATGCTTAGCGGCCTTTTATTTTGAGTGGATTCAAATAAAAGTTGTTGAATTAAAAAATAATATTTTTTAAAGTATTTTTAGAAAATTGAAATTAAAACTGGGGGTAGTCCTGAGGTGCCATACCAAGGATAAAAAATAATACTGGCGAAAAGTTCAACACAGAAGATGTAATACTCAGCGGCCTTTTATTTTAAGTGGATTGAAATAAAAGGCCATAATAATCATTATTGATTGATTTTTTTTTTTAATAAAAAAAATGATTAAATTTATTTTTTTTCGCTCAAATATAATGATTATTTTTAAGGAAAAAGGTAAAAATTGAAATATAATCATTACCACTCGATTTTTTTGATAAAACTTATAATGGTTACGGTCCCTGATTTTTACCCCTTATTGCTCAAGAACTCGCCATCCGCTTTAAAGAAGCAACATTCATTATTGGAAGACACAAGCTCATTCTTCTATAGCTGTATACAAAAAGCCGGGCTGGGCTGGGATAGTCAAGTTTGTAGTTTTGAAAAACCATAAGGCAGTGCTCTGAATGCTCTCCCTATACAGATAATTGTGTAGCCGGAACAGACAAAGCCACAAAGCCATTTCCCCAAAATAGATTTTCTTGTAGAGCTTCAAAACCATCGATGGTCAGAGCATCGATGGTTTCACCATCGGTGGTTTCCACCATCGATTATTG
Source organism: Drosophila oshimai (assembly GCA_018150695.1). Taxonomy (NCBI): domain Eukaryota; kingdom Metazoa; phylum Arthropoda; class Insecta; order Diptera; family Drosophilidae; genus Drosophila; species Drosophila oshimai. The sequence goes on along the minus strand of JAECWM010000130.1, from coordinate 39,021 downwards.
TAAATTATTTGTCGATAATCGAAAATAATTGCACTATTTTTTGTTATATTTTTAGTTTTAGTTTAAATAAACTAAAACAATGTTTTCTTTGCAACTTAAACAATGTATTTTCTTATTATTTGTCTTAAATGTAGGGGAGACCGGGGCTAGTGTGCCGAGTTTGGACTTAGGAATTTCTTTTAAAGTTGTGGGCTAACTTTTTCGGAAACGGTTTGCGCTGTCATTAAGGTAGAACCCTTTAGCACATCAGTGAATTTTCTTATGAACGAAAAACAACCATGGAAAAAGTTATTAACAAAAAACTGCGACAGAAAAAATCGGCACACTTACCCCAGGGCGGGGGAAGACGAGCTGTCCGAATATTTTAGCTCAACAGATTTCACACAACCCGATATATTTACACGCAATATCGAAATGGAACAAAAATGTTCCTTCCGCTTACACAAGGGTTAAAGAAAGCCATTTTTACCAGGGACCGTAAATAATGGTTATTTAAAAATTTTTAAACAAAAAAATCATCCACTTACAACAGACCTAGATAAAAAGTTCAACACAGAAGCCGTAATGCTTAGCGGCCTTTTATTTTAAGTAGATTAAAATAAAAGTTGTTGAATTACAAAAAAATATTTTTTTAAAATATTTTTTAGAAAATTGAAATTAAAACGGGGGGTAGTCCTGAGGTGCCATACCAAGGATAAAAAAAAATATTGGCAAAAAGTTCAACACAGAAGCCGTAATGCTTAGCGGCCTTTTATTTTGAGTGGATTCAAATAAAAGTTGTTGAATTAAAAAATAATATTTTTTAAAGTATTTTTAGAAAATTGAAATTAAAACTGGGGGTAGTCCTGAGGTGCCATACCAAGGATAAAAAATAATACTGGCGAAAAGTTCAACACAGAAGATGTAATACTCAGCGGCCTTTTATTTTAAGTGGATTGAAATAAAAGGCCATAATAATCATTATTGATTGATTTTTTTTTTTAATAAAAAAAATGATTAAATTTATTTTTTTTTCGCTCAAATATAATGATTATTTTTAAGGAAAAAGGTAAAAATTGAAATATAATCATTACCACTCGATTTTTTTGATAAAACTTATAATGGTTACGGTCCCTGATTTTTACTCTTATTGCTCAAGAACTCGCCATCCGCTTTAAAGAAGCAACATTCATTATTGGAAGACACAAGCTCATTCTTCTATAGCTGTATACAAAAAGCCGGGCTGGGCTGGGATAGTCAAGTTTGTAGTTTTGAAAAACCATAAGGCAGTGCTCTGAATGCTCTCCCTATACAGATAATTGTGTAGCCGGAACAGACAAAGCCACAAAGCCATTTCCCCAAAATAGATTTTCTTGTAGAGCTTCAAAACCATCGATGGTCAGAGCATCGATGGTTTCACCATCGGTGGTTTCCACCATCGATTATTGTAAATTATTTGTCGATAATCGAAAATAATTGCACTATTTTTTGTTATATTTTTAGTTTTAGTTTAAATAAACTAAAACAATGTTTTCTTTTGCAACTTAAACAATGTATTTTCTTATTATTTGTCTTAAATGTAGGGGAGACCGGGGCTAGTGTGCCGAGTTTGGACTTAGGAATTTCTTTTAAAGTTGTGGGCTAACTTTTTCGGAAACGGTTTGCGCTGTCATTAAGGTAGAACCCTTTAGCACATCAGTGAATTTTCTTATGAACGAAAAACAACCATGGAAAAAGTTATTAACAAAAAACTGCGACAGAAAAAATCGGCACACTTACCCCAGGGCGGGGGTAAGTGTGCCGAGTTTGGTTAAGTCAATTAAACACAAGAAATCCATGACCGTATTATGTTTATTGATTAAAAAGTAAGTGTACATAAGTTTACAAGTTTACAATAATAATATTGTTGTAAAAAAAAACTCCCTACTTTACTTTTTAGTCTTGGACTTAATGGAGGTAGCTTTAGTGAACTTCTTGGACATTCTCGCTGCTTTTTTTTCCTCTACCAGCTCACGCTTACGTCCCCTTTCATTTTTCTCCTCCGTCAATACTGCTATTATCGGCGATCCTGTAAAAATTTGGGTTGATCGGCATTTACGACCTTAACGCTTCTTTGAATCAGTTCGTGCACTCGCTTTTGGCAGAGGTCTGACATTTTCAACGAGAGTCATATCTGCGGAAGATTCTTCGCTAATGGACGAATTTTGTTCAGGGCTTGGTCGATCAGTGACAAATCCTGCCAAGAATTTCTCAGGAGGTAAAATTTCAGGATTGAAAGGGCACACGCCAGACACTAATGTAAAAATTTATTACATATTCTTATAATTTTAATTGTTATCATTGATATTCACACAATGTCCTATTTTGCTCGATAAAGGTTAGCATTTAACGAATATGAAAGCGCACATTGCTCTATATTACATTTACAACTCGGCACACTTGCCCCACACTAAACTCGGCACACTTACCGCAATGCATTTGTTAAGATAAAATGACGATGCATACACACAAAAGATAGATTACCACGGAAAAAGTCACACTATTTTGTAGGATTTTAAATGCCCTTTCCAGCGGTACCACGTTTTCGGAAATCGGATGATAGTTGTTTGAAAAGAATATAAGTAAACACAACATGAATAATTTACTTACCGGTGCCGAAAACAAAAAAAGTGTGCTTGTGGGCAAACCGCAACACCTAAATAATCCAAATACTCAAAAAAAAAAGTGTAAATGACGCCACTGCGCTTTAAGCTCTTTTCAAAAAAGGCACTCGGCACACTTACCCCTTCGGCACACTAGCCCCGGTCTCCCCTACTTACCTTAAAACTACTTACTTGAAAAATCAATAACCTCTTCATACTCCCAAATAGAGGAACCATTAATCTAAAACTAAACTAATTGAAAACAAGAAAGAACGCTATAGTCGGGATTCCCGACTATAAGATTTGCGATACTCATTGTATATAAGTATATAAGAATTAAGTAGGTATATAAGAATTCTAGCTCTTATAGTTCCCGAGATCTCAATGTTTGTACGGACAGACAGACGGACAGACGGATGGACAGACAGACATTTGCAACGTTTACAGTACTGGCTTACTCTTCGAGTATCGCAAATAACTACAAAATTAATAAAATATATTATATACAAATTTTTTTGACAAAATACCTTCAACTTTTTAGCGCGTCAGTCTCGAAGTGATGGTACAACGATATATCGATGGTGAAATAAAACCATCGATATATCGCCAAAAACTAAACCATCGATAATATCGTTAAAACCATCGATGGTTTTGCAGCTCTACTTTCTTGCATTAGTTTTCTAGACTAAAAAAACTAAAAATTCCTCTATATCCAGCCTGTCAACATATGGCATACATTGCATTTTGTCATCAATCGATATTGAATTGACTGATCCGTCAAGCTCCCTGTATTCCTTGAGAATGCTAGACCGACTATTGGAAAAGCTTTGCACGTTGCAAGAAGCAAGAAGTATTAAATTGACATCAGTTTCCGCTTCGCAGAGTAACCACTCTCGGTAAAAAAACCCAATCACCATATTCTGGGTTTGAAGCATAGTGGAACACTCTGATGAAACGAATAGGAAATTTTTCGACAAATTCCCACTTTACCATTGCTCCTAGGTATAAATATGGCATAATCTGTTTACGGTTGCCCAAAGATTGAAGCATATTATATTATATTATATTTTCCTTATATTATCCTTATATTATCCTATACGAAAGGGTTTCGTTTTTCTTGTGGTGCTCTGTGCGAAGTTTCTTGACATATTTCCGGCAGTCTTTTAACTCTTGACCAATGGTTTTTATAACGTCCCACGGAGTAAGTTGCAACGTGTATGCAGCACAATGAACGACGCTCATAGATTATTGAATATTTTCTTAGATTTCTTCGAAGTTATCATAGTTATCGTCATAGTCTACACCGGCATCTTAAAACAAATGAAGAAACTTGGGCGTCTTAAAATTTTTTTGCTTTGTTGTCCGTGGTCATGTTGATTATTTCCGATACGGAAAGTCGTACATACTGTGAACGTTGCAAGTGTCTGTCCATCCGTCCGTTAAAGAAAAACCTAACTACGCCGCCTTTTTTTTCGCGCGGAGTCCCACGGCCCACAACCCAAGCAAGGGGGGCAGTGTGTCGTACGGCACGATTCGAGTGAAAATAGACGCGAGATATGAAGGATATATTTAAAAGTTCGAGGAAAGAAAATCTAAAAACTGAACTTATTTTGCAAATAAAACTGAAACTGATCTTATTTTGCATTTTGAGCCGCTTAAATTTAGTAAATTATCACAGCACCAGTTGTGATAGCTATTCAGATCGGATTGTAAATCGGAATGGCTGGAAACATCCCTATACTGCAGGCATAACTTAACATCATCTACGTACATAAGTACGCGAGAAAGATTTATAATTAAGGGGAGGTCATAAATAAATAAGGTAAATAAAAACGTATCAGATAACTTAAAATCCATTTAAGAAGATCAACTTGAAATCCCAACAAGTCGAGTTTCCGAATGATTTACAGAGTCAAATGCTTTACTAAAGTCAGTGTAAATGACATCTGTTTGAAAGCTACTTTTAAAGCCCTTTATCACGAATGAGGTGAGCTCCAAAAGGTAAGTAGTTGTTGATCGAAAATAAAAGGTCCGCCAAAAAGAAAAAAAGTGAAAATAAAAAAGAAAAATGATTCTTTGTCAAAAATCCAAGTGCCACTTGCAAACCAATTTGATTTGCTCAGCGACGAAGACAATACAAAAGAAAAGGAAAATAAAAAAAGTGAGAAAGTCACAGCTGTAGTGGTGACCGATTTGAACAAAGACATGAACAATCTCATTACCGATTTGAAAGTGAATTGTGAGATAAAAATCACAAGTATCGGCAAAAAACTCTTCCCAAAAACATTGGACGATAAAAAAAAAATTATTGCCGTGTTAAATTAAAAAAAAAATAAATTATTTTTCGCATCCGTCGGGTGAAAATAAAACATTTGAATTGATTTTATGCGGTTTGCCCAAAATCAATACAAAAGAAATCAGTGACAGTTTATCGTCGACATACAACATCACACCAACGAAAGTGGTGATGTTCAATACGAAAGCATCGTCAAAGATGTATTTGTGTCATTTCACACAGACCAAAAAGGTTGATGCTAAGGTTAGGTTAGGTTAGAGCGGCGGTGCGTTTGGCGTCAACCTTAGGCCATGTTTGGCGACTAATGTTGCTGTGAGTGGTATTATCCCATTTTTCTTGTACAAGGGATCTAAAACCCTCCCTTGTCCTGAGCTTAAAAGTGGCTAGTGGCATACGGAAGTCCTCCTTGTCTGGAAGGAGAACTGTGGTAGTACCGCGTCTGGCCAGTTCATCAGCTATTTCGTTCCCCTCAATATTTTGGTGCCCTGGCACCCAGATTAGGGATATAACGAACTGCTGTGCCATCTCTTGAAGAGATTTGCGGCAGTTGTTCACTATCGTCGAGTTTGAAGATAGCGCACGAATTGACTTTATTGCTGCCTGACTGTCTGAGTAAATGTTAATTACTCCGTTTGTAAGGCTAGAGTGTCGTAGGCAGCTGAGAGCCTCGCTTATGGCGAGAATCTCTGCCTGAAAAACGCTGCAGTGGTCCGGAAGACGGAAATGTATCTTGATACTAAGTTGTTCACAGAAGACTCCTCCTCCAACTCGATTGTCGAGTTTGGAGCCGTCTGTGAAGAAATTTATACATTCATTTTGTCCAAAGGGGCTTGCCGCCCAGTCCTCCCTAGAGGGGAAGGCTGTTTTGAACGTTGTAGAGGTGTGTTCTACGGGTGTGCAATAATCTGTTAATTGTATGTTTGCGCCTTCTGGTAGGATGGATGAGTGTCCGTATTTACGGATTGTCCAGCAGTTTGCGTCTCTCAGACGTCGTGCTGAGATGGTGGCGATTTCTTTTGCTACCAGAAGAATTGAGCGCTTCACTAGAGGTTGTTCTAAGAGCTCCTGTCATGCATAGTTGCGCTACCTTTTGCACCTTGTTGAGTGCCTTGAGTTTGGAACTGTACAGCAGCGCTGGCCACCAAATGGATACCCCATACAGGAGGATGGGTCTCACTTTGGCGCTGTATAACCAGCTAACTACAGACGGGGACATACCCCATTTGAGGCCTACTGCCTTTTTGCAGGTGAAGAGTGCAATGTTGGCTTTACGCACTCTATCCGCTATAGTGAGATTCCAGTTCAGTTTCTTGTCTAGTACAAGCCCCAGGTATTTTGCACTGTCGCTAAACTCTAGAACGGAATCATTTAGATTTGGGGCAGATAACTTAGGGATCTTATACTTCCTGGAGAAGAGAATAAGATCGGTTTTATTTGGGTTTACGTTTAACCCACTTTCAGATGCCCATTTTGACAGTTTTCTTAGTTTGACAGTCATAATGTCACAGAGGGCTTGCGGAAATTTTCCCCGCAGCATAACAACCACATCGTCTGCATAAGCAACAATCTTGCACCCCCCATCTTCTATGTCTCGAAGCAGCGTGTTTACTGCTAGGTTCCATAGAAGCGGAGAGAGTACCCCCCCTTGAGGAGTACCTCTGCTGACATGCCTGCACAGAGTAGATGCTCCCAGTACAGAGGTCACTTTTCTGCTCAGTAGCAGCTGTGTGACTAATCTCACCAACTGAGCATCTACTCCAAGGCTCAGCATAGCATTGGTTATTGCCTTTGAGTCGATGTTATTGAAGGCTCCTTCTATGTCCAAGAAGGCGGCTAGGGTATATTCCTTGTCTTGCAAGGATTTTTCTATACTGGATATGACAGAGTGAAGTGCTGTTTCTGTCGATTTGCCTTTACGGTATGCATGCTGAGATTCAGATAGCAGAGAGGGATTGATTGATGTTCTTAGGTATAGCCCTATCAATCTTTCCAAGGTTTTCAGAAGGAATGAGGACAGGCTTATTGGCCTGAGATCCTTCGGTGTTGTGTGTGAGGCTTTGCCGGCCTTGGGTATAAATACTACCTTGGACGTTAGCCAAGAAGGGGGAATATGGCCTAACGCCATGATGTTCGTGAAGATGGCTTTTAGCCAAGGGACAGCAAGATCTTCCCCTTGCTGCAATTGTGCCGGAAATATCCCATCGGGACCTGGAGATTTGTAGGGAGCGAAGCTATTTATGGCCCATTTAATGTTGGTTTCAGTCATGATGCCATCCAATACTTTGACCGAGTGGCATGGTTGAGGGTCGCTTGTGTGGGGACCTAAGGTGTTACCTGGAAAATGCGTATCTAGTAATAGTGTAAGTGTTTCTTCGCTAGAAGAAGTCCATGAGTCGTCCTGTTTCTTGAGATAGCCCAGATTTGAGGATGACTTTGAGAGTACCTTTCGTAATCTTGCGGCTTCTGAAGAGGATTCAATTCCCGAAGTGAATTTTCTCCAATCCTCTCTTTTTGCCTGCCTAGTGAGCTTTTTGAATTGAGCTAGACTGTGTTTGTATTCTGACCAGTTCTGTTCACAACTTAGTCTTTTTGCTCTGTTGAAGAGTTTCCTACATTCTACCCTCAGCTTGTCTATTTCTTGTTTCCACCAGGGTGGTCTCCATTTGCCTCTCGGCTTGCTGATTGGACAGGATGCTTTATATGCATTGTTACAGGCTTCAGTTAAGGCTGTCGTGAGGTAAGTGAGATGTTCCTCCGATGGAGGAATCTGCTCTGGAGGAGCTGGTAGGGCCTTAGCCAGTCTGTTTTTGAAGGCTGACCAGTTGGTTCTGCGGGGGTTTGAGAACGTTACTGGGTCAGGATTGGGCGCACATAATTTTGTGTCGATATATTTGTGATCTGAGAAGGAGTGTTCTTTAGAAACACTCCACCCTATAAGTTGGTCATGCATGAAGATTGAGGTAAGGGTTGGGTCTATGACCTCCTCCCTATCCTTGATTACAAAAGTGGGGTCGTTTCCCCTATTGCAGATAAGTAAGTTGGTGGAGAGAAGGTATTCAAAAAGTAACTCACCCCTCTCGTTTGTATTGGTACTGCCCCACATCTCATGGTGGGCATTTGCGTCGCATCCGATCAATAGGCCAGTGCCACGATCTTCACAAACCTTTACAAGTTCCCTCAGCTTGTGACCCGGTATTGGGTCCATGATGTCGTACGCCAGGTACGCTGACACCACACATAGCGACCTTTCCTGGAGCTCCAGACTTATCGCTGTGGTGTCCGCATCGCTGTAATTATAAAGCATAAATGCACTAAGGTGCCTTTTAGCTAAAATACAAGTACGGGTTTTACCTTCTCCTTGAGCTACGAGTAGCTTGTATTTAGGGGTGCTGAGTCCGCATATCCTATTGGATACAATCCAGGGTTCCTGGATCAGCACCATGTCGGCTTCGTCTCTCGCTAGACGAAGCATGAGGGCAGCGGAGGCTGCTTTACAATGGTGGAGGTTTATCTGCACGACTCTCAGAGACATCGTGCTGATTTGCCTCCACCACCGTCGCGTCAGCATCCAGGTCCTCAGCGAAAACTTCGCCCATGGAGTCAGTACTCCCATGACCCAGCTTGCTGAAGCCCTGGAGAAGGGATGCATCGGATATCACCGACTCGCAGTCCTCCTCATCCCTGCCTGGCTCTTCCACCTCGGTGGCCAGCACTTCTTCAACACCAGGCTCGTCCTTCTGCTTGGTGTCTGACTTGTACACCCTGATGCGCACCGAGCTAAAACCGAAGTTTAGCTCTCCGTGCATTGCATCGATGGGTGCAGCGGAGTCCTTATTAAGGATGATTACCACCTGACGCAAGGGGCCCTGCGTCTCCTCCACCTTCGCCACCTTCCAGTCGGAGGACGGCAGGTTGGGGTTGCATCTTTGCAACATCGCCAGGATCTTCTCCGGCTCCTTAAAGGAGGACGGGACCCATATAACGGCTCTTGGCCTACTCGGGACGTCCTTCCAGTCGACAGCGACCAGCTTGGCCCCCGGGTAGACCTCACCCAGTCTAGATACGGCCGCTTTCAGTAGCTCTGCCGACCTAGCCCCTTCGCACGCCATCACCTTGACGTTACCCTGGTACCACCCTGCATCTTTGCAGATTGGTGGAGGTCCAGGGTCCGCTTCCAGCACCTCGAAGCATTGTACAGCCAGTGCTGCCTCAACCCACTTCCACTGGCTTCTAGGGATTCTGCCCTCAGCGTCGCCTTGGTCCAGGACTCCAAGGAGGATCTTGTCCTTTGCCATCTCAGCGAAGCTTTTGTTCGGCACGACGGGCACGTGCGTGCGAATCTTCTTCGGGGCATTTTGAGCCGCACTTTCCTGGGAGCGCTTCCGTTTGGGATTTTTAGGGTCCTCCTTCGGCCTCTCCAATACGAAATTGGGCAACACAGACTTAGCCCAATCCAGTTTCTTTAACCACTCCGCTGAGGGGGTGGTGATGTTGCTGTGTGCTTGCCTCTTAAGGATGGCCGCGGCGGATTTCCTCTCCCCGTACCTATCCATCTTGGCCTTGCTTGTGGATGGCCTCCCCTTCGCCCCTGCACCCGTCTGAGCTGCAGCTGTGCTTGTGGTAGCACCTTGCTGGTCGCTCGAGGTGACAGGAGTGTCGGTTGCGGTCACCACCTTGCCTCGGACCAGGGGGCGATTGAGCCCAGTTGGCTGTTTCGCCGGGGTGGAGTTGACTTTAGCCCCAGTGAGCTCTGTCATTCCTCCTGCCGTTTGGTTGACTTTGGGTTCAGTAACCCCTGTCTGTGGACCCTCGGTCCTCGCCGGATTTAAGGGAGTGCCGGTCTCCTTCTTTTTCTTTTTGTTTTCTGTTTGGTACATAATTGTTCCCACGAGCTGCGGAGAAAGGGTGGTCCACCTCCCGCAGAGATCCGCGCTACGGGAGGTAAGGCTAGCTGATCCGGAGGGCGCCAGGTATCCGGATGCTCCGTTTGCGACTGGGCTATTTTTAAAGGGCCCCCAGCCAGGTTGATCATCGGCACGGGTCGCATGACACCTTGATCCAGCCCTTCACCTTAGCCATGATAAGAGATCGCAGAAACATGTGGCATGGCTATGGAGAAAGCTCCGCCCCAGTCTGCGAATCCCAGATCTTAGCTGGTGCCGTCCCGAGGGACACTGGAGCACCATTACCAGTTGGCACCCTCGTGGAGGGTTCAGCTATAGGATTTTTGCCAACCAGGTTGATGCTAAAGTGGTCACTTCAATCAAATCGGTGTTTCATCACATTGTCACATGGCAAAAATTCAAACCAAAAAATAAAGGGCCAACACAATGCTATCAATGTATGATGTACGGTCACGGCATTTGTAGTTGTAACCGATTTGCTGTATGTAGTATGTTATGTGCCAGCAACCATTTAACCAAAGAATGCAATGTGATTACAAAAGAAGCAGTGAATCCCACATACAAATGCTACAATTGTGTTGGTGCGAAACTACCGAATCACAATCACAAAGCAAATGATCCGAACTGTCCATTCCGAGCCAAATACATAGCAACGATTGAGAAAGCACGAAACAAAAACAAAGCAGAAACGAAAAGAATCGATGTTCGCACACACACGAAAGCCAACAACAGCGTCGGTACATTTGTAAGAGCACCAATACCATCTCTGCTCACACGAACATATGCCCAAGCAACGTCGTCGAGCAACACACAACAGAATCATCACCACACAGCATCACGTGTTCCGAATATCTCTCATACACAATCAAACGATGATTTGTGGTCAATTACCGAAGTCACACATTTGCTGCTCAATAGTATCAACGAATTGAAGCAATGTAAATCAAAACTCGAACAACTTGCTGTTATCACAAAATTGCTACAATATGCGTGCGAATAAGCCACTCAAACTTATGTTTTGGAATGCGCAAAGCATCACTAGTACATCTAAACGCATGCTACTCGAATACGCTCTCTTCAAAGAAGAAATTGACATTTTGTTGATCGCAGAGACGTATTTAAAACCAAACCATACATTCGAATTGAAAGGTTACAACACATACAGAAATGACCGCTTTCATCAAGCACACGGCGGTGTTGCTATTGCGATAAGAAGTGGCCTTTCACACAAACTGATACATCCGATTGACACCAATACTATAGAAAATATCGGCATCGAAATACAAATAAATCAAACAGCAACAAACATCTATTGTGCATACAGCCCGAAACACACACAGCATTTTGTGAATGATATTGAATTGTTGACGTCATCAAACAATCAATTCATGTTATTTGGTGATCTGAACGCAAAACATACTTCATGGAATTGCAATGTAAACAACAAAGCGGGTAATGAACTCTATGCGCTGCAACAAATTAACGATTTTTTGGTCCATCACACAGCTGACCATACACACTATCCACATTCCGGTCAGACGCCGTCGACTATCGATATTTTACTATCGAACGTGAATTTTTCTTTCGATCTTCTTGCGCACCCAGAACAAATTTCATCGGATCACAGACCAACAATTTGTAGCACTTTCGAATCGATTGTATTGACATCCAGCGTAAGATTCGACTACACCAAAGCAAATTGGGCAAAATATCGTCAAATAATTGAATCAGAGGTCAACGAACTGCTCATTTCAACATCACAAAATGAGATTGATCTTGTAACGGAACGTTTCTCGAACATGATTTTAGTAGCGCGACGTGAAAGTGTCCCAACGATAAATGTCAACAACAAACCGCAAATAACCAATTTCACCAAGCAACTGATTCAACTCAAGAACGTTTTGATTCGCCAAATGCAACGATCGCCAGAGGTCAACAACAAACGCAGCCTAAAAACCACAATCAATGCTCTGCAAAAGGAAATCAACAATCAAGCGAATAGTGATTACAATGATTGCTAGAATAAAAAACTCAGTGGAATCTCAAAAGGCGGCAAGAAGCTATGGAAACTGTCAAAGGAATTCAAAGGTAAATCCGATTCGAATGCCAACAAAATAAAAATTACCAATTCACCGTCCACTAGTGATTCTGACCGCGCAAATCTGTTGGCCGACATTTTCGAAAGAGCCCACAAAACAACAGCTTCATTCACACATGAAAATGACAGAATTGTACGACAAACTCCACACTCATTTAATGCATTCTCATTCATTCGATCGGACACACCAATCATTAATATCAAAGAGATTCGCTGCATCATAAAATCGATGAGACCATTCAAATCACCGGGACCAGACTCAATCCAAAATATTTTGTTGAAAAATCTACCGACAGTTGCTCTGGAGTGGCTTGCCAACCTTTTTAACAAATGTCTAGAGCTGAGCTGTTGGCCGTCGAATCTAAAAATGGCAAAAGTCATCCCAATATTAAAATCGGGTAAATCACCTTCGGATGCCCATAACTATCGCCCAATAAGCTTACTCAATTCGATTGGTAAAATTCTCGAGAAAATAATCTACTCACGACTCATTAACATCATTGAAGAGAAGAATCTATTACCAGCGGTCCAATTTGGATTCAGAAAAGGACACTCGACAATTCACCAAGCAATGAGAATCAAGCAATTTATCGCCAAAAACAAAGAAAGAAATAGATCGACGGGCATGATTCTTCTTGACATCGAGAAAGCATTTGATTCAGTGTGGCATGATGGATTAATTTATAAATTAATCAATATGAAAATCCCATCATCCCAGTCCCAGTTTATGTCAACAGTTGCATATCACGCAAAGTACCTATTCCAGCCGGACTTGCCCAAGGCACTTGCATATCACATATTTTGTATGCCTTGTTTGTCGCTGATATGCCAAACATCGAAAACATTGAATCAGCCCTTTATGCAGACGACACAGCGATTTACACTGCAGCTAGGCGTTCAAATACAATCGTCGGGCGCCTTAACAGTGCATTGCTAGCACTAAAAGTGTACTTCCACAAATGGAAAATCAAAATGAATGAAACCAAAACACAAGCCATCATTTTCCCATTCAATCGCAAACGCATTCGTACGCCATCGATACCATTACTCAACGGTCAACACACACTTGAAATCAACGATTCAGTCAACTACTTGGGCGTAACATTCGACAAAATGTTGCGCTTTGGACAACACGTCATTAACACAATCAACAAAACCAACAAATGTTTCAGAGCGCTGTATCCAATGATTGCAGCAAAATCACAACTAACAATATCAAATAAAGTGCTACTATTTACTGCAGTATTAAGACCAATAATGTCATACGGCTGCCCAATTTGGTCATCGGCGGCTACCACACACCTCAACAAATTAAATGTGATGCAAAATAAAATTATAAAAACAATATTTAAATTACCGAAACGCACCCCAACTATTTACGAGGTTCAGAATACTAAATGTACATTCATTTGCTCAAACTCTAATTTTGAATTAATCCGCGAGATTGAAATTTTTTGAAATTACATTATTAGTAAATTTTTGTACATAGCTTCTTTTTTACTTTATTTGAAAATTTTGAATTATTAGTATTTATTTATTTTTAGAAGTAAGGAAAAAGAATAATTCGCATATGTGGTTTTTAACGGAGCCTTTTCCACATCATTATCTCACTATTAGTTATTACAACATTACGTTTTCTCATCAAATCAATTCATTCTATTTGAAATGTACAAATAAAAAGAAACCCCAAATCAACTTTAATGTAAACTAAACCCAAATCATTTGATGCAGAGTCTATGGACTATAACACAAACAAAAATTGTTCAAATGTAAACAAAACGAAATTTCTCAAACTCCAATAAAGATTATTATTATTATTTATCTTCTTTTCATAAATCCGTGTTGACACGGAGATATAACTGACCTACAAAGGTAATGCAAATGAGGAGTAATAACATTTTCAAAAAGCTTAGGAATAGCCGACACCCTTTTTTTTACCCTTTTTGTGGAGAGGAATAACAAACGACTCCTTCTGTAAATGTCTTGACCAAACCAAGATGAAAAGACATCTACATTTGTTGAGTTCTGGATTGAAGCTGATTTTATTTTCTCAAGTGATAGATTATGTTAGCTTAGCGTGTAGCCGTGGATGAGCGCAGTGATCCACTGGGGTTGAAATGTGGCCGCACAAGTTGTGTGGGGCCACACAAGCAATTAAAATTACAAGTGTTTTCCATTGCACCCTCTTGAAAGGGATACATCTTACATTATTATTCGTTGTAAGATCCTATTTTAATGGCTAAGATCTTGACACTTCGTCATAAAACATAAATTTATTATTATGTAAATAGCATCGCCAGACTTCACGATAAGTACAAATCTGTGTACATTGGGGTTTAATTCGGTGACCCGCGGTTCTTAGACATTGTTGGCGTGAGACCATTTAAAGGGTTATTTCGTAGGCGATGCATTTTGGAACATTTTATGAGTTTCTTGTCTAAGTATAGATTATACAAGTGCGAATATTTTTATTTTTATCCCTTCATATTTAGAGTGTTTTAAACACCTTCCATTAAAGGGGAAACTGGGAAGTTTCTAAAAATAAGGTGAAAAATTTGACAAAGGGCTTGCAGAGGGCTTCCGCACAATACTTTAGCACGCAGACAGGAATTTCGTAAGGTCATGGCGAGTGAACAGGCTAAACAACTTTTTGTTATGTTGGAGTGGTGTGGCTTCTTCTCCGTTGGGGCACAAGATCGTAGAATTAGGGTAGTGGTGGAGGCGAATTTCCCCCGTGAAAATAAAAGCGAATATCGAAAACTTTGGGGTTGCGCGACGTGCGGGAGTATGTTTATTTGTACACATGTAAATAGGAACTAATTAAGACTAGCTTAACGTTATTGCTTCAGAGCGAAGCGGAAGAAGTGGAGAGAGGGAGGAGCGGAGAAACCGTTACCAGCGGGGATACTCCCGGCAGTGCGAGCGAGCGAGATGGAATATCTGGAGAAACTGCAGCTCGACACTGCCGCTCAAAAGTGAGCGCCTACTTGGCGTGAACAGTTATAACAGGACTAAATATAAGATTCGACTTGGACACGGTGTAAGAATAAGGCTGTGTTGAATGAGCTCTTCAGCTCACTCATAGAATAAGTCGTTTCAAATAACTGGGCAAAAAGATCGGCTACTGCCTGATCTGTGGTCGCCGTCGTGTTTTCAAAATAAAGCGATAGGAAGTAGATTTACGCTTGGTGTTAACAAAGTTATAAAACTGTTTTGGGTCCTGCGAGAACTCGACCTTTCAACGGTCGTGTCAACTTTAAACTAAACCAAGGTTATTTATCGGAGATAGACGGATAGTATATCGGAACACAAGAAATTAAAAATGATTTAATTGTGATATAAAAAAAATGAATGGCATCGGCCATGTCTATGCATGATGAGTAGAGGTCGGACCAATCAAAGCCAGATATAAAATTATTGAGCCTCAAAAAGTATGCTTTACGAAAGTAGTTTATTCGTTTAGTTGATCTTTCTGATTTTCTATAACGATACCCGTGTCGATTTTCACATCCAAAGTTTGAAGATACGGATCTTCAGGTTGCGTAAGTGTTTGTACCCTGAATAAAAACACTCCTTCCGGATTTGAGCCAAGCACAAATCTAGCAGGCGGCCAGGTGAACTTCAAACATGGTTAACTTCAGACAAAGATATGTCAAGCAAGCCGTCAATAAAGTCATGTTGTGCGATAGGTAGTAAGACGTATAGTTTTTTATCGCTGGACCACGCAGCCCCAGGTATATTGAAATCATCTAGGACTACTAACTTATCTCTATCAGACATCCTGTTTGAAGTGGACTGGATAGCGGAAAGGTAGTTTAAGTAATTCTGGAGTTCGGATAACGTCGCGATATACAAAGATATACAAAAATTTACCGGAAAAAGACAGCTTAACACAAATGAATTCTATTGTATTAAGTTCTTCGAAAAGTACCTACTCTGGTCAGACGGTCAGAACTATATACTGTGTACTTACCAGGAAAAACTTCGTAGATTCAAATCTCCGGCTTTAACCAAGTCTTCGTAAATACAATAACATTAGATACATATGAAAGGCTGTCAGAATTCAATATAGTTAGCTTACTTCGCAAGCCTCTTGCATTCTGATAGGAAAGTAGGAGGTTACATGTTAGTTTTTTAATGCAGGTCCAGTTGTCTGGCCACGATTGGGAAGTCTTATTCTCACGGGCCCTTTTTCTTTTACTTTAGCTTCGAACTGCTTTACCACCAAATCATCTGGCCAGAACTCGCCTTAGCATATGGTAGAAAAGAACTCGATTGTGATTTTAAGCGATTTTAAAAGATGAAATATCCCTAGCATATGAAAAGTTAAATTTTTTCACCTTTGCTTTATCGGCTTTGGCTTTGCCTAGTATATACACTAGTCGGCATAATTATTTTGACAGAACAAATTTGGCACATATCTGCTTATAACGCTTAATCTGTTTATATTTCAAAACACTTGTTCTATTATTTAACTTGTATGGACTATTATCCTTTAAAATACCAAATCTTGTGTAAATCCCCTATAACGTTTGGAAAATATCAGGCAAAATGTGAAAATGTAGGATGGCACAAATATTTTGACAAAACTTTCTACCTTAAAAATTAATATGAAACCGCTTGATATAGTTTTTGGTATACATTGTTTTGAATGTATTTTGGGTTGTAGCTTCTGAAAATAATGATACTTTTTGATCCGACCAATAGTTTTCGAGATAAAACAGACAACTTTTTACATGAAAACCAACCATTTTGCATTTTTTAAATAAAAAAAATGTTGACAAAGTTTTGTAGTAAAAGCATTAAAAGAAAATTGGAAAAGAGTTATTTTAAAAGAAGTTTCAACAAAATCGGACAACAATTGCAAAAGTTATGAGGCAGGCAAAATTGCGCAATCTATAAATGTATGAACCTCCATAGGTTTGTTTACTGTAGTCTATGAAGACCTGTTTGCCTGTCTCATAACTTTTGCAATTGTTGTCCGATTTTGTTGAAACTTCTTTTAAAATAACTCTTTTCCAATTCTCTTTTAATGCTTTTACTACAAAATTTTGTCAACATTTTTTTTTTATTTAAGAAATGCAAAATGGTTGATTTTCATGTAAAAAGTTGTCTGTTTTATCTCGAAAACTATTGGTCGGATCAAAAAAGTATCATTATTTTCAGAAGCTACAACCCAAAATACATTCAAAACAATTTATACCAAAAACTATATCAAGCTGTTTCATATTAATTTTTAAGGTAGAAAGTTCTGTCAAAATATTTGTGCCATCCTACATTTTCACATTTTGCCTGATATTTTCCAAACGTTATAGGGGATTTACACAAGATTTGGTATTTTAAAGGATGATAGTCCATACAAGTTAAATAATAGAACAAGTGTTTTGAAATATAAACAGATTAAGCGTTATAAGCAGATATGTGCCAAATTTGTTCTGTCAAAATAATTATGCCGACTAGTGTAAGACAAATCATCAGAAGGTGTTTGATCTGAGCAAAGCCGGGAAACAAATTTTTGTTCCCTTTCCTGTTTGCATATACTCCACTGTGGATGGATCGGATTCAGAATCTTTTTTAGCTGTCGATCTCAACAACATTTAAGGAGCTGCTGAGATCGACTGCAGATCCACGAGAGTGTTCTGCTGGTCACCTGAAGGTAGAAGCGGGGTGTTTCCCTTAGGCCTACCACCAAGGTTTTTTTCGCTGGAGAATCCTCCAATAGTTTTCGACTATTAAATTGAGAGTCCAAAGCTGAAAGCAGGCGAAAAAATCTCTAGCTGCATCAAAGCAGGGGATAAGCCCCTTTAGGCATGAAAGATTTCATCTCGTCCGCGACTTCGATACAGGTGTCACAGCAGAACTGCAACTTTTTACCTTTATATTGGTCATCATTTGTTCGGCCAGTGAACCCAGCGTACTTGGTGTGCACCATGTTTTCGCATAGCCAACAAGCCAACATAATAGGCTGGTCAGCCTTAACTGCCTGAAGGCATTTTATTATTCCAAAGACTAAAATGCTATCCACAATTTTTTGTAGCACGTACCACTGTTCCAAGCCAAAGAAGTTAAAACGACAAGGATAACAGCACACTTAGAGCTTTTTATTAAGTGAGAGACAGAGAGAGAGCGAGTGTTCGCAGAAGTGCGAGAGCGGAGGTGTAACGCAGTAAATGCATGCTAACAAACAACACCAACAACACACAAAACCGCGGTGGACAGACAAAGCACAAAAACAGAAACCAAAAATAATTGTTTTATTATCATTTAGCACAAAAGTAGATCAGATTCACTCGCGAAGCGAACGGAATATTGATGTAGCTTGCAAATTATTTTTTGCAAACCTTTTATGCCAGTGGTATTTGATCCGGTCTCTTATTAAGGTTTCGCAGCATTAGGATTTGTAACAACAAATCTTGGAATGACACAAATTGCTTCATACTTTGTTGCAAAGTGATCATCATAGATTCAATATTGCTCTGTGGCTGTCCCATGGCAAGCTGAATGTTTTCAATTTTCGGTTCTGCATGAGTTGTTCCTGTTCTTAGAGCGCTGGCATGGAATATGCTGTTGGTAGCAATTGAAAGGCCAAATGATGATCTGGCTCCTTTTGCGAATAAAGCTTCTGGTGTCGTTTGTGATCTTGTGATCTCTGGGCTCGTGTCGTTGTCAATCGTTTGATCCGACTTTTCAACTCCTTGTACACTGGACAGACTGGTTTCCTCCGCAGTTATTACATTTATCGATTTTTGCAATGATCTGGCCCGATAAACTACGTTTTTGTTCAAGGTTCTGCTGGGTGTTATAATTTTAGTCTGAGGTTTGTAACGCATAGAAGGAGGCGTTTCTAACCCTATTAAGTATACATATTCTTGATCAGCGTCACCATACCAGTCGATATAGCCATATTCGTTTGTCCATCTGTCTGTTTCAGTAAGCTTTTTTCGCACAGTGTAGGACCTATGAACATCAAACTTTGCCATTCGTCTGTTTATGTGCAGGTAGACCGGTTCGAAGATTTTTACGATTTGATGACTATATCCTATAGCAATTTTACTGATTCAATTTCAGTGTTAGACGTATCAAATTAAAACTTTCGCCTATTTTTTGTGTCTAAGTTAGGTTAGGTTAAGCCGGCTGGTCCCCTTGTGAGGAGCCACGCATAGACAAATCGGGTCCTTAGTGATTCCGGTGCTTGGAGATAGTTGGACCTAGTTAGCCAGTGTATTCGAATACATTGGTCATAGGCCAGAACCGTTTTGTTGTCCTGTCTGCCCGCCTCCTCCAGCGTTGCAAGAAGTGTCCAGTGTCAAGAAGTAGCGCTGTCTTTGTTCTTCCAGTGCGGGGAAGTTGCAGAGAAGGTGCTCTATAGTTTCCTTGGCACCCGGTTCTTTACATTTCCTGCACCCGTCGTACCGTTTCCCGTTATATTCCTTGCACATCTTACCGAGAACTTGAAGTTGCTGGTGTTCTTCTACCTCTGTACTGCAGTAGGTGTGGTATTTACAGAGAGGGTAACACCTCTTCAGATGCTATGTCTTCCCTTCTGAAACGTTTCTCTGTCGTCTGTGCACAGGTTCAATGTGTCTTGCCCTGCCCCTGAGCGCCAATCATTTGCCTCCAAGAATGTTGGCGCTTGGTTAACGTTTATGTTTGGGGTTATGTAGTGTGTTTTGACAGACATACTCCAACCGATCTTACTGTGACCGTATGTGTTTTTGTCCAGGTTGCCTATTGAGAAAAGACGCTGTGCTGTCTTCTGTGCTGTAAGGCGAGCCTGAACGTCTAGAGGGTTGATACTCAGTATAATTTGTAGTGCCTCCGTGGGGGTTGATTATACCGATTCCGTGATGCACAAAAGTGCACGCCTCTGCGTTTTTTCCATCAGCCTTAGGTATGTGGATTTTTCGGTTGCTTGCCACTATACCAGGACGCCGTAGAGCAGAATTGGTCGTCCTAGTAAGTCTAGTTTAAAAATCTTGTAGATCGGATAAATGTATCCCATAGCGACCGTAAAAATCGACTAATATTTGTGTTTCAGTTAACGTTTTTCGCTCAGTGTATACATTGATTCTACATCATTTTTTGAGCTCTAAATTGGGATTAAAAAGGTTAATCGAGTTTAAGTTTTCATAATACTGTTAATAATGCGGTCACGAACTTACGTCAAATGGAAGTCAACTTTTTCTGACCCTAGTAAAAGTTAAAAATCTGCCAAATAGAATGTTCTATTATATTTTAAAGCTATTTAATTGTTTCAATAGGGGAATAACGTAGCTATCTATCGAGTAATTGCACAAAAAGTTGTCTCTGTGGGTTTTTTTTATTAATTTAAATTCCAGGTCGCGAACGTACGATTTTTAGTTCAGTATATTTAAGGCAGGTTCTCACTTTGTAGGCCCCAAAAATGACAGTTTTGAAAAAAAAATGTTTTTAAGAAAACGTTTAAGAGTACAATGCTGAAAGTTCATAACGGATAAGAAAACACATTTATTTAAGCAATACAATGTTTTAAATTGAATAAATAAAAAAAAGTGGGGGAAGGGGCGTCCATCAAAGTCAACATTTTTTTTTAAAACTGTCCCGCTAACGGAAGTGATGCCGTCAAAACGCGTGATTTGAAACACAAAATCGAAATACATTTTTTGAATTGTATTATCTATTAAATAAACTAGAATCATGAAAAAAAATAAAAATTACAAAAGTTATGAAGATTTGAAAAATAAATTTATATTTTTCGCATGTTTTTTTCACTCGTTCTTTAAAAAAAAAAAAGTTTTCAATATTTTTGGCTGATCCTAGTTCATTTGTTAGACCCTTACAAACATTTAAAAAAAATTGGTGACGATTGGTTCATCCCAGCGCCTTCAATCACTTCCGTAAGGTCCGAAAACATGGTTCTGAGAAAAACGCGTTTGTTTCCCAGACGACGTAGGGCGCGTAGAGTAAACCTTGTAACTTAAAAAGTACAAAGTAATTGAAATTCGACCATAAAATTTATGGAGTTATACTTTCGATTTAAAAGATTTAAAAAAAAAATAAATTTTTTATCCACAAGGTGAGAACCTGCCTTAATTTGTTTTCAATACCTTATAGAAATTTGAAAAAATCGATTTTTGTTTTTGTACATATACTGAAAGTTTAGACTTTCAAAAATATGATCTTAAAAGGTTTTTATAAAGTTCGAACTATTTTCGGAGATACAGCCGATTTTGTGACGTGGCGTCCGAGCCGGGCGAGCGAACTTTAAACGCGTTTTCCTCGAAACTAGCAAACCGAAACGTCAATAAAAAACATTAAAAAAATGTTTGAACAAAATGTTTACCATTTTTTTAAATCTGTTTTTCAAAAAATGCCTAAAATGCATGCTTCTAAACTTGAAAACCACCTTAAGCCTTTGATTGTTTTTTTGCTTTTGATTGAAAAGTTCAACATGTAAAACAGCCGTTGCACAAAAGATTTAATCAATTTTTGTTCTTCTTATAGGATTAAATAACAAAAGAAAACAAGTCTAGATAACAGCAAAATATAAAAAAAAAATTTGTTTTGTTCATTATTAATAAAAGTATAAATTAGTGTATATATTAATTATTAACGAGATCTGAGATCTCGGGAATCATAAGATCTAGAGCCACCAAATTTTGCACACAGACTTCTATAAGCAAAGCGAAGACCAAGCTTATTTCAAAATCACGCCCACAAACCGCGAAACTCTGCGGTGCCCACATTTTTAATGCTTGAGAAAAGTGGCCCTAGTAAATGTTGTTTGCATTGAAAATATCTACACAGATATCTAAAAATTATGAAAATCTGGACAGTTTCAAGAAATTGTGTTAACAAATGCGTTAAAAATGTATTGCACCCAAAAGTAGGCTACGCTTTTTTGAAGAGGGCTAACGACTCTAGCGTTCTTTCTTGTTATTTGCGATACTCGAAGAGTAAGCAAATACTATAAACGTTTAATGTCTGTCCGTCCGTCCGTCCGTCCGTCCCTCCGTACGAACGCTGAGATCTCAGGAACCTTAAGAGCTAGAGCCACCAAATGTTGAACATAGACTTTTATAAGCAAAGCGCTGAGCAAGTTTGTTTCGAAACCTGACCACGCCCCTTCCTACGCCCACAAACCGCGGAACTCTGTGGTGCCCACACTTTTAATGCTAGAGAAAAGTAGCTTTATAAATGTTGTTTGTATTGAAAATATCTACACAGATGTCTAAAAATTTTAAAAATCTGGACAGATTTAGGAAATAGTTTAAACAAAAGTAGGTTACGTTTTTTTTTTGAAAAGGGCTAACGACTCTAGCATTTTTTCTTGTTTTTTTTCTTTTAAAGATGGCAATGAGTATCGCAAATCTGATAGTCGGGAAACCCGACTATAGCGTTATTTCTGGTTTTTTTTGCAAACATGTTACTGATCACTTGAGCTAATCAAATCGGACCACTGTATTCCTTATTTTTTACTTGGGTGAAGAAGCTCGCATGTAATAATATAATTATTTTTTAAGGTATATATAAGGCTTACAAAAAATTGTTTTGGTTTATAAAAATCTTTTATATTTTTTTCAGAATGCCAGCTGATCCCGCAGAAGAAATGGCGGCCCCGCAGGTCCCCAAAACCGAGCTGGAAGAGCTGCAAATTAAGGCGCAAGGAGTAGCTGATGAGGTAAGTGCGACATGGCTTCTTTCATACAGCTAATAAATGTAGATGCAACAGTACGTTGCCTTTAATAAAGAATTTTTATTTGCGATACTCGAAGAGTAAGTAAATACTGTGAACGTTGCAAATGTCTGTCTGTCTGTCCGTCCGTCCGTACGAACGAACGTTGAGATCTCGGGAACCATAAGAGCTAGAGCCAGCAAACTTTGTACACAGATTTCTATGTTTTTTCAAACCACGACCACGCCCCTTTTAACGCCCACAAATCGCGAAACTCTTTCATGCCCTAATTTTTAACGCTAGAGAAAAGTGGTTCTAATAAATGTTGTTTGTATTGAAAATATCTACACAGGTATTCAAATCTATCCAGTTTCAGGAAAATGTGTACACAAGTGCTTTAAAAATGAATTGCGGTTAAAAACAGGCTTTACTTTTTAAGAGGGCTAGCGAATCTAGCGTTTCTTCTTGTTTTGTTTTTTTAATGAGGGCAATGAGTTTCGCAAATCTGATAGTCGGGAGACCCGACTATATCGTTCTTTCTTGTTTTTTCATAGAGATGGCGATGGCTTGGTTTAATTGACTGAAAATTAACAACAAATTTATCCAAATTACCTTCTCGAACGGCTATAAATATCCAAAAACTCCGAGTCCCAAGTTCTAATACATTTGCTAGGTTCTTATCAAAATATTATCGGGAGGTCTGATTTTCTTAGCTTTTATATTTTTTGTTTTAAACGAAAGGTAACAGATTTAAGATTAAGAGGTAAAGATTATTGCTAAGAGCCATGTTAACTAAAATAATTTTGAATTTTAAGTAGGAGAGTTTTTATAACTCAAGGTTGTCGGTTTTTACATAAAATTCAAAAGCGTAACTTAATTCCAACACTTAAAAAGACAAGACACAGGCTTTCCCAGTCGGAAGTTTTGGTGCGGTCGGCGTTTGGCATGCATCCGGAACGCATCCCGATCGCATCTTTTTCCACAGTAAAAAATGCGATGCAATTGGACAGCATCCAGTGGGCATGCTGGATGCAACCCAAGTCATCACTCCCCTATAGCTTCTTTTGGAAGGCAAAAAAAGTGCGGTCCGTGCAATCGTAGCTTCTCTTACGACGCAGCCGAACCCTTGCCGAAACCCGAACGCTTGTCGATCGTTCGTTTTTTTTTTTCGATCGGTGCAATTATAGCTTCCATCGGAACGCATCTGGAACGTATCCAGGGCATGCAAAATATGAAATGAAATTCTATAAAACGGTGGTCTTGAAAAACAAATGAAAAGAACAAAAGAGATATTGCAAGAACGCGCGCGGTTTTTTCGTTTCTTATGCATTTCTTTTTCACTTGCTTTTTGGAATTTGACCAGTTAAGTGTACTTTTTTTTCGGTAAAACCATTTTTAATCGTTTTATTTGTTTATAGTTCTTTAAAATCAAACCTTTGTGCTTTTCTGTGCCAAGTAAGTATAGTGCGGTGATAAGTGAAAATAAAAAATTAACATTAATACCTCTAAACGAGGTAAAATAACAAAACCAAATAAAAATAAATAAGAATTTATCACAACATTATACAAACTAATTATTGTTTTTATTTTTTGTATGAGCTCATGAATGGATTTTGACAACGGAAGAACTACAACATCAAAAACAACTGTAAGTATTGAATTTAATTTTTATTTTTGTGTAACTAAGGTGCGGTTTCTCTCTTTTTGTTCTCTATTTTTTTTCGTTTCTGTTTAGGCTGGACCTAAGTCTAAACATTTCTGGACCTGACGTTGAAAACCCACGGCAAAAATGAACAAAGGACCGGACAAGGACAACGATTTTGAGGATAATGGCGAAGTAGTAGATTTAGTATAATTAATATTATTATTATTAAATTAAGTATAATTTATTTCTAGTTTGTTTGAAAATATTGAAAAGATTAAAAAAATTAAAGAATGAATAATGCTATTAAAAAAAAAACATATTTTTAAATCGACTACAACATCCAGAACACACCAAAAGATACGTTCCGGAACGCACTTTTTGGAAGGGAAAAATGGACACCAATCCCGAACGTTTCCCGAAGTTGCACACATGCCCGATGCATGAAAAGGGAGCGCTCCAGGGAGCGATGAATCGGATAACATCCGGCGTGTCCCGCTTTGCTGTAAAAAGGAAGCGAGAAAGTCACCGATCGGGCATGCATGCATGCATGCTTCGGATGTTATCCATCACCCCTTATGGATGCGTTCCACTTCCGACTGGGTTACCGTACAATTGGCACACGCGGTGGCCGGTTTCCTGACTTCACGGCAATAGAAAAATACAATTTTTTAAAAAAGGCTCCCAACATTTTTTTAAAAGTTTGGTGCAAAGATAAATTTAATTGGCAAGCAGACCCGTGCGCTTCGCTGCTACTAATTTAATGTTTAGAATTTCATTAAAATAAAACAATGATTATTTTGATGGAATAACTTATTTAATTTATTGCAATGTTTGTGAAAGACAATGTTCTTTATTTTGATGGGTTGATCTCATTTACATCTTCATTTGTTCTGGACCAAATTGCTCATTCCCTCATGGTTTCTATAATTTTGACCAATATGTTACGTCTGCATATACATATGTGCCCAGTCCGAAAGAACATGATCCGGAGAAGTAGCGATCTGTGCTCAGCACGTAAGTCCTTGTGCTCGCGCAATCTCGTCGTATTTGGGGTGTGAAACAATAACCTGAAAAATAAAATCGTGCTTAGGAAAAATAGTAGAAACTGTTAGTTAGTCCGTCGTTCTGTTCGCACCACCGCACAGTGGTGTATTTTTCAAAAAAGTGGGACTTAATTCAAAAAGTGTTATTTCGATTTTAAGCAAGTGAGTCATACCAATTCAAAAAAAAAAATTCTCTATTAACCCTGTTAAACCCTTTCGTCCCCAGCGTTGCCTGTGAGCAATTTCAAATGTTTAACGGCTAACGGTAATCGTTTCTTCTATTATAGTCTGCTCATTCTTCGATTTTACGGTACTTTTATGTGTTACCTCAAAGTATAAACAATAACATTTTAGTTTTGAAATCAGTTGACGGAAATATTTTCAAAAAGCTGAACGTGCGTCGGGGAAAAAACTGATTTTTTTCCAGCTAAGACGTTTTAAAAATGAGTGATTATTCTATAAAATTACTATAAAAAGGGTAAAAGTAAATATACAATATTGTTAATCAATAATTTAGCTAAATTATGATAAAGTTAAATTATATTATTTTATATTTTAAACAAATGTCCATACAACAAGTAACGCCCACTGGCGCCAAAACTAGTGGGCGTGGCACCTTTAAATTTTTGCTCAAATAATTCTAAGGCCAATAAAAAACGAATAGAACATAAATTAATTAATAATAATTAATAATTTTTTTGGGCTTTACAATGTATGTTCAAAGTTCAGATTTAGTTTTGTTTCGTTTTGGTGCATTTTGTAGGCGCTATATCTTAAACACATTTCAAAGAATGTGTGTGTTTTTTTTATTCCGTAACTTTGAACTTTTTTAATTTTATGGTACATTTTAAGAAAAAAAAAATTTTTTTGGGTTAAAAAAATTTCAATAGTCTACAAACAGTATGCATTTTTTTGCTTTGCATGAACATATAGTTGACCCACACGCGTCCGCACACGATAATTTTTTTTTTTAATTTTACTTTAAAGTGTTACTAAAAGTTTATAAAAGTTTGGTCATGCGATTTTGTTCGATAAGCGAGATATTTGAGATCAAAGTTGTAATCTTGGAAAGAAAAAACGGTTTTTTTTTTTTGTCAGAGTCAACGGTTTCAAAGAAGACAACTTTTTTTTTTTTAAGTTAAACATAGAACGTCAATTATTTCTAAGTTAAAAGAATTAAATAACTGAAAATAGCAAGAAAAATATTTATTTTTAATTATTGGGTTTTTAAAATTTAGCTTTACAAATTTTTAAAAAATCACACTGTACTCACAGCACCATGTTTGAGCACTCATTTGAAAGCATAGGGCTTTAACTGTAACAAAAATGTAAAATTCTGAAAATATCTGCATTAGTTCTTAAGATATGAATTTTTAATTTAAAAAAAATCAGAAAATTCAACATTAAATATTTTTATATACTTCGGTCGCGTGTAGACGTGTTTTCTTAACGCTTCGGAAAAACATTTAGTCACCCAGTCGAAAACGTTCGAAAAATTTACAAACGCGAGGTTTTGCGTTTCGCGATGCTAATCGCATATCGTAAACTAAAGTTTTAATTATTTAATTAATTAATCTTTACGTACTATCAATAAACAAATGAGTAAGAACGTGGATCAGCGCACTCAACGCCAAAAACAACAAGACGAAACCCGTGAAAAAATTCAGAGAGAGCAAGACAAACGTCGTCACTCTTTGGCCCGTAACAATACTTATTTCTCTGTGAAAAGTTATACTCCAGAATCGAAAGTGCAAGAAAGTGCCAGTTTACTGACCGCCGAAATCCAGAGAGCTAGTTCTTGCTCTCCCGCCCTGCTTTTCACCGCTCAAACGCCATGGAGTGAGCAATGCAAAACTCCAACCGAGCTTCTGCCACCTAGTGCAACAACAACACCAACTACCACGTCAACTACAACGGTCTCTTTAGCCAATAATGCAATAACGACTTCACTCTCTTCTTGTGCAGCGGGTAAAGCAACAACACAACTAAGTGCAAAAATCGGGTCAAACGGCAACAACAAAGCTACGATTGAAGAAATGACAACTCCGCAAGCGGGTTCGGCCATGCAGACAGGCATGGATCACTACATTAACATTTCCAAGCGCAAGCTAACACCCCCAAAAAACTCTGACGGCAATAAGCCCAAAGTAAACCGTACCAACAAAGGCCCTGAAAATCTCGGGCCATTAAATGAAAATAGATATTCCATTCTGGCGGAGCCTGAAACCGAGTCTGAACAGTTAGCCCCAAGGAAACTTAAGCCCCCACATATCTTTATTCGGAAGAAGATATCGAATGCCCCAGTCAACAAAATAGTTGAGCTAGTCGGAAAAGATACCTTTCATGTTATTCCGCTTGTGAAAGGGAAAATAAGCGAAACCAAACTGAAAACCAAAACTGAAGACGATTTCCGAGCAGTGTCAAAGTACCTAAACGATGCCAAAAAAAAGTACTACACGTACCAGCTAAAAAGCTGCAAAGGCTTGCAAGTTGTGCTTAAGGAAATAGAACCCGATGTGACCCCCTCTGAAATTACAGAGGCTTTAAAAGAAAACGGTTTTTGTGCTAAAAATGTCATAAACATTATGAACAAAAACAAGAAGCCGCAACCTTTATTCAAGGTTGAGCTGGAGCCAGACAGCAGAACTTTGAAAAATAAACGCTGTGCACCCGATCTATAAGCTGCAGTACCTGCTGCATCGTAGGATCACAGTAGAAGAGCCGCACAAACGGAACGGGCCAGTGCAATGTACAAATTGCCAGGAATACGGACACACCAGGGCTTACTGCACCCTCAGGTCAGTATGTGTGGCTTGTGGAAACTGCCACGGCTCCGAGCCCTGCCCTGCCAACAAGGAAGACTCTCTCACTAAAAAGTGTGTAAATTGCCAAGGAAATCACACATCAAACTACAGAGGCTGTCCAGTCTACAAGGAGATGAAAATCCGGATGCAACGAGCGACAACGACACGCTCCCAGAACACACAGAACATTTACATGAGATCACAAACGACACCGGAAGTTTTCTTCGCAAAAGCAGCCAGGTCATCATTTGGCCCTTCAATTACCACCAACGGCATTTCTTACGCCAGTGCTCTAAAATCAGGCACAGCTCACATAGAGCCGAAAACTGATAACATGCAGCAGGCCATGGGACAGCCACAAAGTAACATGGAAACTATGATGATCACTTTGCAACAAAATATGATGGAATTTATGTCCTTCATGAAAACCACCATGCAAACCCTTATGCAAAACCAAACCGTCTTGTTACAAATGCTTGCAGCTCAGCAGCCCAAATAAACTATGCCTAGTCTTCGAATAACTCTGTGGAACGCCAACGGTGTTTCACGGCATAAACCTGAAATAACTCAATTTCTGAACGAAAACCACATCGACGTTATGCTGCTGGCAGAAACGCATCTCACCAGCAAATATAATTTTCAAATACGGGGATACACGTTCTACAGCACCGATCATCCAGATGGTAAAGCACATGGCGGAACCGGCATCTTAATAAGAGACCGCATCAAACACCACTTTCACCAAAGGGTTGCAAAAAATTACTTGCAAGCTACATCGATAAAATTACAGTTGGGCAACTGCAACCTTGCCATTGCCGCTGTTTACTGCCCACCCCGTTTTAAAGTCTCCGAAGATCAATTCATGGACTTCTACAATTCACTTGGAGAGCGATTCATAGCAGCAGGAGATTACATCGCCAAGCACACACACTGGGGATCCCGCCTTGTGACCCCCAAAGGAAGGCAACTATATAATGCACTCATCAAAACATGCAACAAACTGGACTACGTTTCACCAGACAGCCCTACATACTAGCCTACAGATCCTAGAAAACTACCTGATTCAATTGATTTTGCTGTGACAAAAAATATTTCTCGCAATTTAATATCTGCAAAATCGCTTTGGGATCTATCATCGGACCACTCACCAGTGCTAATAACTCTCCTTCAAAGCCCGGAACTAATCGAGCACCCTTGCAAGCTTTACAACAGAGGATTCGCCGTGAGATGCAACACTAAAACATCCGACGATTACACTATAGAGGCTGGAGTTCCCCAAAGTAGCGCCCTTGGTCCAACTCTATTTCTTCTTTACACCGTAGATATTCCCACGAACGAGCGGCTAACTACTTCTACATTCGCAGACGATACCGTGATCACGAGTCGGTCCAAATGCCCAATTCAGGCAACAGCACTACTAGCTGATCATCTCGTGGTAGTGGAGAGGTGGTTATCAGACTGGCGTATAAAAATAAATGCGCAAAAGTGTAAACACATAACGTTTACTCTTAACAGACAAACGTGTGCACCTAGACAGGAGACTTACATGGCGGAGACATATCGAAGCTAAGAAAATTCATCTTAAACTAAAATCCAATAGCCTCCATTGGCTCATAAACGCTCGCTCCCAGTTGTGGGGAAACGCGAGCAGCAGCAACATCGACATTATCCAGCGAGCACAATCAAAAATCCTGAGAACTATCACTGGGGCACCTTGGTATGTTCGGAACGACAACATCCACAGAGATCTTGGCATTCCACCCGTTAAAGATGAAATATCAAAACAAAAAGCGTCCTACCACACTAAGATAACTAGCCAGGGTTTCCAACCGGACCCGATTGCAACGAAATGACCTTCCAGCTCAGCAATAGTTATTAGAGCCCTTAAATCTTGCGTCAGTCATCTTGACTGTCAGATAGCTTTTTAATTAAAGATTTTATATATTTATTGTTAGTCGCAATTCAGAGAAGATCCAATAAATAAAATGCATATGTAATAAAAAAAATATATATATTTTTAGAAAAAATTATTTATTTTTTTTTAATTACACTAAGCCTTATCCAAAAATAGTTTTTTTTTTGTTTTATTTTTATATACCTATTAAGGCAGAGTCTATTTAGCCTGTGGGAATTAAGTCCCACTTTTTTTTTTCTGATATACGAGGAGAGCATCATTTGAACTTTCAAATGAGCACGACGCCTGTGCTTGTTCTACATTATTATATTATTGGGGTGTTAGTGTACCGCGACCTGTTTAGATCTATTGTACCCCCATTCGGAGCCTACAGCTCAGATATCAACCCATTTCCTCGAACAAAGTCGAGGAGTTTTGATGGGTTGATTCTTCCTAAGAGCTCATGTGATAGAGTTCTCGATCCTAAGGTTCTGCATCTTATATTTATTAAGGCCGGACAGACTGCGATGATGTGTATAGAGGTTTCGTCCTCCATGTCACAGAACCTGCAAGTCCTGCTGCTGGTTATTCCTATCTTACCTAGGTGACTTTTCAGTCTGCAGTGCCCGGTTAGTAATCCGGTAATGATCCTAAGTGAATTCTTCCCTAGTTGAATAAGTTCCTCGAACCTCTTCTTGTTGTAGTTTTCTATTAGAGTTTTGGCTTGCCTTAGGCCTGGGGTATTCCTCCAGTGTTCTTGCCTCATAGTGCCTTCCTCTTTCCTAATGTATTATTTTATTGTGTGCCTTCCTATGCCACAGTAGGGTTCTGGTCCTATTAGGGGCTGTTCGGCTCCTAGTTATGCCATTTTATTGGCAATTACATTTCCGGATATGTCCCTATGAACCGAAATTCATCTGAGGGCCAGTCTATTTAGACTGCCCAAACGGTTAAGTTTACTCTTCACCTCTAGGACTATCTTTGAGGTGACTTTATTACTGCATAGAGCAGTAATTGCTGCTTGGCTGTCCGAAAGGATCGAGATGTCCTTATTCTTATATCCACTGTGTATGTTGAGCTCTGCACAACGTCCAATAGCGCATACCTCAGCCTTGAATATGCTGGTGTATTGGCCAAGGGATTCGTGGTATTTTATACGGGGCCCTACCACTCCAAGGCCAGTGCCTTTTTGTGTCAGGGATCCATCTGTGTACCATGCTATGGTGTGTTTAGCCATAGGGTGCACTTCGGACAATGTGGTCCAATCTTTCTTATTGCCTAAGTGTGCTGTGAAGTTCAGCTCGAAGATTAATTCGGCTATCATTTCATCCCTAGGGTGAAGTATTAGGGGCACCTCACCTAACAGATTAGTCGCATCCCTGTTATTTAAAATGCAACCACTACCCGTGCCCTCAGTGCTTATTCTCAGGAGGGTAGCTTTGCGTTGAAGTTTAATTACACAATGGAGTGGTGTTAGCTCCATCAGAACTTCTAAGGCAGTTGTAGGACAGGTTTTCATTGCCCCTGTCATGGATACGCAGGCAAGTCTTTGCTACTTTTGTAGCTGTTTTTGTATGGTGATGAGCTTAGCTCGTTTACCCCATGCACTTGCATTGGTCTCACAATCATTAGGTATAGCCATCTTATTTTCTGGGGCCTGGTTTCCCAGGATTTCCCAGCAATTTTTCGACAGGTATAGAGAGCTCTATAACACTTTTCCACTGTCTTTTGGACGTGGGAAGCGAAGTTTAGCTTACTATCTAAAGTGATTCCTAGATTCTTAACCTCTCGGGTAGTTTCTATAGGAATTCCTAGAAATGAGATTTGTCTCATTCTCTGTAGTTTGTACTTCCTTGTGAAGGGAACGATGACTGTTTTGGCGGGATTTAGGTTGAGTCCAACCTCCCTGCACCAGTCTAGCGTTATCTTGAGTCCGAGTTGGACGATGTCACAGAGTGTCTCTTCAAATTTGCCTCTGGCTGTTATCACAATGTCATCGGCGTATCCCTGCCACAGGATCCCCTTTTCAGCAAGTTTGCTGAGAAGCTCATCTACCAGCAGACTCCATAGCAAAGGGGAAAGCACTCCTCCTTGCGGACAGCCTCTGCTGGTTGCTATCGTCATGTTATCTGAGCCCAGTGTACATGTTGCTTGTCTGGATGGTAGTAGGTTACCAATCCATTTACTCGTTGTAACATCTATGTTCCTCCTAGACAGGGCAGCTCGAACCGCATCATGTGATGTGTTGTCAAAGGCTCCCTCTATGTCTAGGAAGGCACAAATAGCAATTTCTTTGCTGTCAACTGCCCCCTCTAGGGTGCGGCATAGTTGATAAAGTGCCGTGTCTGTTGAACGGCCTGCTCTGTATGCATGCTGCGTGTGTTGCAGCGGACAGTCTCTGAGAGCTGTTCTCCTAATATTGTAGTCTACCAGTTTTTCCAGCGTTTTAATCAAAAACGAAGTTAAGCTGATAGGTCTGAAGGACTTTGGGCTGGTGATATCTTTCTTTCCAATAGCCCATTTAAGTTTCTCGGGCGTAACAATAGACTTGGCTGTTGCCCAGTCACTTGCTACTGTCCTAGGGGTTCTATAATGATCACGAATAATATTTCCCGGGAAATGCGTGTCAAAGAGAAGTTCTAATTTCTCCCGATCCGTGGAAGTAAAGGTGTTATTACCTTTCTTCAGGGCTAAATTACTATCTATTGCACTTTTGGCCATTGCCTTGTGCAGTCTTGCGCCCTCGTTGACGTTACTTATTGCCTCACAGAAGTTTCTATAGTCCTTCCGTTTGGCTTTCCTGATCTCTTTGTTATAGAGCGTCAGGCTTTGCCTGTACCGTTCCCAGTTACTTTCAGTTTTTGGCCTGTTGAAGAGCCTTCGAGTGGTGCGTTGTAGCCGTTCAAGCTTCGCATTCCATCACGGTGCGTTTGTTTCCCGTTTCTGTCTGCCTAGTGGACAGCTGTCTTCAAAGGCATTCACTATTTGGTGACCTAGTTTGTTTACTGCTCTATCTAGTTCCAAGGGATGTCTAGGGTATCCTGACGGTTCGTTGGAAAGATTTAGCTCTAGAGTTGATCTGAATTTATCCCAGTTTGTTTTCCTGGGGTTTCTTTTAGGGCAATATCTTTTGTGTTGAAGGCTACCTCAAACAAAATTGTCCTGTGGTCGGACATGGATTCTTCTGGTGACACATGCCAGTTTCTAATGTGGGGTTTGATTGTATTGGTTGCCAGAGTTATGTCTAGCACCTCTTGTCTTACCTTGGTAACAAATGTCGGCGTGGAGCCGACATTACAAATCTCTAGGTTATTGTTTAAAATAAATTCTAGTAGTTGCTCACCTCTGTTGTTAACATCAGTACTGCCCCAGATCACATGATGTGCGTTGGCATCACATCCGATGATAAGGGGGATCTTGTTCTTCCGGCAGTGGTCCACTAGCCCGAGTATTTCTGGCGGTGGACAGGCTTCCTCCCCAGCAAAGTAGGCGGAGGCCACTGCTAGCTTCTGTGTAGCTCCTGTGCCGTCGATGGAAATGGCGACACAGTCCCTGCTCAGGAACTCTGAAAAGATATTGTAATTGATATCTTTCCTTATAACAATGCATGATCTGGGAGGTAGTTCTCCTGGATCGCATATTACCTTGGTATCCTTCGTGTACAGGCCTTTAATGCCATGGTGCCACCACGGTTCCTGTACAAGGGCTAGCCCTAGGTGTTGAGAGGTGATTATCCTGGCCAAGACAGCAGATGCTGTTTTGGCCCGATGGATGTTCACCTGGGCTAGCTTGTTGCAGCCATCAGATGGGGGTTTGGTGCCCAGTGATTTCTGGTGAAGACGCCGAGCAAGTTTCTCCACCACCGTCTATCACAGCTGTCATCCAGGAGGAGCTCCTGGGCCAGCTCTTGGGATGACATGGGGTGTTCATCCCGTTGGTCATCCCCAATCTCCATGACGGATTGACTGTCCTCCCCACTCTGCGACGTCGGCTCCACACTCAGTGGTTCGAGGGTATCCTCGACAGCCTTGCAGGTGTCTTCGTTGGACGTCTCTTCCGGAGCTTTCATAGTCTTCTTCAGACCGCTCACGGTGACGTGACTGTACCGGAAGTTGAGTTGGTGGTCACACTCCACTATCTCATCCCTTCCGGTTTGGTCCATCCCTACTACGAGGAGTGCACCAGCTCCGTCGTTTCTCCTGGAGATGACCTTCCAGGCGTCTGTTCCGACGCGGTTTTGGAAACCGATGAAGGCGAGAATCTTCTCATTGGTCCTATCCGCGCTCCTCGGGCAGAACAACGTTGCGTTGAAGACTGCCGGGATGTCGGCTCCTGTTCGTGTTGCAAGGGGTACTCCCTTCCCTGCCTTCTCTACCGCTGCTGTTGCTGATGTACTAGGTCCATCTTGCCTAGGGGCCCGTGAGGTTGTCTCTCTAGCCACCTTGCCATGCCTGAACCTTTTCGGGGTGTCTGCGGGTGGTGTGCGGCTGGTGTTCAGCCGTTTGCCAGCCGGTGCTGCTCCTGATGCCGGTTGCTCCCTCGGCTCCTTTGCCTTCTTCAAGGCCTCCTCTGGCGTCAAGCCCTGCAAGAGGTACCTGAGGTACTACTTGACTTTTGACCCTGGCAGGCCACGCCTGTTCGGGCCCCCAGCTCGGGCCCCCAGCCAGGTTGACTATCGGCACGGGTCGGATGACACCTTAGTCCGGCACCGAGGTGAGATGTGGGGGATAGGATGGTGGTAGGTAGTTGTGAGGGAGGGGGGTGTGTAAGGCTACGGTGATAAGACGGCCAAACAAGCGTCTTGTCGGTATACCTTCGTAGGTATACCCGCTGTTTGTCCGGGGTTGCTTATTCGCTTACGCTTATTCGCAACTAACCTTCCCGGAAGGCCGTTCGCTATCCGCAACCTGCGACCCGCCTGGTGGCCCCAGCTAAGCTTCCCTTCGAACCATCTCACCAGTTCTGGAGGACCAAGGGTTGTTCTACATAGTCATAAGAAAAAATAGAACAAAAGAGAAGGAAAGTAAGAGCAGTTGAGAGTCAGTCAGTTCTGAAGTACGAAAAGAAGAACAACGCACAGGCGACGTTCTGTTCTTTTCGTAGATAGCAATTACATTTTTTTAGTACCTATTTCCTTTATTTTTTTGGATCTTTATCATAAGACTATCAATAAGTGTATTTAATCTTAAATTAAAACTTAACTTACAGGCATGTTGACTGACGTAAAATTTAAGGGGCTCTAAAAGTTATTTCAGAGCTGGATAATCGTTGCGTTGAAGGCGGGTTCGGTTAGAAAACCTGACTAGACCCGTGGCCAGATGGTTCGGATGAAGAGCACTGGTAGAATACCAAAATCCCTGTGAATATTGTCGTTCCGAACATACCAGGTACACCAGTGATAGTTCTCAGGATTTTGGATAGTGCTCGCTCAGTGATGTCAATATTGCTGCTACTCGTTTTCCCCCACACCTGGGGGAGTCCAGACTGGCTTAAGCGTAGATTTGTATAGCAGGACTTTGAAGTCTAGGCGGAGGGGGGAACGAGCGTTTATAAGCCAATGGAGGATATTGGCATTGAGTTTTAGGTGAATTTTCTTAGTTTCGATATATCTCCGCCATGTAAGTCGCCTGCCAAGATGGACCCCAAGGTATGTTATATCGTCGGCTTTTGGAAGTTGCGTGTTATTCAGGGTAAGTGGGGGACACGTTTGTCTATTAAGGGTATACGTTATATATTAAAACTTTTGCTTTTTACTTTAATACGCGAGTCTGATAACCACCTTTAAAGTACCACGAGGTGTGTAGCTGGTGGTGCTGTTGCTTAAGATGGGTGTTGCAGTGCTGCATCTCACGGCAAAAGCTCTATTTTAAAGTTACAATTCCAGAATCCTGTGAAAGTTTTCGGGCATAATCGTTTTGATTTTATGCATTAAGCCCTCAAGCTAGAATCGGTCAAACGCCTGTGCATCGTCAGGGAATAACGCTCTGCAGCATTCTCGATTTTAGAATGCCGTTCATATTTCTGTTGTAGTTCTGTTGACTTGCTCTATTGTTCCATGGCTTTCTGGAAAACCGAACTGATGTGCCGGGATAACATTGTGCTCTCTTAGATATGCGCGTCAAATAGCATTTTTCAAGCAGTTTTCACAGACACGAGAGTAAACTTATTGATCTGTATGAAAGCTGGTGCAGTATGATGCTGCCCTGCTGGCTCGAATTTGCAACTTTATAAATAATAGTTCGACGATAGTTGTGCGAAAGTTTTAAAGCAAAAACTGCCCTAGAACACTTTTAAAAACCAATTTGTTTAAACAATTGTTGTCAAAAATTGTGTTAAGGGGGGAGTACACTTTGAACGTCCAAAAAGTAAGGCGTTTTCGTTAATTTTTTTAAAAAATAAAACACTCAGGGAGGGCAAATATGTTATAACCCATTTATTACTCATCCTTTGAACTACAATTTTTTTTTTTTTTAACTCGATTGGCGTCTTCATGTGGCCGGTGCACCAGGTCGCGCGGGCGTCCTCGCACGGAAGTCGGAAAACGGCGGGGGAAAATACTCCTTCCCATGTGATCCCGGAACATAAATGGAACAAAATACGAGTTCCGATTTTTTTTAAATTAATTTTTTCAAAAGTTGTGGCCTTAGAAAAAAAAAATCAATTTTTTCACACTAAAAATGCTTACAAAATCGTGGATTAAAAATCCATTTTTGACAAAATCGAAAATGTGGCCACGTATTTCTAAGCAGAATTTAATTCTGAACAAGAAAACCTAGGCGATATCCAAATTTGATGATAACTGGTTAGAGTTTTTCCCCCGCCAGTTTGAAAAACCCCGTTTCGAGATAAACGCGTTTAAAGATGTGCATGTACATGTACATGTACGGTACATGTTTTAGGAAATCGCTTCGTAAAGCGGTAAGGAATATTCTGGCGGACTTGGAGTCTTTTCTAAATTAAAGTATACATCTCAAAGAACACTTTAAGCCCAAAAAAAAAAAAATATATTTTTTGAAAAATCAAAGTGTACAAATTAAATTTTTAAAATATTTTTGTTTTAAGACAAAACGATTTTCTTACACCCAAAAAAAAAACTGTGTCGATATATGTCAAACCGTTCGATAGTTATGAGTTTTTTTTTCCAAAGCCAGAAAAACTAATTTTTTGAACTTTGAAGCTCAAAATATCGAAAACGGTGCGAAATTTTGAAAAACTGTTAAAAGTGTTTTAAGGTACTGTTCTAAGCAACACATTTGTATAATATTTTTTTTAATCAAAACAATTTTAGATACAGTTGAATGTAGGCCGTTCCACTGAACATTATTTTAATGTACTTTATTGGCCGACATGTGAGTGGCAAGCTGCTAGGCGGTTTGTTTCAAATTGCACTTGAGTGAAAATGGATAGCTATTTTATATTGACGGGCGACTGCAAAGTTTCAAAATATCAATCCTAATATCAATCTAATACTATCATACCGTCAATATTTAAACAAGAAAACAATTATTACAATCCTGAATTATTTGTCCAAAAATAGAATAAGACATTAGTTATGAAAAGTGCGCCAAATGTTAGCATTTGTAGAGATGACACTATAAAAGTTTTCAACAGAAATTAGTATTTTTTTTTTGTATTTTTGCAAGGCGAATGACTTCTATTCACATTTATTTTTCACATTTTTTTTAATGTACCGTGTAAAAATATGTTCAATGCACAGTGGGCCAGAAAGTTCACATTTTGGCCACAAATCTGGCATTCCTTCCACTGCGTAGCTAGGAAGCTGAAATTTGGGCGTTATGTTTTTAAAAGATTAAACTTTTGGAAAAACAAAACTTAAATTTTGTACTATTTTTTAAAGATAGGTACAGATAATCTGAGCCAAAGTTAAAAAATATTTCCTATTTTTTAGTTGTTTATTTATAAAAAAAACAACTGCAGAGATTCAACCCAATTTAACACAAACTCAACAACAAAATATCGCAACTAAAAAAAAAAATGTGCTTAAAAAACCTTTATGGATGCCAACTTTTTGTAGGCACTACGTTTATGAAAAATAGAAACCAAAAAAATTTTTTAAGCACGGGCTTAGCTTAGGTAACATTTTAAAAACATTAAAAATTAAAAAAAAAAAATTAATTTAATCGAATTTTTTAATATTTTAGCTCCTAAAATCAACTTTTATAAAAGCCTTCAAAAGTATGCAATTTATTTTAAATAATGTATTTTATTTTGGCTTGCTTTTGTGACCTATTTTGGTTAAGTACGTTTTAAGCGGACTCGAGGTCAAACGCGGTTTAGATTTATGTAATACTAGCGGTTTCAACTTTTTTTTGTCATCATTGATATTAAAGGTAAAGGACCAATGTGGACCATCCTCTGTTGAAGAAATAGCGGTTTCAATTTTTTTTTGTCATCATAATTATATAAAATAAATCTAAAAAATTTTGATACAGGTCCAAAGTCCACAACCAAAGTTTCTTTGCCAGCTTTCGAGAGTTTTTTCCCCTTTGTTGCGACACTACAATTCCTAACTGGTTGTAGTATCGTGGTGATGGTAACCCAACACCGAAGCTTGGTAAAGTCAGCAAAAATAGTCCTGATGAGATGTCTAGCAAATATCGAAACAGCGCTGTAGGCTATAAGCTTTGCTCCTTGTCTTTGACAAGAACTTTGGGTGTGTGGCATAAAAAGCCGGTATTAGATTTATATTACATAAATCTAAACCGCCTTTGACCACGAGTCCGCTTAAAACGTACATAATGTATTTTAGTTACCAAACAAGAAAATTCCAAGAGTTTTGGATGCTTTTAACGTGTGCACTTTCATAGTTTTGTTTGGCTTTTGAGCATGCTCAACTCCTAACTTTAAAAATTCATAAAAAAAAATTAAGAGAGACGCACAAAACCCGCGCCCCTGGGGAACTTGAAAACTGATCAAATAATTTGTTTTAAAAGTTTTACTTAAATCGCGAGTGGTACTTTTTTGCTGTTTAAAAGCAAAGTACATTTTTATAAATAAAACAGCTAAACTTATAGATTTTTTAAAATTTTTAAAAGATGTGT
>JAECWM010000013.1:0-345068 GCA_018150695.1 Drosophila oshimai | reverse complement strand
ACTTATCAAGTGAATAATCACCGTTTGAGGGAGAGTAAGTGTGGTGCTTAAAGTCACTGGCTCGGCTACCATTTAATTGCATGTTGCATGAGGTAACAAATTGGCCTGCAGTCTGCAGTCTGGCTTCTATTTCATTTATTCACAACCACAGGCACGCGTCAAGAGTTGAGGTTGGGTGATCACACACATGTTTCCTTTTGTGTGGTTTAACACCCTTGGACTTACTCACTCTCTTGCTATGGCGGTTGGTGAAATCATAATTTAGAGGGCAATGCGGAAGCCAGAAAATTCCTTGTTTAATGCACTCTAAACTCATGAAAGCCTTATTTGCATAAGGTAAATATAAACAGACATTACAGCAGATATATGCATGGCTAATGCAAACCACTTAATACTGTATCACTGACGTAATCGAACTTAGAACCAGTTCGTTTCATTTAATGGCCCAGTTGATTCTGGTTTTCATTCATCTATTGTTAAACTTTAATTATGGTTTAAAGAAAAAACATCAAACGACCTTTAGTTTTCCTAATCAAATGGCTTGTTTATCAAACACCTAAGAAAAGCGTCAATTAAATGTGAAGTCTTGTTCTCAGCTCGATACCCACCCATTTTAATTAAGAGTAATTTGATCAAAGCATTGAAATAAATTACAATAATTAAAACGACAAACTAATCGTTTTCATTTGCTTGGATGTTTGTTTGTTGAAAGCTGAAATGACGTCAGTACGTCATAAAGTCGACCAACCGAAGCGCTAATACGCTAACATCAGATCATTCTTTTAAAAGGTTTCCTCAAAAAAAAAAACCAAAAAGAATTGTGTGATTTATATATTTTTTTTACCTATTAGGTAATGATTTTAATGAGTTTTCTAATAAACAACTCATTTATGCTTTTTCTTCTCACTTCAAGAAACAGCTTCTTAATTGCATAATTATAATCTCAATGAGAATGGGGTAAACCCACTAATGGCTATTAAAGATGAAAAAATGGATGCACAAGCAAACAGTCTAATTATAGTTAAATAGCGTGTGCCATTTGAAAGACGATCTAGCCAGAGATTTTTATATCCGCTGGCTAATGAGCATCAGCAATTAGATGTGCGGACATGAAGATGAATTATGAGTTTCGGAGAAAAAGATCAGACAAATTTCGGTCATGCTCCGTGGCCTAGATGGGCTGACTTCTAGCCGTAAATTTTTCTCGCGCATGAGATCATCCATAAGTCGTCAAAATTTATGTCATCTCCCCAAGACCAACAATAGCTTGGGGAGTGGTGTGCTACTGGGTGACTGACTGACTGACTCCCAATCTCATTTGTCTCTCGAGCTCATCGCAATTATAATATGCTATTGTCTGCATGGGGAATCCTGGTGGCTAATCACTCTGAAATTAAGCTGAAACACAAATGAATCATTGACGGAGCTGGAATTTACTTGTCGATTTTTGGCATCGCTTCACCTGCAAATATTGGGGTTGTTTGTCACACTCGATTGGAGGGCCGAACCGCTGACCTTCCGACTGCCGAATTTGTATGCCAAGGGCGTGTCGCTGCCCCTCCCGTCAACAAGCAAAACTTAGCGTCTCGACCTCGCTAATCCTAGTGGCACGTGCTTATTACCACTCCCCAAACCCCCAACCCCACTCCCCAATCCCCAATCAGCAAATCCCTCATCCCAGAAACCGTCGAGTTTGCTCAGCGTGTTTTAATTAGTTGGGGTTAGCAAGGACTAGCTTCACAGCTCCACCGAAACCGCTTTTTGTTTGACTAATTGACCGCGTTTCGAAGCGCGTGTCTGTGGGCCGTCACCGCCCCAATCAATCATCGGAAAGTCGGAAGTTTTGACACGCCTCCGATTTATTGAAAACGTGCAACGTGCCACTGCATTGGGGGCCAAGTTAAGTGACAACTGTAAAATGCATTTCCAGATCAACAGGATGCGTCATCAGCATTTGCATTTGCATTTGCATTTGCACCTTCACAAATGCGGGATGATTTAATACACCAGCTGACAATATTATGGATAAGTCACCCATTATGGTGTTTGACAAATGATACCTTAAATGGAACATGGCCTTGCTGTTTATTGTTATGTGGTAGCAGAGTAATGGGGAAAATTTGAAATGCTAAAGCTGTGTAAATGTTTTCCAGCAAAACACAAAAGATGAGCAATGTTTTTACCTAGAGAGTAAATAAGCAGTCATCAGGTTGGTCTCACCTGCGCTTAATCCAACCTCAAACTCCTAGTAAAGTGGATTTTGACACACCATAAGACCGCACCTCAATATTGTGGAAGCCTGGTCAAAAGTTTGCGGTCAGCCTTCACACTGACCACAGATACTAACTAAGTTGGGGGCCATCTAAATAGCTCAATCAATAAGCTGCCACAATTCCCAAAACTTTGATTTGAACACAAATTCCCGGGCCCAAATGGCAACTAAAGTTTCAGTTCCAATTGCCAATTTGTTTGCTGTTAAATTGAATTGAAGCTTCAAATCGAATTAATATTTGAAAATTTCCGGCCAGAAGTTTAATGGGGGAGGAAGTTCAGTTTCCTCCTGTCTTTTTTTAAGGCCCAAATTTAATATGCACTACGGGCCAATGCTATAAAGCCACTTAATATTTAATGTATGAATGTTTGAGCCTGCTGTGGGGTGTTTGCCTTTGCCAGAGCCTGGCATTTTCATTAAAACTTTAAGTCACTTTTGGTGCCGTTATTTGATGCTACTATTTTGCATTATTCAAGAAACTGCCACCAACGCCGCAGTTGGGCAAACACAAACGCTCAAAGGGCCCCGCAAGCATGTGAGGGCTGCAAATCCTTTGGATTCGTCCTTGTCCTTGCCCTTGTCCTTGTCCTTGCAGAGTAGGCCCGACAGGCAACACAAATAGACGTGTGCCAAAATACACAGACAAATGCGTAGCAAACGAAGCGAAAGGCTCGGAAGGCACACATGAGACCCGA
Organism: Drosophila oshimai; assembly: GCA_018150695.1. Lineage (NCBI taxonomy): Eukaryota > Metazoa > Arthropoda > Insecta > Diptera > Drosophilidae > Drosophila > Drosophila oshimai. The sequence goes on along the minus strand of JAECWM010000013.1, from coordinate 342,101 downwards.
AAACTGGAATCTGGAACCTGAAATGGGATAAGATGGGATAGCGGGAAGCAGGGGTCACCGTTTGAACTCTGCCATTCAGGAGCAGCCCAACGACAAAAAATGTGTGCCCGAAAAGCGAACCGGCTAAACAAATATGGAGGGCCACGTTTGGGGAGTGACAAAGGGACAGGCGTCCAATTGAAGCCACAGTTTAGCAGCCGCACAAATGCGGAAGCGTGCAGCATCAGCAGTAACCAACAGTGGGTAACGGCAACAGCGGCCATGATAATGGCAATCTGTCAGTCCTGGCCAAACTAAACAATGGCCGCACACAAACACACACTCACGCTCTCTCGGAATAGACAGGATAACGCATTCAGCCAGCGAGACAAATTGACAGACAATTTAGCTGTCAATTGTCCATTGCCTGTTCGCTCGACAGTTGAACCAACATCCTGGCATTCGACGAATGACATTATTAGTTTTATCCCGAATCCACACAAAGGCCAGACCCACGGAGGTTAAGTTCGTCTAAAACTCATATTTCCATGTTAAACTATAGGATACATGCAGACAATACTCTTGAAGTTTCTTTTTTAGGCAAGGTATATCCAAAGCGCTTATATATTTTGCGGAGCAAACATAATAATAATAATAATAAATACCCAATACCCTTGACTACAGTATAAAACAATTTTTACTATTTATAAGATTAATTATACATAAAAATAATGGGCTTTATTTAAATCAAATATAACCTACGAAAAGTTACCATTTCATGTTAAAAGTTAAGGGAAATAAATTAACTTAAGCATAAAATCTTCGCATCTTAAAATAAGGTATTTACATTCAAAAAAAAAATGCAAATATAAATATATAATTAAAGGTCTCTCTCTCTCTCTAAGTAAGGGCTCTACAAGTATTGTGCCTTTAATTCGATTCTCAAATGCAAAGCACGGCAGAATAAAAACGGCTATTTGCTGGATGACAGTTGAGCCTATCCGGTTATAAGACAGTCGAAATGCTTAAGGCTCTGCCGCCAGGACAATGAATGTGCTTGTGTAAGTAGCTACGGCCATAAGCACAGCTGCTTACTAAGGGGCATTTATCATACGCCGCGTGGGCCAGGCGTTGACATAACAATTAAGCGAATTGGCCGTGCTTAGCGGGGGCTCGGGGCTTGTGTGGGGGAAATACCTTGGCTGATAATCTATTTCTTTTAGTTATGTTTCATAACGACCGCCGCCTGCCACTGACATTTCCTTCCCTTATTTTCCCAGCCAGTTGGCAGGCAGGCCGCTCCTCAAGAATGATATTTATGTTCCTGCCACTCTCCTTTGGCCAAGACATTTGGATCCCGCTGCTGAGTGCATATAATTTCGCTGGCTTTGGCTTTGCGTAACTTTTGCAATTAAAACTGCATCAAAGTAGCCGAGTGGCTGCTCCCGAAGTGCCATCAACTTTGGCGGCACTCCAAGTTACCCACTTGATGTCTCATTCCGACCGCAGCTACCTAGTGCTTCGCAGACAGGCACTTGTTGTGTCTTCAACATGTTGATATTGTTGCCATTCCGTTTGACCTCCGCGTGTTTGTGCCTCTTGCCGCTGCTGTCACATGGCAAAAATGGGATGTCGGACATTTCGAACGAAGTAAATGTTTCCACACATGTCCGTTTGCCTGTGTGTTTTTCCTCGTTTGTTGCCTTGCCATAAGCACGTAGAACACATGGAACAAAGCCCAATGACAGTTGGGATAGATGCTGCACTGGGTATCCTTTGTGGACTGACGTCCCTGACGGATGTGGAAATAGCATGGTGACCAACTACAAGCCTGTTGATTCTGGTCAAAGGTAGAGCTTACACATAACTCGATTAAAATTGATCATTGCTATGGTGGGTATTTTCGCCATATGCTAGATCTGCATTTCCCCCAGAATCAGCAGCAAAAACTTGACGAGAACGGAATTGCACTTGCATTGTTTCTGTGTGGATGATGATGCCCCACTTTGCTCAGTGAGTGAGTGTGCGTGCCGCATAAATTTCATTTTGAACAATAATAAGAAAAGTTGGGTGTCTGTCGTTCGCCTGCGGCGCAGAGGCTTCCAGTCGGATCAAAATCACACACAAGTAAAAACAGCAACAAAGGAAACCAAAAAAATGTGTGTGTGTGCTTTGTGTGGCATTAAATAACAAAAACATCCAAACAAAAGTGTGGCGGAAAAAAAGAGAGGAGATGAGAGGCAGCCGTCAGCAGGCCAGGGCCATGTTACGTATACGCACCAGCACCAAATCGCATTACGCACTCGCCATGTGGTCTGTGTGCAACTTGTATGCAAAAAATCCCAGCAGCTTAATGACAAGCCCCAGTCAGCAGGACTGACCCACATTGATTTGGCATCGACAGCAGGAAAATCTCAATTATGCAGGACTGTCCTAAGCACAGGATTTGATTGGGATTGGGATTCATATGGAGGCAGGGCTACCTGACGGCATTTGCATTCTGTTGCCGGTGCAACTACGTGCCTTGCCTCGATATGCGACACTTTGACACTTGAATGGAGCTGGGGAATGACCAGGATTCCCCCCTTTGGCCACGTTCTGCTCCTAAGCCAATTAGGAGGAACAAAGGCTATCACATCTAATGCTCTGGCATAAACAATTTATGAATGAAATCTCCCCAGGGAAAATATCATAAAAGCCAGCGTAAACACAAGAAGTATAAGGAAAAACTTATTAAAATCACATTCGGGGAATTTCACTTACAATTTTTCGCTGATCATCAGCGTCGACGTCATGATGAGCAAGCCAAGAAAAAAGCAAAGCAGTTTATTGCGGATTTTTAGGTCAGAGCAAACAGTCGATTCAATATGGCACGAGGGCAGTGCTTCCCGATTGAAGCATCTTCTTACCTCGCTGCATGTTTGTTTACCCCACTGTGTTTGCTTTTAATCGCATCTGCAATGAGTTTTCCGACTTTGATGAGTTTGCTCGCCTGGGGCCAGCAACCAAATTTCCATATCAATTAGCAGCCTTCGCTCTGATCGAACATTTCCGTTTCCGAGTCTTTGCGCAGCCCCACCATTAAAATATATCCTTATCTCAATCAATATCTGTTCTAATAAAAATCTAACGAAATCCGATTTTCCGTGACACTTTATGGCTTTGCTTGCCACTCAGTTACTGGCCCAAAAGGCAAAGTAGCCGCTAGAGGAGGCCACAGGACATGTTGCTTCGATGGCACTGAGCACCAAAGCATTGCTTTTTTATTGAATAAATTGTGTTCTATAATCATCAAGGATCAGGGGATAAGAAATAATTTAAGAAGCTTTTAATAATGATTAATTTTTTACGTTTAAATGTTTTACTTTAATTTCAAATGACTACGAAATCAGTTATAAAGTGGTTGCATTGGTTGGTGTTTTTATTATTTAAAACATCTAGAAGAGGTGAATTTTTTAATTAAAAAAAATGTTCTATGCATTTTGGTACAATTTTTCCTGTTACCCAGTGTAATCGACCTCGTTGGCAGGTTGTTTGCGGTAGTGGGCAAATTCTGCCACTTGCTATTGCTTGTGGTGAAGGTGTGCCACGCTTGGCTGCCCACATCATCTTTTCGGGGCAACACTTTGGGTTCTGGGTTCCCTGTTCCCTCCCAGGTCACAGTTCGCCTTGGTTCAGCTGGGATCCAGGTCCAGCTGGCCAAAGGCGAAATTGCATTTGCCCCACTGCCGATAACTTTCTAATGAGTGGTAATCGACGTTCGGCTGCATGTGTGGCCAGGACTCGTGGGTGTTTTATGTGTGTTTTTGGGGTGGGTGCTTTGGGGCAAACTGTTTCTGTGGCAACCAGCCGCTCTTGAAATTCAATTTGCCTTTGTGCAGCGCCACAGATGGTCGGTACAGCGGTCGACTGGCTGTGCGCTGAGGTGAGAACTGCAAGGACTCTGCATATAATTATTTAAATTGTCGATGGACAGCAAGTGTGCTATGAATAATGCACCAACACATTTGGCTCATATTAAATGTTGTAGGTTGCACAGTGTCCTTGGCATCGTTTAGTTCTTAACCCAAATTTGGTGGGTCCATCCTTCTTTTTATCACATCATCTAAATCCAATTAGAAAAACCTGCCAGCTTCACAAAAACGCAGTTTTCCATGTCAAAAATGTAGCTGCAAACCAAATCAAAATTACCTTTAGTTTTGCTGGCTAAAATCCAAATTGAATTACTCAAGGCAAAGAATATTTAAAAAACACGAAATCCATTTGACATAGTAAATGCGGTCACTGTCAAAATTGTCAGTTTGCAAAAAAATAACATGTAGACCTCAAATCCAATTAGGAGCAGATATTTTCATCTCAATATCCACAGTGTGGGAAAATATTAAAATTGAATATTTAATGGAAATTTATCAGCAATAAAAACATAAGCCAGAGGGAAGGGGCGGCATGTGAGGCAACCTTTTATTTTTTCAGTTTTATCATATTTATGAGAGGGCCACTACCATTTTTTATTTCCCTTTTTTTTTGTTAGCCAGCTTGTTTTCCATGCTCATTTATACAACTGCCACTTGTGGCTCACTCGAATTGCTGTTGTTGTAGCAACAAATTGTGGGTTATTCGACCAACAAACTTACAATTTCCGTTGGCTATTCACACAAGATTCTCAAATTGTGAGTTTTCGTGCTGTTGCAGAGACGGGTCGGGTTGGGTCCTGACCCAATATTTTCAGCTTCAATAAGCAGGGTTACTTGTGAGGCCCAACTTGTGTGGGTTTAGGCCATGTAGACTAAATACATGTATATAGAAATACATGTGTACGTAGTTGCATCGGTGAATGCGTTAGCATACTTTTATGGGCAGCAGCTACAGCCGGAAGGAGGAAATGCATTTTGGCAAATTTATTTCAGTTGATTCGCTTGGGATCCAACACTGGTTTTTCCGTCTGCTCCACAACAACATAAGCACTTTTCCATCACCGCAAAATTGTTGGGGATATATATGCAAACAGTTCGGTAATTATTAAGTGCAAATTCAATTAGACAGCCAGTGAGTGCAGGAATTTTCAATTACACAGGGCCAAAATAAAAATCCGATTTACATGCGAACTGTAACGTTTGATGGAGGGTTCAACTACGAATTATCTGGCTTTTCTTTTCTCATTTCTGCATCGCCTCTAATTTCCATTGGCTTGTTTCCTGCGGTTTCATGTTTTCTCCTTGGCTGGTAATGCAATGCTTTTCCTGTCTAATTGGTTGGCTTGTTAACGAGGAAGGATGTTTTAGTACGACATTTTGTAGTTAACAAGCAAAAGCAACGAAGATAAGAATTTTCCATCTGTGCTTGCATTTGCAATGGGTTCTTGCTAAGATTTCCAGACTACTTTATATAACAATACCGAGAAGTAAACAATTCCTATCTGTACCCAGAATGTGAACGAAACCAACATACGGTTCGACGATAATTATGAATGATTCAGAAGCCTTTGAAATATATACGGGTGTATTCTAGAAGCCAGACATCTGCCAGGGTGATAAATTTAGAACACCAAATTGTAAAATGGTTCACTGACGTATTTTTTACACAATATTCTGACTAATTCTGTTGACATTTTATCTCCCTCTCTTTCTGAGTCTTTGGTGATATCTTGTTTACAAATAAGTGTACGTTCTTATCTCGAAGCCCCGTGAGACACCGATCTTTCGCGTGGAGATACTCGGCCCCAGCTGTTTAAACTGCCTCGTCTCATTTATATATTGAGCTGCCATTTGGAGCAGTCGCTTTAGTCTCGTTCCAACGGGCAAAGTGAAGCGACACAATCGGTAATATTGAAACAAATTTAGCACAGTGAGATTTATTTCGATTGGGCAGTCGTGAGTTAGTGGTCGCTGCAGTAACAGTAACAGTTTGCCTTAGAATATTAAAAGCTAAAGTACTTAGCCGCCATTGTGTTTCGGTGTCGACCAAGTTTTTCCGCTCGGAAACACTGGGTTATGGCTGGCAGCATTTGACGTGCCCGGGCCCAGAAAAAGAATATAAACAATGGGCAGGGGGGAGTGGGGAATGGAAAGCATAACAGAATGCCAGAGAAAGTAATTCAAAAGTTTGCCACAGAGCAGAACGGGCAACAAGAGCCAAGAAAAATTGAACTCAACTTGATGTCTAATTTAAAACAAACCCCGAAACCAAAACCAAGCCAAGTCAGATCCTGATCCCGATCCCAGAAGCCAAAACAAAACCGCAACAAAATTTACAACTTCAAAACTTTGCCATCGGCTGCCCGATGTGTGTTTGAGTTTGACTTTGATGGGGCTTTGTTTTTCTGGTTGGGATTGGGGTGGTGTGGTGCCGGGTCAAGTACATAATTGAGATTGAGCTGCAGAAAGAAAGTTGACTCGGTCCGTGGAACTAATGCACCCTCTTTGCTCGCTGCCAATTGCAGACCCGCCATCGAACCGAAGGAGATGAATCGAATCGGCCGCAGCCTCCGACTTCCGGCTCTCTTGTTTGCCCTGCTGCTCGTCCTGGTGGCCCTGACCACCGGCCAGCCATCGACAGAGGATGAGAGCGACCTGGCCCTCATTCCGCCGGATGCGGACAATGTGGAGGTAAGCATGTGGGCGGCGGAGCCTGAAATCCAATCTGACACTCGATTACTCAACATATCTCCCTCTCTCGGCAGATCCATCAAGTGAAAATCGTGAATGGAGTAATGCAGGAAGATCATCCGGTGATCATGTACAAGGAGGATTTCGTCAGTGAGGATTATGGTACGTCAAAAAACTTTAAAGAAACTCTCTTAGCTTTTATAGATTTAGGCTGCATTTTAGACTCCTTTTAAAAGTATGTTGCTTGCTACTATTTTTGAAATATTAAATTTTCTATTCCGATACATTAAATTTGCAGATATTCTAAATGTTATATATTTTAAAAAACTATTTACAAGTTTTTACTAGGACTGATATCTAAACATACATTCAGTTCAGTTTCCCAAAAATAGGAGCTATTATATAAATATTTTGTGTTTGTGCAGATCCCACCAAGAACGACACAAATACCGTACGTCACAAGAAGCACAAGCGAACGCACCATCATCGTGCGGAGACGCAACAGGAGAACGACGAGGATAAGATCCTCTTCGATGTCCTGCCCGACAAACCGATCGTGCTAACGGACGACCTTAAGGCGCTTCCGGTCAACAACGTGGAAGCCGACCAACTGGCGAAACCCATCAAGGAGGAGTGGCTGCGGAAGCTGCCCAAGAAGTACCACAGTCGCCAGCGACGACAGGCCAACTACATACCCCAGGGTGGTTACAACTACAACCCCCTGCCAGCCCTCTACTATTATGCACAGTAAGATGGACATGGACACAGATCCACATGGATGATCGAGTAACCAACTCCCCTTTCAGTATAAGGTATCCGGTGCAGGGCAAGCAGCCCAGCTACGTAGGAAAAAAACAGGAGTGGACAAAGCCCAATATTGTTACGCCCAACACTCAAGAACCAAACAGCGTTGGCCCCCGGGATGACTTCGGTCTGGACTTGGAGCACAACTCAAATCCAGAAGATGCGGATTTCTCAATTTTTAATCAGCCAAGACCCAGCGGCGGTCAAGGTAACGGCAATGGAAATGCTTTCACACCCCCAAGAGGTACGGTATTTAATGAACATATTAAGCAATAACTTTTCTTGAACTTCGTTAATTGTGGCTGTTTTTTTTTTAGGAGAGAGTGACCGAACAAACAGTCCCAGCCCAGGTAGGTGACACCTTGCTCAAGCATTACCTGTACTCAGAAACCATTCGAAAAGTGAATAACATAGGGCTTTGCTTATTAACCGCCACTCTGACTATCGCTTTATCTTTTACCTGACCTGACCAACTTTCATCTTTGTGAATTACTAGTGGATTCATCGGTGACCATCCCGCCCCGACGACCGCCCACTCGGCGTCCCGTAGTGCCACTCCCCACCCTGCGTCCCTCAGCGAGGCCGACCAGCCCACCGCCCACCACTGCGCCCAAGGTCACCAACTGTGTGTGGGCGATCGTGAACTGCTGCACCAGCGGCAGCAAGCGGATCCGGTACCAGTGCTTCGAGGCCTTCGGCTGCCACGGCGCCTTCTGGGACATCAATCCTTGTGCGGACGAGGGCGTGCTCGACGGTTCGTTGGCCAAGGTCCTGAACGCCTTTTCGTAGGCGACGGACCGATCGACGTTGCTTCCCGGTGCTGCTTCCAATTAATTTGCCCAAAGTCCCAGCAACAAACCTAATTTATTTTACACGCCTAAGTCTTAACTCTTGTAAATAAAGTGTTCGCTTTTAGCGAAACCTCTTGTCTAAATTTGTATTGGCTGCTAAGCGACATAACTTTTTTTTTATAACCAATTTTGGGACTTAAAATCATTGCTTCATTTATAAATGTGTCATTAAAATTGCATTTTAATATTTAGTTGATGATGCCTATAAGCTAACATTACTTGGTAAGGGACAGATACATTAATCGAGTATTTCCAGCTTACACATGGTTTGGTTTTCCAATTTTATAGCCTCAATTGTGTTTGTCAGTTACTGTATCAATATTGTTTCATCAAAGCCCCAAATTAAAATTGCCAATTTAACCTTGCTGCTAGAATATGCTTGTTTAATTGGTTGCCAATCGACAGTCCAGACATGTAATGTAATCCGCTCACAATTCAATTGCAATTACAAAATCCCTTCAGCCATAACAATTAACCAGCTCGCAGAGGCCACTGGCCATTGATGGTATATCTTTTAATTGGCCATCCATAACGAGCCACAGACCCAATTTACACCTGAAATCCAATTGCAGCTCCTCAGGCTGCTCAGCTGTTGGGACATCATTATATTGCTCCTCTATAATTGGCACAAAGCACACGGAAAGAAATCTTTTGGGTTTGATAACTTCTTCAAAAAATTCATAACACTGCACACTTGCTAATAGGGAGGACAGAATAAATATACACTTTGTATTTAATTGTAATCCCATTTGTAGTTTTTTAACGTTAAGGAAATCTATGATTTTAAAGTTCGCTCAAATTGTTTTTATAGTTAAACGATTTTTTTAATGTCTCCCAGCTCCCAGAAAAGGTTTCGGGCAAGCTTAAAGAAATTTAGTGAAATAAAATAAAAATGTTATTGTTCTTAAATATAATAAATTTGCAGCAAGAGCTTAATAAAATATATGTATAAATCTACATAAATGGAAAAGAAAAACCCATTGCTTAAATAAGTCACTCCAAATGATTTCCGTTACCTATGCAGAGAACATAATCCTTATTTAATCTCTCTGTGCACTTGCCTCAGCTGCAGTTGTTCATTAAAGCCTAAACTCTAGCTGGTTGTTCAATAATTAAGTGAACAAACAGACGCACTCAATTGGTGAAGGCACACACAAACATAACCATGCACAATTCTGCACCCACCAAAGCACCCACATTGCACCCACTTCACTAGCACTTAAGCACGATGGTTTACATGCTGACGCCTCTTAATTGCAGCCGATCTCGTGCCCCTAGCCGGCTTCTCGCCCCCCGGCTTCATCCCCCAAGCCTCGGCCCCCCGGCCGTCCTTCAGACAAGGTGAGCCATCTGGTGCGAGACCGCAAACCGACGACCACCACTCTAACACCTCCACCTCCACCCCTTTCCTTGCAGATGTCCTGTTGTATCCCGAGGAGCAAAGTTACCAGGCGGGCAGCAAGTGCCAGCGGGCCTCGAAGCTCTGCTGCGGCCTCAGTAATATCGGATCCCTGTACGACTGCTTTCAGCACCAAGGATGCGACGAGAGCCTCTCGGACATTATCTCCAGCTGCTCCTAGGATGCGCCTGGGACTTAGGCCCTGCAGTGCACATGCATTGACCATTGAGTCCTTACGAACTGAGCACTTGCATTTTGTCAGTGCTCCGATTTGAGTGCTCCGTTCGCACACTTAAGGTTCCCAGATTAATCTCGGAATTCCTACTTATTTAAAGAACAAAACATTTCTAGTCGGCTTTTAATGTGCAAGCGGAGTTGGTCCTACTTTAATTGAAGTGTAATCGTAATTTAATAAAGATTTATCATCTTCTAGCTAACAACGCATTTTTATTAACGATAAAATATAAATAAAATAAATTAAAAACACAATGTTTTATTAGCTGAATAGAAAGGGTTTTGTTCTATAGCAACTCATTCTATCAATTTATTTCAATTAAAGTTTTTATATCTATCTTGTCGGCTTTAAATCGAAAGAGAGTGTATTAAGCAAATTGCTTTGTACTTTTAAACAATTATCAACTAAGAATTTAATTACTGACTTTTTGAAAATTTTATTGTTTAATTAGTAAAAACTTGAGTTGCGGAAACTTTAATTGAATGGAGAAAATTTTTAATTAACAAGAAGTAAACAGCCAACTAGTGATGGCCAATTGGTTAACACTTTAATGCACCAGAGTTTAGCTCTGTAGACTTTATGAAACTAATTTCCGGACCATTGATTGTCCCACTTGTTAAAGTTCTTTACTTTCCTTCAATTATTTTTTTTCACTTGATGCTCTAGTCCTTTCGCCCAACACCTCTTGAGAAACCGTCCCAAAAAGCAGTCCATTCCAAAGCAGGACAACGGCAGCTTGACAACAAATCTCCGCTGAGTTAATTTGCCAGCCTAATGTCATTTCCCATGGTATTCAGGGTCCCAATCACAGGACGTAAGGCGATTACGCAGTTTACCGCCCACCGCCCCCTTTTTGAATTGTATTCAGCTGAATGGATCTGTCCTTTAGGTAATTTCTAGTAGGGTATCCACTACACAAAGACAGAAGTTTGCCCTCAAATTTTAATCGTATGTCGACCATGAAGAATTTGATAATAATTCAAAATTATTTTGTGCATATGCAGAACGACTCTATTAAAGTGTTTTCATTATTTTAAAGCATGTATAACTACAGTTTTTTAACACCAGAAGCCCTCTTTCCAAAACAGAACTTTCTTCTCCCTAATGTTCATTTAATTTAAAGCTCCCCAATTATTTTTTTTCCTTAACAATTACATACTTTTCGTAATTGGGACATAATTTTAAGCTTGTTTAATTAATTCTCAGTGCACAGACTACTCACCGCTGCCGCTGTCGTAGGATCTGGTGGTGGAGCCACTGGTATTGGAGCGTTTTATCTCGCGTCGACCCATGTTGCTTGCGGCTTGCTGTGGCTCCTCCGAATGCGTGGACTGCCTTTGTGGCTGCTGCGGCTGATGTGGCTGGTGTCGGGGGGAATCGGATTCTCTGGACGCGTGGCACGTGGCAAGGAGCGCACAGGCAGTGGAGGCGGCCGCTTTGGCAACAGCCGAGCTGTACTGGCTGCCGTGACCTTGGGTGGTGCTGGGCGAGTGGTGCAGCTGGTGGGGGAGGCAGTTCAGCGACGGCGTGGAGGCTGTGGTGCGACCGCTGTGGGCCAACAACGCCTGGCCAGGAGCGGTGGGCGGGAACTCAAAGTAGGTGGCCTGCAGATGATTGCCGAGCAAATTGATGGCCGGTTTCGTGGCCAATCCGCTCGAGTTTTCCGCGTAACTGTTGTGACTGGAGCTGCTGCTGCGCCTGTGCTGGTGGTGCTGGTGTGCCTGATGGTTCTGGAACTGTGGGTGCTGCTGCAGTGGGTATTGGTGGTGGTTGGAGTGGGAGTGGGGCGGTGTGCTGCTGCTGCTGCTGGCGGGGTTCACTTGGTGCGGTGTGGGCGGCGGCGGGGGGCAGGCGTTGTTGATGCTGCTGCTGCTGGAGGAGGATGATTTGCGCAGTGATGATGGTCTCAACCCTTTGACAGGGTATGACGGGTACTATCGTCCGGCAACGCGTACCCAATCGCGGTGGTCACTGTTGTACCAAATGCCTAAATAAAAAAAGAGAGATTTTAATAATCACATAAATTTAATAACAGTATATGATTTTTAGTATATGGCTTATTTTAACTTCAACTTAATTTTTTTTAAAGAGTTTAAAAGATTTAGGAGTTTTTCCTTAATCATCAATATGAATACGTAACTAATAAAACATAAAATATAAAAATCATTACGCTATCAAAGGTCGAATGTAGCATTAAGACATCAAATTGTCTTAAAAAATATCAATTTGAGCAAATTCAATGTTAGACATTATTTTTTTTGTCCGTGTTCGAAAAGGACAACATGGCTGCGTACGTATACGTAATCGTTATTGTAGCCCATCGATAAGCGGACATTAACTGCATGCACACAAACACACAAACACACGCACACAATGGCACTAGGACACTGGCAGGATTAAGGGCAAAGTGCACTTAAAGCCAACTCCAGTGGCGACGCGTGTCCTGCATGACAACGCAGATTGCGCATACGCCCCGTTAATGTCCGCCATTAGCAACGCCATTTGGGACACTGGGACAGCACGGCCATCGCCGCTGAAGCGACAGCCTCAATTTTGCCAAATATTTGGCACATGAAATCATTTTGCGCTAATAAAATTGTACGTCCCCAGGGCGGTCCATTGATTTCCCGTAAAATGCCAGGCCACAAAAACTGACCACACATAGTAATCGTCGTTAATGGGTCAGGCATTAAGATTCACACAGAAATGCCATTAATATCTATGTTCGACACTTAAGTGCCTGGGATTAGTGGGGGCTTGGCAATCAAAATTGATTAAGTCGCCGCAACAATTGAAAATTTAATGAGGCGAATGCCCGAAAGAGTCTTGTAGGAAAAGCTAATTAGGGAAAACCAAATGGGGCAACAAGTTAAGTGGTTTTGTTTGGGGAACTTTCCACGCTGAACTGCCTTCAAAGAAATGCTCTTTCTATACGCACAATAATCAGACATCACAAATCATTGAGCAGTCAGTGCAATAAAATTGAATTCAATGCAAATTGAATTAGGTTGCAACTGTTGCCTCGCAACCGTTCAACAGGTCGTGACGAGCTGCCGAAGGTAAAATCAATTGATTAACTGGGGGCACATCAAATCGAATCAGCGACAGTTCATGTGGCAAGTTGGCTCAGACAGCGGGCCATGCAAATCAAATTTGAGCTGCAGCCAACTTGTGCGACACACTATTGAATTATGGCCATCCTTCGAAGTCCCAGGTGGCACATCACCATCAGCACTCAGCTCTCAGCACTCAGCAAATAAGGCAGAGCTCCACTTGAGCTGGGAAAAATGCAATTTAATTTAATGGCATTCCTTTGTGAGCATCCTTGGTAAGTTGGTCAGCTGGCCGTTTTATCTCGTTGTTTGTCAGCGCAGACACAAAGCAGTTAAGTGTTTGTGCCACAATTTCTACCGTTCAGCTGCTCACTTGCATAGGTTTCGTGTGTCAGCCTCTATTTTACTTAGGGGTTGGTTGGTTTATCGTCCTCGGTTTTGAGTTAATTTGTAAATTGTTTTAACTATCCGTTAGTAATAATATTAATTCAAGTTTGATACGTTTAGTGATGGATTCGCTCTTAGATATGAGACTTCTGGACTTATAACATGATTTATTGAAAACTCTTGTTAAAGTGGCATACATCTAATAGTTTGTGATGAAATAATATAATTATTTTTGAGCCCTTCTTAAGTAAACTTGATGGTAAGAAAAATGTTAAATGATTAAGAAAATATAATTTGGTTTGGCATTGTGTTCGTTATTTATTCAGTTCGAAAGACACGAAAGAAGAGCCGCAAAGGTTCGTTTTTCAGGAGAAAGCCCGCTCCTCCACATGTTGCGTGTAATCGGCCTCGATGCGAATTACCATAATACGACACCAGAAAAAGGACACACAAAAGGCACATAAAAGGACACACGTACAGACGCATATCCGTGCCAGTTTGAATAAATCTCAGTTTGCGCTTGGCCAACTGAAGCGAAGAAAGGGAGCTGTGGAAAACGTTGGAGGACGGATTAAGGCGTCAAATTGTTAGACAAGTTCTGGGCCCCCTTTTTATTTTTTTGTTGCTCGGTCGTGGATAGATCAAAGCCCCGCTGCATATATAGAACTACATACACATATGCATAGACACGCTGATATATTGTACGTATGTACGTATAAGTACGCATCGACGTGGCTTAAGTTCACATCCCTGACAATGCCTTTTAATCAATTCCCCGAGACGCTCCATCGCTCCATCAATAAGCGAACGGCAGCCGGAAAATGTGAATGTGAGTTTCCTTTTGGGCTGCCGGCGCGTGCTTTCCTTTTATTTTTGCCATTCGGCATTTTTCTTTTTTTTTACGTCTGGGATATGTCAATTTTTCTAATGAGTTGGCAGAAAAAGCTGAAAAAATAAACCAATCTCGGACCTTTTTCTGCATTTAATTTTAAAGCAGCGTACTTTTCGTACTTTTTGTGATTTGAATGAGTAAACGAATTAATAAAAAAACCTCAGACCCCTGGTGGTATTTAAGTTCTGAGGTAATTCAGTATAAATGGCTTTTAATAATTCTCTCCATAAACAACACTCGGACCCCTGCCTGCATTTAATTTTAAAGCAGTTTTAACTCAGCATACACTCATGGAGCGCACTGTACGCCTGGCTGACCACTGACACCATGAGAGCCTGGTTGTTGTGCATTAAATTTGATGGCTGCAAGTCCTCGGCTCATAATCACAAGCAGACGCCCACCTGCGAAAATGGAATTTAATTTGCTAATATGCTCTGCTGAGTTGGGGCAACGGGGAGCGGACGGAAGGAACCGAATTGAATGAAGGTAGTCAGGTGAGACTGGTTGCCTATGATGGTTCGGGTTTTTGGGCCAACGTTTTTTGTTGCGCCTGCGGCTGAAATTGTTGAGAATACTTTGCAAATCGTTTCTCCATCTACTCGGAGAGACTCCAGCCATTCTCAGCTAAAACTTGGCTTTTACATAGTTGAGTTGTGAGCACTGGTCTGGGCGCTCACATAGTTAAGCCAATGTAAACTTTTTTAATTTGCAATAATAATAAAAAATTCCGTTTTCGGCTGAGACGCAGGCAGCCAAAGAATTTCCAAAGCCACGTCCATGTCCCAGCACCGAATAATTCAACAAGTTTTATGCGCCTCCCTTGTCATCATCGCCATCACGTTGTCCTCGTCCTTGTCCTTGTTGTCATCCTCATCCTCATCCTGATCCGCAGCCACATCGCTTCAAAAATATTTGTGGCTGCTGTTTGTGTTTTACGGCAGCTCGCACACATGAGACGAAGGATGAAGGGAGGGCCACATCCTGCGCAGAGGCAGGTCTAATCCCCTACCAGTCGCGTAGTTTAAAAACCCATTCGGATTTATGCAAAGTGGTTGGGGTGTTCAAACACCTGTTCACAATTTATTGGACTCTTAGCGAACTATAAGCAATGTTCAGCGAGCTGCGAGGCGACAGCTCGATGATGGATTCACTGGCAGCGGAACTGCCAGTTGGAATCATAGCGGAATCGAATCAATAATAACACCAACTCAATCAACTGCAAGTCCGATGAAATCGCAAGTCCATGGAAAAGGAATGGAATACCCAACTGCGGGCTTAACAAATAGTTGCATTGCCTAAGCCAGGAGCTTGACCCGGGATCGCTCAATAATCCGGCCAGCGTTTTCGACTAGTCCATTAGTCGAGCTCCTCCGCTGGGCGCAATCAACGGACTTGGACTTGGCTTTCGCTCTAAACCCTAAACTGACAGTGGCAAAGATTCCGGATCCGTTGTAGAGGCAGGGTCGTGCCCCAAAGGGGGTCCAATAAAATGCAGCTAAGCACAGCAGCCTCAAATACTCGATTTATGTTGCAGGAAAGTTTGCATCTTGCATAAAGTTTTCTCGGAATTTCGTATTCCGTTTAGGCTACGTCACTGCCAAACGTACAAAGGACTTGGTTAACACATCACTGAGGAAAAACCTATATTTTATATGTATTTTATTTGTATTTTAATGTAAAATTCAATTTGTTTTCTAATCTGTTTGTTTTATTATTTTATATTTTCAATAAACATTTGTCTCTTTTTTGTTACCTTAAAACAGCAAGCACTGCTTACTTTAATTTTATTTAACAATAAACGATATAGAGATTTTAGTTTCAGTTATTTTTCAACAGACTGACAGAAGAGAAACATCTTCTAAATATATGTATATTGAGAAACATATATTTAAATCTTTGAGACGCTTGTCTTAAACATATTAAGATAAACCTGTTAGTTAGTTAGTCTAGTTCTCAAACGATTTAGTTTTTTAAACACCATTGATTTAAAGTTAAAAGTGCTTTTACCATTTTCTCTCAATGCTCTTGTCGTTGTCGCCGCTGTCAGTGGTTCTCCCGTTTAGCCCAAAATCGATTGCGGGCCGGCAGAGGGATAACTCCCAGCGGAGGCGGAGGACATTAAAGCAGGACGAGGGCAAAAACGAATTTAGCAACATGTGGTTAGACGAAAAGGGGGTAGAGGGGATTTTGAGGAGGACGAGCGACATTTAGCCCGAAGCGGCGGTATTTTTTCCTGATTGTCGGTATCACTTTGAGCCCCACAAAGGGCAGCTTGATTGAATGGGTGTCCGTGCGGAGGAGCACCTGGCGTAGTACTGATAAGCGGCTGTTTCGACACGCGTTCTCCCACCAGGACCCACCTGGGGGGTCCACCAGTTAACCACGTGGAAAAACTGCTGCTTTTTGCGCACCTGCATCTGCGGATGTTCGAGGACCAGGTGTCAGTCTGCTCAGCTCTGCTCTGCTGGCTGTTTGTTTGTTTGTGTTAGCCGCATATGCAAACACAAACAAAAGCACCTGACCCCTGGATATAAGTCCGTAGAAGGTAGCGAAGCATTTCCGGTTTGTATGGCAATTAAAAAATGTAATGAAATGAAGAGCAATACTTATTTTAATTGGCCATTTACATACGCAGCGGCATTTGTGAGATGTTTTTCACATTCACATTCGCATTCACATTTTTTCCAATGTAGCATGCTGTAATTGTGCAAACATGCAGAGCTGGCAGCTTCACTCTGTTGGTTTAGTGTCGGGCTTAATCAAATTAAATAATGCCGCTGGCATGGCAATGCAAACAGCAACGGCAAAAGCAAATTGTGGGCGGAAAAGTGCTGGAAAACCGCTTGAAAGCTCGTCATGGCAACGGATTTAAAGCCCCGAATAATCGAGTGCTAAATATCAGCTTTCAGTTGCAGAAGTTGATTGCGCAATAGATTAACTTGCCACCGCCGAGCTGCATCACCTGTCCTGCATCCCCCTCACCTGCCGAGGGGCAAACAAGTCAATTGAAAAATTATTTTATGTTTTTAATAACAAGATTTAAATTTATTTTAATTTATAATTTAATTACCCATTGGTAAATCTTTTTTAAAACCAATGTCAACGAAAGATTTAAAGATCTGTCTCTCTTTTTTTTCTTTGCTGTACAAGCAACACCTTCAAGGTACACTTTTTCTTTTCAATTTAATTTCCATTTTATAAAAAGCAAAGGTTGCCTGGGAAACAGACATTCGTCAAAAAATAAAAAGTTATCGAATTCGCCAATTTAATGAAAAGTGTCTCCAAAAGTGAGATAGGAATCCAACCGTGGGAGCTGAGACCTGCCAAAATCACATTCCCCAGAAGGCATGTAAATGGTATATTCTGATTTAATGTTCGTTATTCGTTATTCGTTGTTCCCGCGCTCTGTACGACTTCATTTGAGCAGTTTAAAGTCGTTTACCTGCCAGGTGAGGCCAAATCAAATTTCACGCTCGATTTACACATTATGCAGGAGCGTGAATTATTCAGTTGGATAAGGACCCAGAACGTATTATATAGTGTTCTATATGTATGTGTGTATGCTTGATCCTGCGCGTGTTGGTTAATTACTAGCCGAATCGTATATATGTACTATATATGCTGCCTTTCAGCCTGGCTTTCTGCTTCAGTTGGCAAGGCCGACACTTTCATTGCTATTTGGCGGCCACTGCCGCTCTCGAACCCTCCGTGCATTAACTTCATTATCACTGCACAGCAATTTTAGCATACCTGCCCCAGTTCTTTAGTCGCCCTCCTCAAACATAAAATATAATGCGTTGGCCTCCCCTTTTTTGCCGTTGCCGTTGCCTTAACTTTACTCCACTTCCGAGTTGTCCCTGGGAAAAGCAGCTTTGGAAAATTTGCACGTCATACGCACACAACGCTTCCTCTGAGAGGGAAACTGGGAAATGGGAATGGAAATAGGAGGCTGACGACGCAACGACAACGACAACCCTTTTTTCTGGCATATCCCAGCACCATTTTATGTGCATTTTAAGCGAAGCGAGCGGAGGAGCAAAGTTATACGTTTTACGATGTGTTTTCAACAGTTGGTACGTGACTTTTCACTGAGCAGCGCAGTTGGTGCCTTAGATTTCCTTTTTTTTTTCGGCAGTTCCAGGAGTCAAGTGCTTAGCCGATAGGGTCAGTCAACAGTTGGCCAACACACACACGAGGTCCATGTGGATAGTGTGCCATGTGTGCGTGTGCTGCAAACGCACTCCTATTAATTGCATGTGTGGTCGAAGTCAGCTTTGACATGAGCATGGCAGTTGGCATTGGGTTGGCAAGGGGGCTAAAAAGGGGGTAGCAGTGGATATTGGGGCCTTTGTGGCTGTATTCGTAATTGCTTTTGCGTTAAATGTCTAAACTGCGTGCCGCATACTGCATAGTCCCCAAAAACCCTGACACACCCACACAGAAAAAAAAGTATTGGAATCAGGGATTATCTGTACTTGTTTTCTGTTTTAATGTAAGGTTAAACTTCACTTTCTTTTAAGAAACATTTAATTTCCTTACGTAAACTATAGTTCAGACCGAATAATTTAACATAAAATAATAATTTACCAAAAGGAGACATGAGTGTATTTTCTTTTATAGCTTAGCCTGAATTAAATTATCAAAATTATTAATGATTTAACTTTTAAGCACATATTTTTCCTGTGCATCGCAGAATCTCATCTTGCCGTCGTGGCTCACACACATCGCTTCGTTATCGCTCCCATTGCGTTATGGTCAAAAGGCAAAAATTGACCCACTTCTGGAGGCGGGGCTGATGATGCAGAATTGGAGTAGAGTGCACCACCACAACGTAAATCCACTTTCGGTGGCAAAGCGTGTAATTAGCCTCCGCCCGAGTGGCAAACGAGAAGCAATTACAATTTCTATTTGCCGGTTATAAATCAGGGTTGGACTCAACCAGAAACGGCGAAAATAAAATGGGCAATAGAGCACTTCAAGGATAACAAAATGTCACCGAAAAAATCACAGAAAAAACTAAATTCCTACGAACAAATGGCAAGCGTTGCACAAAGCCGGGAATTGCCCACAAATGTATGCTATGAAAAATTTTCATTTCGAAAACGAACAGTAAAAAAACAAACGAAGAACAATGAAAATGGTGCGGGAAAAAGGAATTGCAATGAGCACTCTCGCTGTGTGAGTTGCCATGCAGTGCAGTTTACAATTTTGAGTATGGCCAGCGGAAAAGCGGAAAAGTGGAAGCAGAATATTTCTGAAAAATCCCCATTAAAGACAAGCCGAGGGAAATGGATGCCGTGTGTAGTTTCTATCCCAGTCCTTTGGAGGGGATGAAAAATGAATGAGGGAGAGTGCCGATACAGTTGCCACTGCCATTTCATCCGCACATGAGTGTAACTGAGTACCACTGGTGTCGAGTGTGTGTATCAACTTGAAAAGCAACTTTCGCTTGAAAATGTCGCCATGGTAGATATGAAATTGATGTAAGTAAGCCGATGCAATGCAAGGAATTTCCCCGTAAGCCATTAGGATACCTCGCTTTAAGCTTGTTTTAACCAAAGAATGCCATGAAAGCAAACAAAATTCGATAGTGAAATGGGATTTAAAAAAAACTGTGTAGTCCAAAAAGGTAAACGGAATATTTTCAATGGAAAATGTGCTAAAAGCTTTTCAAAACAACGAAAAATGTTTTCTTTAAAAGCCAAATCAAAAATGCATTGCAGATATTTTAGCATTTTCGTTTGTACGTGCAAAACTTTACAACAAAACAAAACTTTTAATTGCTTAAAGGCAAAAACTTTCCATGTTCTGTGATACCTAAGACTCAGCAATGTAAATAGTGATTTATAAAATTCCTTAAATAGGTTAAACTTATATTGTTGATATTTTTCAACTGCATTTCAAAGTACCTATAACCTCTGTAAAGTATTCATTTAAAAAATTTCTCGTTTGCAGAAACTGATTTAAAAGAATTTTCACCCGATGAAATGTATTTACAGATGATTTCCCTCTTTTGGCTTTCTTCCTTTTCCTCCTTGTGGGGGAAAATCGAGCTGAGTGCTTCATCCGCCGAGGAACCATCTCAAAAAGGAACCTTTAGCCGCTTTTGCAGACTATTTACACATGGGCATCTGTATGTGCGTGTTCTTCGGTTTTCCTTAGACTTTCCACCACCCATCGTTCGTGTTTGCTTACAAAACTTTACAATTTGATTCAGGGAGTGGGAAATGAAGGAGAGAAACGATTTTTATTTTCAATTTTCTTTGTCGAACACATGACAAAGTGCCATCAACAAGCGAGCGATGCGATGCGATGCGACGCGTCAAGGGAGCAACAATTGTGTATGTGTACTAGTATGTGTGAAGGGGCTGTGGGGCGTGGCATTTGCCTGTTGAAATATTGCAACCGCTGCCAATAAGCGAAGAAAGGATAACAGAAATTGAGCGATGTGTCTGTCGCAGCCACGGCTACAAGTCTAATAAGGACAACATGAATGATACGAGTTGTAGACATCCATCGATACACAGATGTGCCTCCCCAAGTCCCCAAGTCCCCATGTCCACGTGGGTGTGCTTGGGTGTAGGTGTGGGGGCCAAATATTTGTGTGGATAAAATGACAAATATGGCTGCCAAGGTCCTTTACTTGTGGATTGCCGTCGCAGCTGGGGTTTAAAATGCGACGAAAGCTTTCGCAGGAAGTGGTTTGATTGCCACCTTATCGGTTGCACCTCACTTCCTCATCGCTTCATCTTCTTATACATATATTCTTACCAAAAAAAAAAATAGTGGGGTATGCATTTTTTGGCCAAAATATTCTGGAGTTTTGTAAATTTAATTAATTTAACTCTTTCAATAAAAACCATGAAAAATATATTTAAAAATAGTACAGAAAATAAGAAGTTTATATTCAGTTGTTACTTCATAAAATTTTTATTAATCAAAATACCTACCATAGAGTAAAGCACAACAATTTATATACCTAGTGTTAAAAAAAAATGTTAATCATGTTTTAAATATTTTTTTACAATTTTTTTTTGTTATTTAACGATATCACAGTAAAAAAGGTGGCTCAAGTCTGTGCATTTTTCTCTTTTCCCTTTTGGTTTTCCCCTGACAAGCTGATCAAATAAATTATGAACGAAGATGAAGGTTTAAAGTGTTAATTAAACATACAACGCTCGTTTCCATTCTGTTGCTGCTGCATAATTTGGGGATGCGCGGCCATTTTTGTTGTGTTTCACTTTTCCATTTTCCTTGACCATTTTCACCGCTCCTCCCGCTCCCCCCTCCCGTTTTCCACCCCACCCGCAGTCATTACAGCTTGTAAGTGCTCATTAACATAAGCCGCCGATGTCGTTGTGCACATTGTTGCCATTCCGGTGGCTCCACGGACCTTTGTTTGCCTTTCTGCGAGTGGCCAGGAGTCCCAGCTTCCGACTCCCGCTGATTGTCGCATTTAAATTAATTTTAATAAAACGACAAAAAGCGGGAATCAAGCAAATTATAGAATCAAAAGACACTGGCCCATAAAAGTAAACAGGGCAGCCATCCATCGGCACATCCATCGTTGGGGCGGGTGGATATGCCGAAAGCCCCGAATATAAAAGTTAAATTAAAAAATAATATCCGCCGAGCACAGCGACAATGAAATCGGCAGCAGAGAAGGCAAACAAAAATGCGAATTACACATAAAAAGCCGCAATTGAGTTTTTGGACTTGTCCCCCACCCGCCCGGGAAAAACGGGGGAAAAGTCGGGGAAAAGCGGCGAAAGGGAAAGGGGCTGCCGAGTGGGTAGCTCTCCCACCACAAATATATGCGTAAATCTCGACGATTTCATGCGACTGACGATTTGAATGGGGCGTGGTGGCTGCCTGGCTGCAAACAACAAAAAAACCAGCAAGAACAACAACAAAATGTGAATCCAAATGAGCAGCTCAGGAAAATAAAGGCAGAAGTGAGGCGAAAGCCAAAGCAAACCCAACAAAGGCTCTGGTGAAAAGCAGAAAGAAAAGCGTCTCTCGTAAAATGTTCACACACACACATGGAAAGTGCTGCATAGCTGATGAAGGGGTGGCGAAAGAGTGAGTGGGTGGTAAATGTCTTAAAGCAACCGCTGCATTGTTTCATTAACTCCGTCCGGAGAGTGTGTGTGCGCTTCAGCACCCCCCTCCCCCTCACCACTTCCCCTTTTTTGCGCTTCCTGTAAACATTTTATGGCCCCCTTTTAAAACCGAGATCATTGAACGCTTAACTACATGGCAAAAAAAAACACTGTTTCAATTTTTTAAATCCCTGAAACAAACAGCAGCAACGAACAATACTCTTTACATTTAATTTGATTTCATTTTTTCAGCCAGAAATGCAAACCATAACCAAAACCGTCAGCCAACTCAATTTCATATTCGAAACCAAAGCCATAACCGCAATAAATGAAAAGTTTAACCATAAAATGAGAAATTAAATTAAATTCTATATTCTCAGGCTATTCAATTAACATTTGCATTATAATTTCCTGAAAGCTTTATTAGAATCAAGTAAAACCAGCAAAGAATATAAGTATACCTTTTCTTGTCTGTCTTAGACAAACATAAAAAGCATTTAACGAAAACGTTTTTAAGAAAATCCTTTCTTCATCTTGGCATCATTAATTATTCGTCTTTCATTTCTCAATTTTGAGTTTGCCATCACCTTTTTGCACACTTATTTCTTTTGTCCAAATAAAATATATATTTAACTAAGAAAAACCACACACAAATTTTAATATTAAATTATTCCAAGTTTTTTGTTTCCAGTGCACCTGGTTCACCCCTGACATTTCGTGTTGATTTACACCCAGCGAAACCCTGTTACATTCGGTTTCTGGAGCACAAAAATAAGAATTAAATTTGCATGCCAGATTTTTCCTGGAAGTTCGCCTCTTCAGTTGCAGAGATTTGCATTACTTTGCTGTACAGCTGTATAGCAGACTTTTCTTTGAGTACATTTCGGTTTAGCTGAGGCATTTTGACTTGATTTACTCATCAGTCGCTAAGACGAAAGTCTCGTAAATCTCCGTAAAATGAGGAAATAAGTTGTAATTGCCAAATCTTTATCGCTTCATGAAGATGGTAAAAAGTAGGGTGGCGTCTACTGCTAATTAGTAAGCAGAAAAAAAGTGAAAACCGAGAGGTTTGTTTCGAGTCATCTTAATGAGCTTTGCGAATTTACTTTTTGCCTTCGAGCAGCGCTACGGTACATAGATTTTCGTCTTCGATGGGAAATCATCAGGACATCGACAAGGACGATTCCCGGGTAGTTTTTCTGGCTATTTCCCCTAGAACGTCCCCTAGGAAGATCCTCACTTTCAAAGACAATTACCACACCAAGCGAAGTTTTGCAGGCCGCTTTTAGCACGTAAATTAATGTTGTTTCGCGATGTTTGTTGCTTAACTCAACTTTCGCTTAGAGTTTTTTCCTAGGCGAGCAAAGAAAACTTTTCTCGTTTTTCCACGCCACAGCAAAAGCGTTTTTCCTTTTCCCTCGCACGAAACTGTTGAGTGCCAAGTACACAGAAGTGTTGCCGTGTGCGTTCTTTTTTTCCAGCTTGTGTGCTTTGTGCAGTCATCAACACTCGCACACAAGTCGGCGCAGCGAAAAGTAAATAGAAAGGACATTAAGTGGCGTTAAACAGACGCTCGTGCAACAGCCGCAACATGTGAATGTGAGTGAGTGTGAAGTGGGCCGGTGTAGAAGTGGCACACCAGGACATCGCGAATGGGGCGGTTGGAAGACCATTTATTAGCCTCACACTTGATTCAAATCGGTTGGGTTTTTTTTTTTCATTTTTTGTTATGCTGCCATAAGAAAAAAAAAATATAGTTGAAGAAAGAAAGCACTCTTATGACATAAAAACCGAGGCAACCGAGCATTAATAATATATTTAGTTAGCTTACTTAGTTTAAAAGCGGAAGGGTTTAAAAAAAAACACATAGTTCTGTTTACCTGTAGTTTTTGTAATAAAGAAATCTACATTTTATAGCAACAAAACAAATATAAAATTGAGTATAAAAAATGTGCTATTTAAAAATGATTTTTTTTTTTAAACTAAGATTTAATAAATAATCATTTTCATATTATTATTATCACGAATTATTTATGTTAGGTATTTTTTTTACTTATAATTTAACAAAAATGTTAAATATTGAGAAGAATATATAAATAAAAATGTAACAAATGTATTTTATAATTTGGGTACTGCTTATTTTAAATAAATACTTTTGTGATAATTTTTTTCTCTGTGCACTTACTTATCATTTTATGCCGCTGGGCGGTGCGCAAATCCCAATGCTAGGATTACTCCGGCTAGCTTTGCTTTGGCACGCGAAACTCCGCTTTTGACTTTGGTCGCACTCGATTCGAAAATTCGCGAATTACCCACTAAACTTATTCACGAACTTGGGGATCTGCCTGCACCAGGTTTTCGCACTGCTCTGTTGCTTTTCCGGACTTGCTGTTGCTGCGGCTGCTATTCCTGCTGCTCCTTCTTTTTTTTTTGCTACTGCTGCTGCTCCTGCTGCGTTGCGTTTTAAGCGTTTTTGCCGCGCTTTTCACCCAAGCACCCAACCAGACGAGGACTGTCGATGAACTGTGCGTCCAGCAGCTGTTGCTGCCCGCTGTTATACGGGCCATAGCACAGTTGGCGGCACAAGTTCCGAGGCACAGTGGGCCATCGTCGGCCAAATCACGCACACACGGCGTATGCGCAATGCCCGAAGCAGGAGAGAGCGGAGAACCGACTATCACGCAGCAGCGGAGCAACAATTTGTTGACGACACGAATGCCACGCAGACGGACGGACCTACAGGACTGTTGGCTATTTGTTATACGGCAGACAGGCACACAGGCACACGGGCTGACAGGCAGCGTGGTCCTGTCCAAGGGAAAGAAATAAGACCGGAAGCAAAAAGTCAGCGCGATAAGCAAGGGCTGCTGGCAGAAGTTCAGCTGCAAATTCCTGCTGTCTTTTATTGGCAATGCGAAGGGCGAGGACGAGCAAGGACGAAGGACGAACTCACCTTTTCTGAACCCCTCTGAACACTCTGAACACACCAAAGACTCCTTCCATTCCTTCGACATTAGCATAATCGGCTGGCAGTGCCGTGGAAATTGAGTTGGACTTGGTGCTGCGCCAGAAACTTACTCCTTGGCACACGCGGCGTATGCGCAATGTGCGGCAACTGTTGCTCGGCCCCCGCTTGGTCCTGGTTATCCCATTCCTCCTCCAAAACCTAATAAATATGCATGAGCAGGCCAAGGGGTTTCAATTAAATTTACTCAAATTGCGGTTGACGGGGCTGCGCTGCTGTTTGTGCTTTTTTGTGGACAAGGTCAAGAATTTGCATGCAAATATTTTCGGCATTTCCTCCCCAGAAAATTTATTAGTTTTTTGCATTTATTATGAGCATAAGCATGAGCACAGAAAAAAAAACGGTGCAAATTAAGACGCCAGCTCCGTGATGCGTGCCCGGAAAGTGTTAAATTACCAAATGAACTTAAGTGAAATGAGTGCGAGGAGGGAATTGGAGCAGCTTTAATGGCCAGCATTCTGGTCTTTCTGCTTGGCTCCAAATTGACGCCCGGGAGGGGGGAATTCCCGGAGCGGAATGAGGGGGAATGGAGGGCTGGCTGGCCCGAGCAAACATGAACGAAAAAACATGAAACGTGCCCTGCCTGCTAAGGACATTCATTACGCAAGCAATGAAGCTGCCTGGTGGTGCTCCTTTCCCTTTTCCCTCTCTCCGTTTACTCTGAAGGGGTGGGTGGGTGTGTGGGTATACGCACCACGCCCCCTATTGAATTATTCCAGTTTTATTTCTCGCCATTTGGCTGGGGCATCAGGCAGCTACTGGGGAGCGGAGCTGACTTCTTGGTTTCAGCCAGGTTGTTGAACCACAAACACACAAGCCCACAAGCTCCCACCAAGAGAGAGACACCTGTTGATTGGACCTTTCAGGTTGTTTGAGCCAAAGCCGAAGGCAATAGCAATGGCAATGGCAACGGCGAAGGCAACAAGGCGATTTCCTTTCAGCTTATGTGGGCTCAATTTTGTAGTCGAGCCGGCTCCTTCTAATGGCCATGGGATATTGAATCGATTGACGGGACCGCAGGAAAAGGGGAGTGGGATGGTGGGAAGATGGAAAGGTGGAAAACGGGGCGAAAGGAGCTCTGAGGCTGTGGGAAAATTCATTTGGCTTAGGCCACCGCAGCCCCTTTCGGAGTTGCTTTTCCTTGTTGCTGCTCGTGTCGACAACAATTGATTTCGAAATATTAATTAACCGGATAAACCAATTGAAGTTGGCTCAGAGGGTAACTGACAGGTAAGGGCCAATAAAACTGGAGGAGTGGCACTTATAAAAGGCTACAACTTCGGCATTTCTTTTAATAGGAACGAAAATCCGAGGTGTTGTTTTAGCAATAAGAGACGATTCTGAGTCAATCTACTTGTATTCTGTATGTTCCCTGTTCGGCTTACCAAGTATTAAGAAAAGCAACTTTGTTTTTGATTTTATAGAAACTTTCCTTTAACTTTAATATCCCAAAAACCCAAAATAACGAGCATTTTCATTTGAGAATATTTTATTTTCTAGGAACTGCTTAACCATATTATGGGTTGCGAATAAATGTTATCAGAGAAACCCCAAAAATATTTTTGGAAAATAAATGGTTCTTAATTTAAAATTCACCATTTTAAACTATTGAAGTTGTTTTATTTTGTGCAATTTGTTGTGGATTTCGCGCCACTCTGGTCTTTCATTTCTACACAGAGTCTTTTTAGCGCCATCTACATCAGAGTGATGGAACTACCAAATTCTACATAAGTGTTACAAACACTTCGGTTTTTGGCGAATACACTTGGCCCTCGCTTAACACGGGGGTTACGTTCCTAGAATATGTCGTGTTAAGCGAAATCGTGTTAAGCGAAACATGGATTCAGTACAAAATAAGGGGTTACGTTCTCAAAATTCAAAACTGGCAGCAATTAAAATTTTTGATTGTTCAAATTTGGTCGGTTTTTATTAAAGTTTTATTTTACAAATTAAAAGTTAATATTTAACTAAAAAAGTGGCTTCATGTAATTAATAATTAATTAATAGGTTAAACTTAAAAATGGTAAAAACAAAGGAGATCATTTCATTCTATTAATATCATTCATTGTTTGAGCCAGTTTATTTTAGCATGTTTTCTTTTTTAATGGCTCTTTATAAAAAAAATCAGTCATTTTCGACTGTTTTGTAACCTTTAATGCTTCTTTATAGCACTCCTTATAAGGCATAAGTATTTTTTCCAAATCGTTCTTAAACTTAAGTCGTCGTTCGATGACCGGATCTGCATTTATAAAGCACGATTCTAAGTTGCTAGCATATGCGAATCCTTCTTGGAGCTTTTCTATTGTTAAACTAGGAACGGTTTCTTCAGAGCTGCTGTCATCTGATTTCGAATTGTTTGCTTCTTCTTTTTGTGCCTTAAAGCCGGGAGCTACTTTTTCATTCTTTGATAAAAAAGTTCGACTTGGCATTTTTTTCCAGCAAAGTCCAGTTTCATCCGCATTAAAAACTTGGTCGGGCAGGAATTCCTCTTCTTTAATGAACCCCTGAATTTCTTCTGGGTATGTGGTAGCAGCTCCATCATCGGCCGAAGCCGCTTCGCCCTTAAATTTGAGGTTATGAATGGAGAACCTTTTTTTAAATTTGTCGAACCATCCATTACTAGCAACAAAATCTATGCTGGAAGACGGCTCTCCATTTCGCTCGAGCAGTCCATAAATCCTGAGTGCTTTTTCTTGAATGATCCGCTGACTTAAAGGGATCTTTTTTTCGTAGCTGTCGTCAATCCAAATGCTAAGTGCTCTTTCCATTTTCTCTAAAATTGGTGCACGTGTTCTACTGGTAAATTTTGTAGAGATAGATAACCCAAGGCTCCCTGCACGTCGTATTTCAGTTTCATTCCTTTTGATAGTGCGAACTGTTGCCTCATTTAAATCAAGGCTTCTTGCAATATCCGTGGCAGTTTGCCCATTGTCTAAACGGTTTAGAATTTGTATTTTTGTTTCTATAGAAATGACTTTTCGTTTTAAAGGAGCCCTGTTCCTTTTTTCTGCCATTGTAAAAGCTGAAACTAATTTATTTTCATTGTGTATTCACTCTTTGATTTAATCAAGCTGTACTTACCACAAAATCTTTGACTTTTTATTTACGCGTCTGCAAAGCTCAAGATTTTTGCACCTACTACAACACGCGTACATCTGACAGATTATATGTGGGATTTCCCTTTTTCGACAAGTAACCCATGCGTATGACACAGGCACAAAGGCACTAACGCGATAAACGCAGTAAAAAATACATATCGATATTTTGCAATCGTGTAAGAACGAGGTTTTTAGCGTGTTAAAGGGGGAATGGGTGCAAATTTGCAACCGTGTAAGACCGAGTTAGTGCTAAAAGAGTTCGTGTTAAGTGAGGGCCAAGTGTATTGTCAATATTGCGGGTTACGCTCCAGTGTTCCTTAAATGCGTCTTCCAACCCAGGAAAGTCCATGTTTCCACATTGTGGAAGACCTTCAGGTCAAAAAGAATTGGAATTAGTACCTCTTCGTTTATTAAGGTAATCATATTTACTAAGCAAATCCGCCACTTGCTTGAAATTGTAGCTTCTCATAAGGTGTTCCTGGATCCCTATTCACCTCCTCGTCTTGAAGATTCCTTTCTTTGTTATCTTTTCGTCAACTACAAAATACTTAGATAATTTTCCATAGGAAATAAATATTTTCTTATTTGTTTACGTTTGGGTTTTTGTTCTTTGTTTTGGTTCTTCTTCTTCCCATTAAAGGTAAAGCGATAAGAGCACTTTAGGGCGCCACAGTTCGATAAAAATATGTAGTACACACACGGTCACACTGTAGAGGTGGAGAATCATCGATGTTGGCAGACATCGATGTTTTTGTTTGGAAAACATCGATGTTTTTGGACATCGATGTCTTCAAATGAAAATAGAAAAAAAAATTTCAAACATTTAAAGTTTAAATAATGAAGAAACAATTGTAATTTATTTTTAAACTTTGTTTTAACTTTCTAATAATGTTTAAATGATGTTTAAACCTTTTTTAATATAAACAAGTAATCCATTTTATTCCAGTTATCATTGATAACGTTTAAAATTAAAATAAAAATAAACAAAAACATATTTCATTTCCTTTTTTACATTCTAACTTAAATTCTAACTTTACAATTTATTTAGCACCTTCTTCCGCATTGTGTGGGCTAAGAAATCTATGTTTCTTAAAACGGGGATCGGTAATGGTGGAAGTACGTGGTATTGTGCGTGTTTCGTACGCTATGAGTCTTTCAGGTAGTCTAGTCTGGATGAACTCTGAGACAAGTTTACCTTCCGCTGTCTTCAATTTAATGTTTTTAATTTTGTGGTGCAGTTCGCATATTACAGGAATTATGATAGACACGGTCACTTTTGTATTGGAAGACACAGAAAGAGTATCGTCTTCAAAATGAGACATCAATGCGGCTGTCTTTCAGGAAATCGACTTCTGGATGCAGAAAATGGCGAAGGAGCATTATGGCACGATATCAAAGCGAAAGTTATAAACTCATTGGTCTGCAGGATTCGCTTGATCATTGCTTAGGCGCTGTTCCAGCGAGTCTGCACTTCCTGCAGCAGAGTATATGGACCTTCTCCCTGCGCCTTTACTTCGCAGTTCTCTGTTCAGAAAAGAGATGGGAAAACATCGATGATACCCAGCCAAACATCGATGTTAGCGATGTTTCTAAAACATCGATGACATCGATGTTGGCATCGATGTTTCTCCACCTCTACTGGCGAATTAAATTAAAATTAACATGGCGTTAAGGTCGGATTACGAGGTGAGCGCAGCAAATAAGCCAGAATTACCTATGAAAACTAAGTTAATTAAGTGACAAATAAGTGCAGTGCAAACCAGTGTTAGACCGTGACGTCGAAGGGGCAAAAAGAACAGGGCCAAAACGAGTTGCTACAGCTAAAACGCTGAGCGGGCGTTGTTTTTAGTGGGAAAAATCGAAGCCCGTGTGCACTGGTGTGGGTGTGTGCGTGTATCTGTGAGTTGTGTACGTGCTGTTGTTGTTGCTGTGTTTCTATTTGTTTTGTTGCTGGCGTAAAGAAGGCAGCAGCAACAACAACAACAGAGCTGCGGCGACGCCCTAAGACATTGGTGAAGTTTATTAATTAGTTATCGGCACTGGAAACTGGTACTGAAAACGAGAACGAATCTGGGTGGAGTTGCTAATCCTATTGGAACTGGTTCATCGCTAATCTGCTTACCTGCTGATCTATAAAAATAGCCCAGGGTTTAGGCCTGGTTTTTATCTTATTTTTTCTGTGTTACCTCTAGTGTGTGCAAAAGAGAGAGAGCGAAAGAACTTCATACTTTGCGCTCCTTGCCTTTGAGCCACTCTCTCTCTAATGCGCTCTCTCTCGCGTTCCAGGTGTGCGCTCGCGTGTTGTTGTTCTTGCCGTTAACCCTTAGCTGCCATGCGCAATCCAGTTTCTAGTTTTCCAGGCGAGAAAGCTTTTCGCTGCTTTTCCGTCTGCCTGGAAATTTTCCATTTTTCGGCTTACATAACCGGTGCGACCGCCTCCCCCCCTCGGCCACGCCCCGTCCGCCCGATTGCGCCGCATCTCGCAGATTTCAATATTGGAACCTCGAGCCTCTAGGTTCGAGCCCCAGAAGAAGAACGAAACTACCCTGCCTAGCACATAGCATTTCACTTAACGTTTATTTTTCCATTTTCCCCCTTCCGGAATTGGTGTCATTGGGGCGAGTCGTGCGAAGCTAATTACACACACTCGCACATTAGCGTAAATCGCCGTACTTTTTTCCGTACTTTTCCCTTCCCGCCGATTTCCACAAAACGCCCCTGCCCCACCGATGACGCCACTTAATTACACCGCAGACGTTAATGAGTTGTACCCAGGGAGAAAGCTGATGTTTCTGGTTTTTCTGGTTCTACTTCTGGGGCTAGACTTATAGGCCGTATTATCTATATACCTACCAGCCGCAGCTCTATTGATTTTGGGGCTTGTCTTAGGGCAGGGCGACACGCACACATAAACACACTCCCTTGGCGGCCCGAAAGTATGCAAACTATCTACATGCAGCGCAGCTCCACTCTCTAGGCACAGTGGGCCAAGATATTGAAAAATGAAAATTCACTTTAATCAATTCGGACCATTTGAATTGATTAATATATTTGATTCTTTTCAATTTCGATTTTGAGCGTTTAGATGTATTCAATATTCCAGTTTTTAAGAATTATTCGTTAGGATAAATTACTTTTATTATGCTGTTTTCAAAAACAGCTATCAATATAAGCCGTTTTTTTTTAACTTCTTCAGAAATGATCTATATCTTTACTAAATTAGCATTTACATATATCTTACGTTATACAACGTCCTACAATAGTCGGAGTGCTAAGACATTTAAACACCTAAATAAGAAGCAAATATACTCCTAAAGTTTTAAACGAATTCTTCAAATATTTCCGTGATTTTAAGTCTATCTAAAGATTAAACTAAAAAGTAGAATCAAATAATAAAAATTTAACCAATATGTCTTCAACCTGATAAGTTAATATAGACCAAAAACCAAACCCACTGTGCCTTGTGAATAATCTATTATAATTTCACGCACAAAATCCGCGTAAAGCTGAGTTATGGTCCCACTCCTCTGGATTCTCTATTCCACACCCCCCACAGTCGTCGTGGCTTCATTTTGTATGCTGAGTCATGCGCCTTCAATTTAAGTCAATTTAAAAAAGCACAGCAAAAATCAAGAAACTACAATCTGACGATGCTCCAAGTACAAGCATAAAGACATCGTGATAATGAAGTTGTCTTGCTCTTGATCTGAGCTGTGCTAACATATATGGGTAAATGATATGGAATTTGGGGGCCAGCCTATGTAGTTGGCATGTATCTGTATCTGTTCGCTTATCAGATAAAGCAATTAAGAGTTTATGGCCAGCCAACAGCAAAAGAATGTGCAGCAAAAACGGGGATATGGCAGGTTCTGTTCTGTTCTATCCCCCTGAATTTAATTATCATCAGCACTAATCAGCAACGACATGAATCACATTCCGGAACATACATCTGGGCTATCTGTATTTATATTTTGAGTATTTTGGCGGGACGGGCCTCCACCGTGTTGACCAGTTTTACCCGGCTCGACCTCTGTTGTCAAAATTAAATTTCGTTTTAACTGTTTAACAGTTTGCTGATGGCCATAAAAAGCGACAGCGATAATTGTTACTACTGGAAAATACTGGAAAAACGTCTGCCCGAGTCAGTAACTTGATTTCGGGGCAATCAAAGCGTGCCAGCAAAATAATATTGTCCATTTTAATTCAATTACCCGCCAATAAAAATCTAATCAACTGACAATGGCAATCCGTTTGAGCTGGGGGCATGTATGGAATATTCTCCGAGACGTGGAAAATTAGCACCTCGGCTTGTTTGCTGTTGACTGTCACATCCACAACCAAAGATTGCACTTGACAAGGACTCCGATTTGTTTCGATTCGATGTGATATTTGGCACTGGCCAGCTTGCGTCAATAGAGACTTTTTTAATTACCGCGATTGCATAACCATCTGCTGCTAGAAGTCTGGGGTTAAGTTTCCCTGCCAAGTATCAGTATCTGTATCCAGGTACCGCTGCTATATTTACCTTTTGTCTGCTTATCAGATAAGGCTCGTAGATTAAGTTGTTTTTTGAGTTTTGAGTTTGTACTATCGGTTCTCAGGGTGGTACATCGATCAAGACCCTTCAGGGGTGGCTAAGGCTGTAAAGGGGTGATTCTTACCAACCAGTACCTGGCTGAAAACCCTGTTTAGAGCAGACCATTGAAGTGCGGAGGCTCAACAAGGGAACTGTTGTTTCCTCCACTGGTTCAAACGAGTTTCGAGCGGTGAGACAAGATCTTTTGAACTTTTGTCACGCACTTAATATTGTCTGAGCGACCACAATTGCCGCAATTACCCGAACGCACTGTGGGAGGAAGTCTGGGATGGAATCTGTGACGGCGAAGGAAATGACATAACTGTCAAATATTCGGTTGGCCACTCAACTCCTCAGATACTTTGATTCAATTGCCGGTCAATTGGGGGAGGTCATAAATAATGAGTAAACACTGAAGCGCAGCGGGCTTTGCTTAGTATTGCGGCTAGAGTAAATAAAGAAAATCCCACTCGAACCCGATGAAATTGGATTTGACCGCCACCGATCCATGAGATTTTTCTCTGGCGCTGGAGATCCATAAAAAATCGCTACTTGTTCATATTGCCAAGAGCCTATATGTATCCATACACATTGGAATCCCCATTCGCATACCTGCAATAAAAGAAAAACATTGAAATGGGAATGGAAATGAAAATGTTTTCCAAACGATGCAGACAATTGAAAGATTGTTCGAATTCTCCCAGATGATGTGTAACTCAA
Organism: Drosophila oshimai; assembly: GCA_018150695.1. NCBI lineage: Eukaryota > Metazoa > Arthropoda > Insecta > Diptera > Drosophilidae > Drosophila > Drosophila oshimai. Next base: position 308,375 of record JAECWM010000013.1, on the reverse strand, counting down.
TTGTGTGTGAATCCGTGCCTGTATATCTTTTATTCGCACTTTGCTTGTCGCTCGTCGCTCCTTAAATCGTCATAATAAATTTTTATTTAATTTAATGGCTCATATGTGACGACAATATCAACAATTGCCGCCACTTGCACACACTCGCACAATGCACGGCCTGTCCGTAATTTGTTTTAATTTAAATACAATTTAATACAGGTTGCTGACGTTGCCCAGCTCCTCCATGGTTGCTCCGAAATGCAAACAAATTAGGTAGCAGGTTAATGCCAATTGGCAACCGAAAATAACCGGGTTTGGAGTCGAATCAAATTATCACACTGTCCGATAATGACACATAACAGTCGCAAATAAGTCGGGCAAGCAAATAGCCGTCAACAGCTGTAATTGGTTTTGGGTTCCGCGGCACTTGAGGCGAACTGGTTTGCGTCGTGACCAGGTGAAGTGCGTCAGCAGATGGACGATAGCTGATACCTGATAGCTGATAACGTCCCACTGATCCCCGATAGTCGTGGGTGCATGTTCTTCGGGTTGCCGGGCAACCTTGGTGTTGGTTGGTGCGGGGATCTGGGCAGCTTTACCTCAAGTAATCGCCGCTGGGATCCCTTGTACGTATTCCCACTGTCTTCCAATTAGACCAGTCAACGTGCCACAAATCGCTTTGACTGCTGCCGCTTAAGTAGGTTAGCCAGCACGCTCTCAATTGGGGCTGATTTAGTTCCAAGCGGTTCATTGAGCGAAGGCGCGTGTCAGCCCAGCGATGCACCCACTCCCACTGGCCCACTCCAAGACTCTTGCAAAGATGGGGTTTTCATCGATTTGTGGGTGCCCGCAATGGAGGGAGCATTTGACGAACACTGCGGAAGGGGTCTTTCAACACCCAATGCATCATCAATACATTTCTGCCATACGTGCGAGGTTCATTTCTCTCAGCAATCATTAAGTTCCCTGGCAAATAACACTCGGTTATTATTGTTGAAAATTATGTACTCAAAATAGCGATGTCAGCAACAAACGCAGTTTCTTTTTAAACGCTTTATATTAGTTTCACTTGTGGCTGGCTGGCTGGCTGGCTGGCTGGCGGCGTAACACTTTTTGGTTTGCATGCAGGCCTGCCAACTTGTTTTTTTACCGATAATTTATCGATATCTATAAAAGAGCGCGCTCTTTTAACCCGGAAAGCGTTTTTTTAGTTTTTTAAAACTATTAAATTATTAACATCATATATCATTATAGGGAGGAAGTTAGTTCGCAAGGTGTGTAAATCACTAAATGAATATTAAAAGTTTTGTGTACATTGCACATTCAAATGAAAATATAATTCAAATGTATCTCAAGCTTGTTATACGAGAACATGAAGTACCTACTCATTTAAATTCCAGACCTCCGAACCGGTTTTTGGGTACACATTAAACAATATTCTTATCAAGAGTGTTAAAAATCTAGTAATTACTTTGTACTAAAACACACATGATGTGTGACTTTGTTTCGTTATTCATTAATAATTTGATCATCAATTGATGATCAGCAGATTTGTATAGAGAAATGTTAGTAAGCATCTAAATAACATTTTTTTAACTATCATGAATGAAAAGTTGTCTATCTATCGTTACACTCTTGTTTCCAGCCACAGAGTTGATAACAAAAAAAGCCCATACAAAATCTCTGCTATCAGTGTTTATGGAGATGAACGAGCAACTTGTTCTCCCCGAATATCGCACATTTTTGTACCAAGAAAATCACTCTGAATGTAACAGCAGACCCCGCTGTGCAAAACTCATTTGGCCAACATATGGGACCTCCCCCAAAGCCTCCTCTGAAGCCCCACTTTTTATATAGCCAGCTTCCAGGCAATGACAAGTGCACACACGCGCTGAATGGGCTATAGAAAATGCTCGTGGTATACTAGATAGCTGCTTTGCTTACTTTATTATTATGTATATTTTAATTTTGATTAGAATTTATTGCTCCATTTTCGGACGGGCGGTCTCCGGCGGCTCGCATTACCCAACTGAAACTCAAAGCCGAGCGCTGCTGTCTGCGTCTGTATCCGTATCTATGAGATGCGATGCGATGCGATGAGATGAGATGGAATAGGATGGATCCAAGACCTTCCGCCCACAACGATCCGATGCAGCCCAGTCCAGCCCAGTCAGCTGCTGTCCGTTCCCGCAAGCCGTGAAATCGGATTCACAAGGTGGGAGGTGGTTTTTTAGTTGTTGTAGAGGCTTATGCTTTCCACTGCTCTACTAAATTAAACGTGGAATAACAATTGGTTTTTTCCGGGGCATTTCATTCAATGCTGCCCGCCGAGAGATGCCAGTGACTTTCCTTCATCGCTGTCGTCGTCGTCGTCGTCGTCGTCGTCTAAGGTTTTTCTCATCTTTTTTAACTACTATACATATGAGCTGGATGGATTGGATGGATTGGATGGTGGCTTCTTTACAATGGGAATGGCGCAAATTAGACGAGCCATGCTCGTAAATCCATTGTCACAAACGCCTACGAGGAGCGGCGAGCAAATTGCTTCGAATGGCATCATAGACTAACTACAGCCGGACTCCGACTTGGGTTCGGACCGAGTTTACACGATGCTTTATCGTGACAAGAGCAGGGAATTCAGTTCTTATAGAGATAGGTCTGGGAAGTATCAAGTTCAGGAAGTGCATATATTTTTTGACATAATTTTAAAAAAGGGATGATAATGACTTTATGTTTAGATTTACGTAAGGATTAGGGATTGTAAGCATTTACCTTATCTCACCTTGGGGTATATGTTCCATATTGCGATACATTTCCCACGCATGAACATTGCAGGCTGTCGGCCATTCATGGCGCGAAAGACGCCCCAGGGGTCGAAGGGGTAAAGGCTGGGGGTCACACATTTTAATCAATGCTCAAGTACAACAGCCCGCTGTCAGCTTTATGGCTCATTCGCTGGCACATTATGGGCACTCGTGATGGCAGTGATTATGCTGCACTCGGTCTGGGACTTGCTGTCGCCGTCTCTGATTTCTGACGCCGTTTTTCCAGGGCCAGGTCATGAACGCCCGCCATTATGCAACCGAAGCGAAGTCCTCATTCCCCAATCCTCACTTGCCAATGGCAATTAGCGAGCTGCCCACAGTTTTAGCTTTGGCCTGCCAAACCAAAATGCACGCTCATCCTCTTTTCGACTGCCAAGTGCGAATGCAACTCCCACAAACTAAAGTGAAGCTTGCCAAACTCAGAAAACAACGAAATTTTAACTAAAAAATATTACAAACAAGTTTTTTTTTTAAAGATTTTATAGCAATATTGTTTGTTGACTTAACCATAAGTATTTACAAATTAAAAGCGTTTGTTTTATACCATTTGAACTGGCAAAAAAATGGTCCAGAAATATATTTTTCTATCAACTTTTAATATATTTTCTTTGATTTTGTATAAAAAATCATTGCTGTCTAAGAAGAAATACTGAGGCTCGCCAGATAATTGTTTTAAATATTTTAACAAACATTTCGTTTGTTTTGTCCTTGAATTTCGAAGTAAGAACCATTTGACGGTTGTTTGATAGAGTTGTCGTACACCTGCAACCCTCAGGCTCTGACTTGGATTTGGAGTTGGATTAGGGTCTCAGCTGAAGCAGTGGCTATTTGACTTTGACACCATGCAAATTGGTAGAGTCATCAGCGTTGCCTCGCTTATTGATTTTGCCTAAAAGTCATAATTGGCAGTGGAACAGACCCTTTTTGTTAAGGAAACTATTAGCCATATTTTGAATATTGATTTGTTGGTTTCCCACAAATGTGGGCGGTGACTCTTAGAGGTGTAACCACCCAATTTAAGTTTTTCCGGGAGAATGTCTGGAGGTGACTGATCGATGGCTGGCTTGATATGCAATCACTGCGATATGGAACACCTTCTGGATACGTCAAACTGACCGCTGTGGAACCCTCGTCAGTTGACCATTTGTCAGCTGAACTCATTGCCGAGCTGTGACGTTTCATTTTACATAAGTAACCGTTCACGAGTCGATTCACATAGATACCTACATTTCTATGGGTCATGCATGCCGGCGATATCTGGCCAAAGTTATAACTTTATCTATGTATCCCAACAACTTCCATTCCGGTTGTCAAGTGTTTTGTGTCGTGTCATTACATAACCAGAACTTTTGGCGGACACAAACTGGCCAACACACAGCACGGTCACTTATCCGGCATTTGTTTATTTATTTTGTTGAAGCCCAGTTGATGACCCACAAATTGAGTTGGAGTTCATCGGGCCGAGAGATACTTCTTCAGCGGATATCACACGCGATTCGATAAGTTGATAAAACGTGCACGATTCCGGCCTGAAATCTGGATGGCTCAGTGGATCGATGGGGAAGCAATGTCCCTTCCCCCGAAACCAGAGACGAAAACTTTTCCCACTGCCTTTCCTGGCACGATGTCTTGTATTGATTTTCCGTTGGCTTTTTCTGCACACTGAAACAAATCAGTCGATTTAAAATCAGTGCACACCGAAGCAGCTTTATTGGCCATAAAGATTAGATTTTTTACAACTCAAAGTTTTTTAAGAAGTAGTTCGATTTATACTAGTTTGACGTAATCGAAAGAAGTGGGTCAACAATGTGGGTTTGCTTTAATCTGAGTCAAACTTAGGTAAATTGATGTACTTTAGAATTTTCCTTTGATTTTATTTCACATTTCCAGATTTGAATATGTTGAGTAGTAAGATTTTATGATTAAGGCTTGTTTGTTAATTAACTAATAATTTTTCTGTTTAAATTTTTCTGTGTTGAGATACATAGAGGTTTCAAACTATTCTATGATGGCTTACAATTATAATTTAAGGCTCTTTTTCCAGTGTATTACTTACTAACCAAGTGCGTATCTGTGTGATATTTTTTTGTATCCGTGTTGGCAGTATTACGTGTAATTAAACTCGAGTTACAGGGGACCCGAAATAGACTCAAGGTCCGAATGGGAAATTACTTGAGTCCTTAAGCCAGTAGTGGTGTCATTTCGCCCCCACCCCCTGCACTTACTGCCGCTTTTACCACCACTTGGGGTATAAATGTGTGTTAAGTAAGCATAGGGAAAGCTTGCAGCCATGGATAGACACATCCTGGCTACGGAACATGGTGGATCTAGGATCCAGTGCTTAGATTGAATTCATTTAATATGGGAATATGGTTTGGCTAACGAGCCGCATTGATTTACTGGGCTTTGGGGAGGATTTCTGCTTTCTCGGGGGTTGTCGTCCATCTGACTGAGGATGTTGAAGCCTAGTCTGAATAATTGACATCATATCTGGGGAGGATGGGGTGACGGGTCTGGAGTGACGTCATGCAAGGGCTCGATAAGACGGCGTTCCGAAATGCCAAAGTTGTTGGCCTGCCCATTTTATCATCAAACGCTTTGTTTTCGTTATACAATTTATGTAGATTTTGGCTCTCTCTCTCTCTCTCTCTCTCTCTCTATCCCCCTTGTGAATGTAAATGTGAATGCCTCCCCCCGACTGACACACATTCCGCTGCTCTGCTCCGAGCTGCGCAGCCACCCCTAAGCAGCAGCGTCCCTCTCCCGCTGCGCCCGCTGCTCCAGTTTCGAAGTGGCCGCTCTGCTCTCCCTCTCCCAGCCAGCCCCACGAGTGGAGAGTGGAGAATGTGGGGGGGAACATCTGCTAACGCTGGCGAAAGCTTGCGACGCAGCTAGCGACGCCGACGTCGCCAGAACGTTCCGTTCGAGAAAGCTTAACCACTCGCGGCCCGCCGAAAACTTTCAGTCGAACGTCGAATTTGAACTGGGAAGGTCCAACTGTAGCAGCAGCTCTCTCGTCTCTTTGTCGGGTGGTACAGTACAGCTCTGCTCCCCCGCCCGCCCCCACCGCCCCCTCGGCGCTGGTGTGTGCTCCGCTGCGCTGCTTACACAATAACTGTGCATCGATTGAGTCCAGCGAGAAGAGGAAGCAGCAGGACTAACTCTCGTTCGACAAAAGAAATTACACTACATTAGTTCAGTTCAGTTCAGTAAAGTAAAGTAACCGTGTGTGTGATCAGTATTTGTCGTCTCGTTCCAACGCGAATCGGTTTTAGTGCTGAAAACAAGTTTCAATACTGCTAACGGGGTAGTTTTCTGCGAAAGCCCCCTAAACAGAATTCGCAACGCCAAGCGCAAAAATTGTGTAACAGCAGCCAAACGTGTAAAAGGTAGAATACAACAAAAAAAAACATAAGAAAAAAAGCGAACAAGAAGAACTTTCCATGTCTGCTCAACTGCAGCGCCCACCGACCCGACCACCCACCGCCCCTCTCCTTTGAGGGGCGTCGAGAAAACGACAACGTCCTTGTACGGAATCGATTTTTCCAAAACTTCATGCCTGGCGTAACGGATATATACATTTGTAACCATCTGAAGAGACAGAGAGAGAGAGGAGAGATCGAAAAGAAAAAGAACTGTGTGTTTTTCATAGCGGGCAAAATGTGAGAAATGCATTTTTCAGCAAATTTGACAAAAATTTGCCAGTGTGCGAGTGAGTGATTTACATTCAGTGTGTGCGAGAGAAAGACACCGAGATACTGGTCTGCAAAAATAATGTTTTTCCTCCTTTTTGATTTGGCATTCAATTTGGCAGGTCCGTCCGTCCGCCTCTTTTTTTTCTGTCCGTTTCCCCCGTTTCCGCGCCCCTTTCACCACGTCCGCCTGACGTACTTTTGTGGCAATGAAATCGTTTAGATTCAATTGACGCGATTTACATTTTGGAATGGCAGTAATTTCCTGGCCACCCCACACGAATGAGTGGATATGGCTTTGGCTTTGGGCCCCCGCTGGCGATTTCATAATTCCACAGCATAAAAGAGGGGCAGGCAGGGGCAGGCGGGTGAAGCAGGAAAAAGTCTTGGAAAAATTCGAGCACTTTTTCCTGCGGCTCTTCGAACTTGCGCCCCCAAACGGTTTACTCTCACTGCGCTGTTTACCGTTAAGCTCGCTCACTTTCGGAATTCGCTCTCTACTCTCTCTCTCGCTTGGTTTGCCATGTGCCGTTATTCGGCATCCTGGAAACTGCAGCCCGCCTGCATTTCCACACACTTCCACGTCATGTCCACCACTTCCACTTTCCCGTGACTCCGTGGCCTTCCAGCGGTCCACTTGCTGCTCCACCGCCTCGTCCTTCCAGCGCCCGCGTACCCTGTGGATTGTTGCATAAGCCCCAATCGTTTTAACCGTTTAATTTTCCCTTGCTTTTCATTTTTGCATTTTTCTCTCATTTCAGTTGTTTTATTTTACTTTCCTGTTATTTGTTACTCGTGTTTTATTTTTTATCGGCGTCGTCGTTTGCCTTTTTATTTGTTGATCGTTTACCTGTCTCGCCTCTAATAAGTTTAAACAAGAAACCGCAGTCATTATGAGTGCTCAGGTGGGTAATCAAAACTGACGAGCTTGGAAAAATTGCATTTATTTACGTATTTATTTACCTCATTCATTTATAATTTAACCTGACTGCTGCGAGCATGATTTATTTAAGTTACATTTAAACCTTAAGTTCATATAATCTCCTGTCAGAGTTACATAAGTCGACCTTTGCTTGTATTCTTCGAAAAGGGAGCCATAAAGTCTGAAAAACAGCCATAAAGTCCTCAAACAGAGCGTGCAAAACGTGCGAAAATTAAGCAGATAATTAGCGGGGAATTGTTAAAATTGTTTCAACAGAACGCTTCGGCCACTGAGATCATTATCGAGTTGAGCTCATCTGGATTTACTGGCAGGAGGAGGAGTGTCTGGGGTTCACAAGAACAAGTCGCGTTCACAGATACCCGCGTGAAAGTGCATCTCGTAGATGCGAGATACACCGTACACGATCTGTTATCATGCACGGAAACTGGTTTGCTAGATGGAATTTTTTGTTTTCGGGTGCTCGGGAAAAGCGGGGTTAGGAAAACAGTTTCAATTTCCGAGTCAAATGCATTGTATTTACTGCACCTGAGGGCTTGAGCTTGAGCTTGAGCCGCTGCAATCTGGTTTGAAACTGGTTAAAACCGAACCTGCACTCACCCACCTGCCGGCTGGTGTGGCTGGCGACAGTTTGAGCGGCTTAATTCGGTCGTTTTTGGCTACGCCCGCAGGTTACACGTTTCCCAGATACTTTTGCATTGATTGAACAATTAGCGCGTCAATTCGGTGCACTGCTACTGCTCTTTCTCCTCCCCGCCGCGACATGTTGTAAATTGATATTCAAGTTCAAATGCCAAATGGTTTGCGGCGAAATGTGCGCAAACCGTTCGAGCGTTGTAGCGTTTTAGCGAGCGCTCTAGCGGCGGGGAAGCAGCTGGAGCGCAGCCACAGATACATTTGTATCTGTTCGCCTAATTGGCTCGCTGGCAGCTAGCAGTTCGCAGTTCTCAGTTTGCCATTTTCCATTTCCATTCGCTGGCTTATGTAAGCTTCTCTGTGGCTGGTGGCTGGCTGGCCGGCCTTTGTCGCATTCTGATTTATATATATCGCCTCGATCTCCATCCTGAACCCCAGGCCCAGACCCTTGTGTGCCCATTGTTTCGGATCAATTGAAGCATGAAAAGCGCGATTAACTTGAATTAATTCGTATAGGAAAATCAGAATTAGCGCCATTGTGGGAAAGCCACCGGTCGGTCACTTTCCGAGCCCCCAAAGTCACGGCTAACAATTGTTTTGCACTATCCAGGCAGGTGTAGCATGTAAGCTTAAGTTATTACACTAAGGCATTATAACCCATTTTAATATCTTAACCTTAATCTCCTTATCGACCGCCTCCAGATTGTCTAGCACTTGAGAGAGAATCTTAGGGAGAGGGAAAAGCGACGCAGAGATAAGAGTTACGAGATACGAAAGCCGCCGCGCAGGCAGATCGATAGTCGTGTGAACAGTAAGCACAGTGCGTAAGCCAAAAAGTAGAGAAACCTTTCAGTTCCATTTCCCCGTGGCCACGACACTCGATTTATTTCATGCTGGCGTCGCGTCCTCGATTGAACCGAAAACCTGAAAGCGCAAGAGCACATATACATGTATAATGAGAAAAAAATAAATACAAATAAAAAAATAAAGAACGCCTGGCCGAAAAGGCAAAGCCAAACCAAGCGTAAGATTTTCGAATATAATCAAATATATTCTCAAGTTGGCTGCCATGTGAGCGCGACAGGTTTGCGTTCTCGCTTTTCCCCTTTGCCTCGCATTTATTAGCGTATACACACATTTCTCTCGAGACATTTGTGTTTTTAATTAATTTGATTTGATTCGATTTTTTCGACCCCTCCGATTGCATGGCCAAACAAACTGTAGACTTGTGTGTTTATATTGCATATCTTTCGAGTTCTTTTTCGCTGACAAGTGCGCTCTTTTCTCCCATATTTTGTTTGTTTTCAAAATAATATTGGAGCGCACCATGAATGAGTCACGAGGCACTGCAGATAACGTTGCCCGATCCGAACTATAGCTCGAATTATAGCTACCTCTTGCTGGAAGGGTCTCCTATTGGAAGTCTATGTATAACACATGATTCATTGTCCTTTTGGCAGCCTGGCAAAATTTTCCCGATTGCGCTGAATCATCAAAACAAATCGCGTGTTGCCAGGCCAACAAAAACCGCAAACCCTTGAAACTTTCATAGTCTTAGTTCGATATTACTGTATGCATCATATATAATTTTTACGTTTATCATATGTATGTCTTTAGTGTTTCTGTACGCATCCAAACTTATCATATTTTTATTTATCATATTATATAAATCTTTTATGTATTTGGGTTATTAACTAGCCTTGATAAAGTGAAGAAGTAAAATGATAACTGCATATGCAGTGCAAAGAATAGAAAAAAAAAAAAACTTTAAAATTTCAATATTATTTTAAGAAATGTGAGATACAAACTTTGCACTCTATCAAACCTAGTAAATAGTCCTAATATAATTTGTTTTATAATCATATACCTACATAGTGTACGTCTTTGCATTTGCTTATGCTCGTTTTTTTCGTTTCGTTCGATTTTTGATTTGTATCTCTCCCCCTTTTTATACGTTATTTTGTTCGCCCATCATCGACATCATCAATCAAACACCAACCCACCAAAATCAAACCAAAACCTTCGTGCGCGCAGCATGGGAGGGCGGACTCTTATCGAGTCGCCACGGTAATAGCCACCGATGACGACAATCGCACAGCCGATGGCCAGTACAAGGTAAATCGAATTTTCCTCACTCACACCCTCTTCTCATCCGCATTATTTATGTTTTTCACTTTTCACAATCTCTGCTTTCCTTTCGATTTTATGCCCTTTACTAACCCATTCCGTTCCCAACGATTTCCCTTTTTTCCGCTCTATAATTGCACTTATTATTTATTATATATGTTATATTTGGGCATGGTTCCAATGGCATTTACCGAGTGCGGTTGACATTTAGAAAGAATCAGCGAAATGTTTACAGAAGCTATTAATAGATATGCTTCGCTTTGTATATCCCTGGCCAATAATAATGCCATAAATATGGCAATTTTTGATTTTCCGAAGATTTTCCATCCTCCATTTGGCAGCAACTCAAGTACAGTTTTCTTTTTGAAGGGAAATTTTTATGTTGTTCTTTTAGTATTGATTCAAAACAGTTTTTTAGCCGGCTTTAAAAAAATTTTCCAAATGACCATTAATCGAATTTGTTTGCTTTTTTGCCTTGATTGCATAGCAACCCCAACAATGACGTCAGTGAGCCAAAAGGCAAAACAGAAAAAAACACTTATAGACACTGTTAAAGATAGAATGCCAGACACTAGACAGCTGCTAAGACTATATATAATTTAATATTTGAATCCATTTTATTTTATTTCGATTTTGTTTTTGGCTAATTCAAAGGCTTTCGAGGTCAGCTTGTGCATAGTAAATTTATATATTTTTAGGTGCAATATAGGAAAAGTTAATTTTCATTCAGTTTTTTCGTCTTTTTTTGTTCAGCTTTTTAGTTTTTTTTTCTTTGTTTTGTATACGTAATATAATATATAAACGGAACGAATGTTTGTATAATTGCCTGTCGTTTTGTTTTGTGCACCTCAATTCATTTACGTGCTCTTCTCATTTTGATAGAGAGCGTCATTTAGCGCGCATTTTGCATGCCTTAGATTACTAGAGCTTTACGTTCGTTCTGAATATTCTCACGCTCGAACTCATTTCGGAATGGGTTTGCCCCACTCGATAACATCCCTGTGCACAGGTTTACAAAATCATTAGAGAACTAATAACGTTAAATAGTATTGGGTAAGTAGTTAACAACGGGTTCCGGTAAAACTGAACAAAACCCAACTCTTAATGGTAAATGGTGTATAAAAGGTTTCTTGATCCCTAATCCCTCTAGTAAACTTCTCTTTTCACTCTTTAACCGATCCCAAACACTCTGAGTAATATTGAACTCTCTACGCCTAAACAAAGGTTAAACCTCGGCATGAAGTAAATCGAATTTTGTGTCGGCTTGTGGGTCTATCGCTGCAGTACACTATTAAGTTTCCCAACTAATAAATTTCCCTTTTGAATTAAACAGTCAAGACGCAAGATGCCGGCCAAAGTTAATAAAAAGGAGAATTTAGATGATCTCAAACAGGAGTTGGATATCGATTTTCATAAAATCTCTCCTGAGGAATTGTATCAGCGCTTTCAGACACATCCCGAAAATGTGAGTGTGCTCTCTTTGAAAATTAGTATTTGGTATGTGATTAAAACCGTCTTTGATCTCCTGCAGGGTCTAAGTCACGCCAAGGCCAAGGAGAACTTGGAGCGCGATGGTCCCAATGCGCTGACGCCACCCAAGCAGACGCCCGAATGGGTGAAGTTCTGTAAGAATCTGTTCGGTGGCTTCGCCATGTTGCTGTGGATCGGTGCTATTCTCTGCTTCGTGGCCTATTCTATCCAGGCCAGCACCAGCGAGGAGCCGGCCGACGATAATTTGTATCTGGGTATTGTACTTTCCGCTGTCGTCATTGTGACGGGCATTTTCTCATACTATCAGGTGGGTGTCCCTCTAGGGTCCCTTGTCCCATCTTCATGATAAGCTTAGAACAGCAAAATTCCATAAAAGCTACCTTTAACTTATCGTGAAGATGAGAATGCGGGCCCAAGTCTGTAAAGCTAGGAATCCTTACTAACGGAATTCTTTGCTATTGTGCGTTGCAGGAATCGAAAAGTTCAAAGATCATGGAATCGTTCAAGAACATGGTACCCCAGTTCGCCACCGTCATCCGCGAGGGCGAGAAACTCACGCTGCGCGCTGAGGATCTCGTTCTGGGCGATGTCGTTGAGGTGAAGTTCGGCGACCGTATCCCCGCTGACATCCGCATCATCGAGGCGCGCACCTTCAAGGTGGACAACTCGTCGCTGACCGGCGAGTCGGAGCCGCAGTCCCGCGGCGCCGAGTTCACCCATGAGAATCCGCTGGAGACCAAGAATCTGGCCTTCTTCTCCACCAACGCTGTCGAGGGCACTGCCAAGGGTGTGGTCATCAGCTGTGGCGACCACACCGTTATGGGCCGCATTGCTGGCCTCGCCTCCGGCCTGGACACCGGCGAGACGCCCATTGCCAAGGAGATCCACCACTTTATCCACCTGATCACCGGCGTGGCCGTGTTCCTGGGCGTCACCTTCTTCGTGATCGCCTTCATCTTGGGCTACCACTGGCTGGACGCCGTCATCTTCTTGATTGGCATCATCGTAGCCAACGTGCCCGAGGGTCTGCTGGCCACTGTAACCGTGTGCCTGACCCTCACCGCCAAGCGTATGGCCTCCAAGAACTGCCTGGTAAAGAATCTGGAGGCCGTGGAGACCCTCGGCTCCACATCGACCATCTGCTCCGACAAGACCGGCACCCTCACCCAGAACCGCATGACGGTCGCTCACATGTGGTTCGACAACCAAATCATCGAGGCCGACACCACTGAGGATCAGTCGGGTGTTCAATACGATAGAACCAGCCCTGGCTTCAAGGCGCTCTCTCGCATTGCCACTCTCTGTAACCGTGCCGAGTTCAAGGGAGGCCAAGATGGTGTTCCCATCCTCAAGAAGGAGGTCAGTGGAGATGCCTCCGAGGCAGCTCTGCTCAAGTGCATGGAACTGGCTCTTGGCGACGTGATGAATATTCGTAAACGCAACAAGAAGATCGCCGAGCTGCCGTTCAACTCCACCAACAAGTATCAGGTGTCCATCCACGAAAACGAGGACGCTAACGACCCACGCTACCTGCTCGTAATGAAGGGCGCCCCCGAGCGCATCCTGGAGCGCTGCTCCACCATCTTTATCAACGGCAAGGAAAAGGTGCTGGACGAGGAGATGAAGGAGGCGTTCAACAATGCCTACATGGAACTCGGAGGACTGGGTGAGCGTGTGCTCGGCTTCTGTGACTTTATGCTGCCCACCGACAAGTATCCCACTGGCTACAAGTTCAATACCGACGACGTCAACTTCCCCATCGACAACCTGCGCTTTGTCGGGCTCATGTCCATGATTGATCCCCCCCGTGCCGCGGTGCCCGATGCCGTAGCTAAGTGCCGCTCGGCCGGTATCAAGGTCATCATGGTCACCGGCGATCACCCGATCACTGCCAAGGCCATCGCCAAGTCTGTCGGCATCATCTCCGAGGGTAACGAGACCGTCGAGGACATTGCCCAGCGCCTGAACATCCCCATTTCGGAGGTTAATCCCCGTGAGGCCAAGGCCGCCGTCGTCCACGGCGCCGAGCTGCGCGATGTGTCCAGCGACCAGCTGGATGAGATCCTGCGCTACCACACCGAGATCGTCTTCGCCCGTACCTCGCCCCAGCAGAAACTGATCATTGTCGAGGGCTGCCAGCGCATGGGCGCCATTGTGGCCGTGACTGGTGATGGTGTCAACGACTCTCCGGCTCTGAAGAAGGCTGACATTGGTGTTGCCATGGGTATCGCCGGATCCGACGTGTCGAAACAGGTGAGGGATCTGCTTTTACTAATGCAAACTGACACGGAGAGAAAATATCACCAAAATTGGTCATCAATGAGAAATTAAAATTATATGAGATAAAAAGATATCAAATCAAATTACATAAATCAGCGTGATATTTTTTTTCTTTTCCGTACATTAACAATTTCAACTTAATATTTTATGTGGTTTTCTATCAAAGTGGTAGGATTAATCTTTTAGAGACTTAATTTCTTATTACAACCAAAAAGTCTTTTTAAGTGTGGGAATATACTGTCTTACTTTCCTTTGTGCATCATCTACTCATGTTTTTGGTTTATGAAAGTCTTGTAGTAAGTGAGAGATGGCGCAATATGGATTTTATATTGATAAGATTTCCTGAATGCCTCAATTAATTATGTGCTCCTGCGCAGGCTGCTGACATGATTCTGCTGGACGACAACTTCGCCTCCATTGTTACTGGTGTGGAGGAGGGTCGCCTGATCTTCGATAATTTGAAGAAGTCCATTGCCTACACCCTGACCTCCAACATTCCCGAAATCTCGCCCTTCCTGGCTTTTATCCTCTGCGACATACCACTGCCACTGGGAACCGTGACGATTCTGTGCATTGATCTGGGCACTGACATGGTGAGTTTTGACCTCTGACCAGCACACCATTCCCATTGAAGTTAAAGTTAACGTTGCGATTAAGTCAGTTCCATTTGAGCAAGTTAATTGTAAAAGTTGTAGCCCACACCCCAGTTAATTTTTAAGAACTAGCCTATTTAACACACACTCTGAACCTGAATTGTGCGGCCGAATGCACTGGCGATCAGATTCCTGCCATATCGCTGGCCTACGAAGGACCCGAGGCGGACATCATGAAGCGGAGGCCGCGCAACCCGGAAATCGACAACCTGGTCAACGAGAGGTAACCTCGCTAGCCTCCGATTCAACCCAGATCCAGATGCTCCAGCTTAAGACCACCGCCAGTGCTAGGCTATTAAGTAGTTTAAGTGCTCCATCTTATGCCCCGATTTATAGCTACATATAGCTCTAGGCCAAAGCCGACCAGAGTTGAATTTAATGGTTTTGATATTGTGTAAACCGTTGCTAATGTAACTACCTGCCATAATCCAATACCCAGGTGCCAGCCATTTCATTGGCCTACGAACACGCCGAAGCCGATATTATGAAGCGTCCTCCACGTGACCCCTTCAACGATAAATTAGTGAACTCAAGGTGCCAATCAAGTCAATTTCTACCCCACACTAATACCCACACACCAACTCACACAACACACTCACAAGCCCACTAATCTCAACCACTAAAAAAATAAAACAAGTCTGAAACTAAAGAAAAAGCGCATATCAGAAGAAAAGCATATAACTATAGCATATGTCTTACGTGTATGTGGCTGGATTGTATTAGCATAAGTTGGCCTAAAGCCCTTGACACGTGTATGGTTTACTAACAACCCAACTTATTCTTAAGAATGTCATTACTCGTACATGGCCACTACACCAGCTTTCCTCTCAGATCTCATCTCTGTAGCATATGTCCATTTGGTGGCAGATCATGCATACCATTCTATACATAACTACTATCATGTCCCATCTACTCTGTACATTTCAAGTACAACTTTACCCCTTCACCTTTCTTAAGTTCCTACCCGAAAGTTATATATAAATTGTATACACACACATATAACTATTCCTTCATGTACAATTCAATCACTCAGATTTTAAATTCCTAGCCCAAACGAATACCGACTTCATCTGCCATTCTCTAATCGCTCTAAATGTTAATTGGTGTGCGTCGTATTTCGTTACTCCTTCACAAAAAATCAAACCAGAAACATATCGCTCACGACTTTTGTTTAGTGGTGTAACTAACACTGAGTTAACCGTAAGATTCACCCCTCGACGTTATTTAAATTAGAAAAATTGGCATTTGTAATGGATTTTAAGTTTGTAAAATTTGGCAAAATTTAAATATCCAAAATATCAATTGCACCTGGTTCGTAGCCACCAACTTAACCCAAAATATTTGATTTTGTTTCATGATTTGACTCGAGTCTTTTCATTATCTTATGTTTAACTCTGTTCGTCACTCCACACCTCAGCATTGCCCTTTAAGTATTTTCCGCAACCTAAGTTTGATTTAAGGGGGGGCTCTAATTTATGCGTATAGCCTGTAAGATATACCCTTATAAACCAGCGGTCGTACCCTCAGCTCAGCAGAGGAATTTCCCTAGCAGTGGATTTCTCAGAGTTTTCGTTAAACCATCTCAGGCAGATGGTCAAGCAGAGGCAGACAAATGCGTTTATGTTTCCATAATTTATCGAATTTAATTTTATTTATTTTTTCCACTTCAACCAACCGAAAAACCAACCCACAACAAACGATCGTTCGCACGTTTAGGTGCCAGCCATTTCCTTAGCTTATGAGACGGCTGAATCCGATATTATGAAACGCCAGCCAAGGAATCCCTTCCAAGATAAACTGGTCAACGAAAGGTAAATTTCGCTCTTTGCTGGTCTACAATCAATTACAACAACTACCAGATCAACCAACAAACAACTATTAATCAATCAAACAAACAACAGCAAGAACTGAATTTCAAACAACGTAAAAGACACAAATCCGAACGCAAATCAAGATTTAGCATCTTCTGCAACTCTATGAACCACTTAATAACTTTTTTGTCACGCAATAAAAAGCAAATTGAATATTATTGAACTTAGTTTAAACTTTGGACGGCCAAAGTCGTAAAGCAAGCCAAAATCAAATTACGCTTTCTTTCTATCTAAAACTCGAAGATATTTAAAATCATTTTACTCTATTTATCTCTATATTATCCGCTATATCTCTGTCTTTCTATTTACTAACGAAAATATTTTAACATAGCTCAAGTACTCCTTGGTTGAATGTTGATTATTTAAATTAACTTCGCAAATGTTTTCCGTGTTTTATGTTTAATGTTTGATTTGGTAGATTTTTGTTCGATTTCTGT
This sequence comes from Drosophila oshimai, assembly GCA_018150695.1. NCBI lineage: Eukaryota > Metazoa > Arthropoda > Insecta > Diptera > Drosophilidae > Drosophila > Drosophila oshimai. Next base: position 291,441 of record JAECWM010000013.1, on the reverse strand, counting down.
TTATGCATATTCTTCAGGTTCTTCTAGATTCTGATAACTCCGTTTAGATAGTACAAAAAAAAGTTCAAAGCGTTTAGTAATATTGATTTATACATAACTATAAGGAGTTTTCTTAGAGAATTCGCCAAAACTTCTTAAAAACACTTAAATATGGGCTGGAAGGCTCAATGGTATTCATATAATTTGTTATCTTTAGTAAGAACTTTATCTTAAAATATTTTTTCAAATGTTTTCTTATGGTATTTTCTTAGTATGTACGTCATTTTGTAATTTTGGTTTTTTATGCAATAATGCAGTATATACAATAATTATACGCCGATAAATGTATTTGTAATCATTTTAATACCTACAAAATAATAATATAATCTAGATAGATTTTCCAAACTTTTTACAAGTTTTTAATGATGAAGACACAAATAATACCAATCGGTTAACGAATCGGTAATTTTTGCACTTGAAATATTTTTAAATTTTACACTTGATTAGGAGAACGTGTGAATCTTTTCCTGTTAGTCATAAAATCAGCTAGTTTTCTTTCCACTTTTCTGCTTAATTTTGGTAAACTCTCGCTCTCGTTTTCACTTTTCCCTTTTTCTACTCTTACTAAAGGTGCTTTGAAATACAACTTTGGGGTCCTCAAATCTTTTTTGTTTTGTTTTATTTGTTACCTTTTGATAACATGGTTTATGATTTTGAATTTATGTTCTACTGTAGAGCTTCTACAGATCTTTGTATCTATGTTTTATTTGAAGATATGTTTTTTGTGCGGCGCGAAGGTAAGTGGCGATGTTATATCTAAAAGCTCAGGGTCCAGCTCAGAGTCGATTCTCCACACCTCTGAGCTGTTGTTTCGTGGGACAAGCGATAGATTGTTACCATCTCGATTCAGATCTTTCCCATTTTAGTACTTTCTCTATGCTAGAGCAGGCCTATTGTTAAATTAGTGAGTCTGTATATTGTATCGAACATATGTACGTTTCTACTTATGCTAAACTATTATTATCGGTAGAATAACTTTCGATCTCAACATCACATCATTCACGACTCTGTTTTAATTAAGAGTCAACTCCAATCATTCAGCACATTATATTAATCAATCCAGAGTTTGCCCTATGTCTTTTTCTCCCAGATCTTAATCAGTCATTCATTGAAACACCTTCTTCTGAGTTGTAGTTGACCGACACTCATACAAATCTCCTATGAACCCAATCGATACCAACCAAAAACCAGACTAAAATTGTCCCTTAGAAATAATGATAAATTTATAAATTAATAGCGCAAATTAAGCTCTAAGCCATTCTTACACACCCAATTACTGCGCATTAACTAACCTATCTACTGTTTATTATACATAAATTTTACTGTTACTGGGTGCTCTATGCTCTTCCTGCCCTAGATTAGTTTTAGCTTCTTAAGTGTGTGGGAGCTAAACATATAAACACAGAGATACTTTTAACATGCAACAAAAGATACTCCATGATGGTTCTTCTTGACACTGCCTCCCGCCCGCCCTCTCCTCAGAACTCTGTCTATCCCTTACGATCTATTAGCGAATATTAATTAGCATATAAAGAACAAGTATTTATTACTCGCCCGCAAGCCTATTTATAAAAATCTTTTATACAAATATTATAACATATATTTGTAAACTTTAATCAGATTTTCCTTTGTATTTCCCTACATTCTTTCAACTCTTGTTATGTCTTTCTTTTGATTATCAAACAACCAACTAAACTAACAAACTTGCAACTTGCACAAATACCGATAACCGATAACTGAACTATCAATAACCATTAATTGCCATATACCGCAAGATTCCGGCCATTTCACTCGCTTACGAGCAAGCCGAGAGCGATATTATGAAGCGTCAGCCGAGAGATCCGTATCGCGACAACTTGGTAAACCGCAGGTCAGGACAAACTTACGATAAGGTTTAAAAAAAAAAAACAAAAAAAAAACCCAAATATCCAAGTGTTAACCATATTTTAGTTGATTAGTTAAGAACTAGAAAATGAACAAACATGCAACCATCTTTTACTTTACCAACTTTGAATTTTGTTTGATGTGTTGTGGTCGCGTTTCTTGCATCGTAATTTGGCCAACAATTCAGCAGATCTATTAATCAGTCTATCAATCAATCAATCGAATGCTAAATTCCAAATTTAACCCAGCAACTTTTGCGACTGTTTGTTCGTTTGCTGATGCGTTCCTGCGTTTTTCTTTGTTTAAATTCCGATTTTACACTTCTAAACACCCAAAAAAAAATTTTTTCACATAGTCTTTTTCGTTCCTGTTTCTATGTGACTGACCTGTGTTCCTCTTTATGATTTCAGTTTCCGTTCTAAAACTCTCAATGTGGAATGAAATTACTTTTCGTATATATTCTGAATCAAAAATCAAAAGAAAACTTTTTTAAAATTAACATTTTGAAACCTTCTATTCCGTTATATTTTCCAATTCTAAATACGTTTACTAAATTTAATTTGATAAGGAACAACCCTCTTATGGTACTCCCCACTTAAATCCCCAACTCTGAGTGTGTTAAAAATGTGGTGTCCTACTCGCACAACTTCGATCCTTACACAGTTTCGTATCGTGTGTGTCTTAAACGTTTAAAGAAACAAAAATAGTTTGCCATATAAAAGAGAACAACGTTCAACAGCTGCTTCTAGACATTTTAAGCGAAGTTAGTTCAAAGAAAAACGCTAGCTCGCTTCAACGCTCGCCTGCATTAACAAAAGAAACACCAAAAACACATAGCCCACACAACAAACAATCAAACAAACGAAAAGAGCTAAAAGAAGTAGATTTTTATCCACAAGCTCAGAGACAAGCAAAAGACTGAACAAAGCTCATCCAAAAACTCCACAAAAACGAAGCTTCTGCCGTTACTCTTAGACCGAATAGTGCGTTACTTGTAGATGAGTTTTTTGTTCGAGCCAACAAGAAAACGAAAATCGCTTTAGTTGTGTTCTAGAAACTAGAAACACCACATAATCGTTATAAAATATATATTAATACACACATAGACTCGTACCGAAATCTGGTTCCAAGTGCCAAGTCGCGGTAAGTCTGAATGTGAGGGAGGTTGTCCAGAAAACATAAAAACCCAACGATGGCATCGGGGATACGTTAATTTTTATTGTGTGCAAAGCTCTTTAGTGTTTACCTTTCTTAAGTTTGTGTTTAAGTGTAATTTTATTATTGGGTTTATGTTTTATGTTGACCTTGATCAAAACTTTCTTAAACGTAAGTAAACGAAAAGGTTGTAGAGCTGCATTCGCCTATTGTAGTTATAGTGGCACGCTTTAATGTCTTGCATGTTTAGAACTTGTATGTCCTGTATTTAGCCGCATGTATTATAAGCATTAACAATATATTTGCTTTTCACATTCACATCAAATGCAAAATGTAAGAAAGCCAAACAAAACGACAAAATTTTAACGATTCTACGCCCTCACGCTTTTTTCAAGTATAAATAGTACGATTTGCTTTTGCGCGCTCTTAGGATAAAAAAAAAAAATGATTTAAACGAGATTCGCTCAGACACAATCCACGCTATATAGAGTAAAGTCTAACACCATTAAATCTTAACGATAAACATTCATTTGCCTAAACAATCCATAAAAGAGCTTCAAGGTAAAGTGGCACTAACACCAATCTAACTGACTAACCACGAGTACGGATTAGTACTCGGATCGAGGGCTGAACGGACTGATGCGGTCCTTGGGCAGGGTTTTTGTTCCTCCCTAAATGTTTTGTGTTTGTTGTACGTGTTCTTCAGTTCTATCTTCCTGTCTGCAAATTTATACCGCTTCTTTACCTGAACTTACCGCCTTTAATGTTCGACGACAAACAAAAACCTTGGCCAAGCCGCGCATGTACCCGTCTCCATTCGATGCCCGAAACTTTACCTAGCCAAACCGTAACGAGAAGTGTCTTGCGTCCTGAAAACAAACCAAACCCAACACAAATAATAAAATCGTAGCCTGCTTTTGAGAGTTGTCTAACGAGATCTGCTTATTTCTCCCCACTTCCACCTTACCCCTGCCCCTTTAACTAACTTAGGTTGATTTCGATGGCCTATGGACAGATCGGCATGATCCAAGCTGCCGCCGGCTTCTTTGTGTACTTCGTCATCATGGCTGAGAACGGCTTCTTGCCCAAGAAACTGTTTGGCATCCGTAAGATGTGGGACTCGAAGGCCGTCAACGATCTAACTGACTCCTACGGACAAGAATGGGTAAGCTTCGATTCTACTTTTTCACCTTAGTTAGTGTTGACAACGATTTCCCAATTTTATGATTGTCATTGTGGCCGAGTTTAGTTATTAAATATTTGTCATAAGAGCATGTTCAAAAAAATCACAAAGATTAAGTGTGTGTACGTCTAAATAATTTTACTATAAAATCTTACAAGCTGAAAATTGTTAATTACAAAGACAAACCTTTATTATTTGTAATGTTTTGTACGTGTTTTATGTGAGAAGGAGCATATGGTAAACACTCTTTTTGGAAGATAATAAAAACATTTTGTTTCTATACTTCATTAGACCTACCGCGACCGCAAGACCTTGGAGTATACCTGCCACACGGCCTTCTTTATCTCGATTGTGGTTGTGCAATGGGCCGATCTGATCATCTGCAAGACGCGACGTAACTCCATCTTCCAGCAGGGCATGCGGAACTGGGCTTTGAACTTTGGCCTCATCTTTGAAACCGTGCTGGCCGCGTTCCTCTCGTACTGCCCCGGCATGGAGAAGGGTCTGCGCATGTACCCCCTGAAGTGAGTGATCCTGCGTAGGATAAATATCTGAAAAACCATCTAAATACAACATTTAACTCCCAAAATTTAGACTCGTCTGGTGGTTCCCGGCTATTCCATTTGCGCTCTCCATCTTCATCTATGACGAGACCCGTCGCTTCTACTTGCGTCGCAACCCCGGAGGCTGGTTGGAGCAGGAGACATACTATTAAACACCCACACTGCTACACTCCCACACACACATGCCCACACACACACCCACAAACACAAACAAAAACACCTACAAAAACCATGAAGAGCAACAAATAGTAATGTTTATGAACCACAAAATCCACACAACCACAGTAATAGCAACAGCAGCAGCAGCAACGGCAACAACAACAGCTACAGATAGCTACAGCAAAAACATATTAAAATATATTTTACTTTCTTAATTTAATTATTTAAAGTAAACGAGGAGAAACAAAAATGCAAGCGATAATTATTTTAAACGTTAAGTACATTTAAATTATAAATTAAAGCTAAAAATAAGATTTAAATAAAGTATAAATGAAAACAAAACAAAACGAACAACAATTTCGAAGAAACACCAATCACTACCAGAACAAGAACAACCAGTAACTAAACAAGAGCAAAAACAACATGTTTTTAGTAAATTATTAACGTAACAAACTGGATAAACAGATTATTTAAGCAGAAGCTTACCTAAACAATAACAAAAGCCGAAAAGAAAATCTATGGCATTCACACATACACTCGCACTGACACACTCACAAACACAACTCACACACACAACTCACACACAAACACCGTTACACAACGCATGACGAGACAAAGTATATAAGAAGTTTAGAGAAATTATAAAACGAAGTAAATAAAAAAGTAAAAAAGGAAAACAAAACAATGAAAAACCTTAGCGTAGTTACCAACTAAGCCGTGAGGAGTAAACCCCAATAAAAACCACAACAACAACAACCAAACAAAAAAAAAAACAGAAATTAATTTGCAATCTTGTGTGTGTAAACGCAGCTTAGCGCAGACAAACGAAATATATATATATAAACAGAAAAACCACAACAAGAATGTGAAGGAATATAATTGTTTATATATATACACACATATATATTATGGAAAAATTTGATTATATAAATGGAGCTATACAATACACCAAAAACCAAAATTGAAACCATAACGAAATCGACCGATCTGCGCTCCGTTGGGCCTCTGAGCCAGCGGAGAGGAGATACGAACGCCTATGGGCACAGAAGGGGTCTCTGATCGATACTTAGAGGCTCGCTGGCTATTCGTGGTCTCTTTTCGAGTCTGCAGAGAAATTTGTTAAAATCTAAAAAACCAACTAAATGTTTATAAACAAGCCCCTTAAACCAATTGACTTGCAATATTATGCTTTGTGTGCATTTAAGCCCCAAAACAGATGCAGTTGCAGAGATACCGAGGGGTTAGGTCCCCCGATATCGATATCGAGATACTGTTTACCAGGCCCAGAACGAAAAACAATAAGCAAAAAACGCCCACAAAATAAATGTTTGTAAGTTTTACACGGCACAGCGCCCCAAAATGGGGCAAGCCCAAGGCAGTATTGTGTTTACTTTTCCTTTGATTGTTTTTTTTAATCGCTTTCCCCGCCCACACAGCCCCCCAAAAACACACACACTCCCGCCTCCGCCCCCACGCACACACGTGCAGAGGCAGTAAATAACGGTTGAGCGGTCAAATTGTTGGCCACGACATTGAAATTCAACGAATTCAAAAGCTTGGCATTGTCGTTATCACATGAGTGGGTCTGGCCTGGCTAATTGAGAATGAGAATGGTGAATTGTGAATTGCGAAAAATGAATCAGAAAGCGATATGCGGATGGATATATTCAATAAGTTCGGCTCGACCGGCGGTCACACCCACGCAGAGAGATACACCCAGACAAACGAGTTTAATTCGCTGCTGTTTTTGTTTTCCAACTGTCTTGTTTTCTAACTTAGTGAAAGATGATCATTAGCATTGGAGATAACGATAATTATGGCATGTTAGTTATGAAAGAAAATGAAAAACTAAACAAAATTATTATTATTAGTTGTTAACAAATTATATTGAGTAATTAATAATATGGATCGATGGATGCTGATGTGAAAGAGATATGATACTAAACTAAAAAACGAAGCAAAACAAAACCAAACGAGGACAAAAACAAAAGATAAATAACTCATAATATGGACTACAAATATTTATAAACAAATGCAGAATTATATAAACGTTCGATGGTAAAAGCAAGATCTTGAAACAAAAACCAAAAACTTTGTCAACAACACGCAGAACTAAAAATTTGCATGTAACAACAAAAGAAATGAGTAAACATTTTTAATTTTTTGTTCTTTCGCCCTCCGCTGTAAATGTATTTGTAGATTTAAACAATGATTAAAATAAAAAACTACATAAATAAAACTTAAAAAAAAAAACAATTCGATATGTTCTCTTTTCAACGGAGGGGTTTGGGATTTTTAAACGACCATTTTTTATTGAAGGGAACTATTAAGGAGAAGATGTTATAGGTTTACTTAATGTTTCTATCCCTTAAATGCATTTATGACTAATCGGCCAAAAAGGGAGTGATTTTAACTAGATAGTCTTTAATTACACAGTTTATGAGACATTATTTGCAAGGTGTAATTAAATTGAAATTTGTTATTCCGAACGTGTCCTATGATTTTATGATCGCATCAATTCATTCAGTGAATCGAATTGGCGTGCCAAATAATCATCTTCATTCGAAAAAAAAATCGCGACAATTTTATGCCTACACACAAACTGGAAACGAGGCTATAAACATAAATATATTGCTCATACGCCCCGTTTTCACCCCTGCCGAATGAGCTCAGGTCCGTAACGAATACGAATAGAAAGGCGAAAAAATATAAAAAAAGATGGAAGCCAAATACAAAGGCAGGAAAAGGTTGTGAACACACACTCGTACACCCCAAAGTGTGCGTGTGTGTGAACGACAATGGCAATACTTGTTTGTGCGCCTGTATTTACGACTGTATTTACAGCGATGGCATGCAGCGTGTGCTTCTTTTTCGCTGCTGCCGCTGCTGCTGGTGATGGTGATGTCTATGACTATGACTATGGCCATTGTCGCGGCAGTTCGCAGGGGCGGATTGGGAGAATGGGAGGTCGCTGCCACAGCGGCAACATTCGGCTCTTATTAATTTCCGTTTTGCTTATTTATTTTTACGACGCTTCGCACAGCTCGCAGTTCGCAGCTCGTCGAGCCGTCGGGGTCCCCAACGCATACGCAGAAAGCGCATTTGTTTTGGGACTTTACCTTTGAAGGCACTGTGGTGCCCTACGAAATCGAAGCCGGGCATATCTGTTTATAAGAATACTCAAACAGGGTTTTATTCTCCTATTTCTTACCCTACATTTAAGATATACTTTTAATCTAAGTATGACCTTATGGTCATTGAACAATTATACGCAACTTTATAAAGTTCTGAATAAGTTCAGAAAAGAAAGCTCAACAGCTAGATGATGACAAATTAAATGAGTACCCCCAAAGGGTGCGATATTAAGCAACTTGTGTTGCAAAATGTGTTGTCAAATAATAAAAAATATTGATTACGAATTAAATTGTCGTCTTTAAATTGTTGCATTTAATTTTAAGTTTTATACTTTCAGCTTTAGGAAGAACTTTGAACAAAATTACAAATTTAAAAAAGAGATCAAAGCGAAAAGTAGCGTTCAACAAAAATCAAATTATTGAGAAGATAGCTTGTTGTCAGGTTCTACCCCTACCAATTAGGGTATTTTTAAAAAGTTTGACTGTTATAATTAAAAATTGGGTTTTAAGTATGGTTTTTTACAATATGTTCTTATTTTTATAGCCGTAAATCGTTGAGTGAAAGGCTAAACGTTGCAAATATCCGTCTGTCTGTCCGAATGATTATACTTCTGTTTATTATACCCCATGCTGATAAATTGTTTCAAAAACTTGACCACGCCCCTTTTACCGCCCACAAACCGCGAAGTTGTCAATACATTTTAAATGTATTCCGATAATTCGTTGTAGTTTGCTTTAAACTAAGAACCCAAATGACTTTAACTGAATTTAAAATATTCTTTATTTTCTGCATATTGTAGATGGACCATTTCAACGATAGGGTATGTGAGGGCTCAGCAGCAACTTTATTCCAACCGACTTAACACGGGCGTCAAAAACTTACGCGCTTGCTTGTCTAAGACAGCGGGTGGCGGGTGGGGTTGTGCGCTGAGGTATGGAGGGTAGTTGGGGTGGGGGCGGTGATGGTGGCTCCAACCCACCTCCGAAATGCGCCACTGGGACTGCAGCGAGAGAGCTGGGGAAAACGAGAAAGAGAAAGAGAGAGCGGCGCAGTTGTTATCGCCTGGCCAGCGTTCCATTGCCGTTCCGTTCCTTATCCTGTGCACTCGGCTACAGCCTTATCTTTCGCCCTCTCCTCCGCCGCTCGGCAGCACTTCGTCCGCTTTTCGGGTGCGCTCGGCTCTTGGAGGCAAGTCGGCCAGTATGGCAGTCGGTTAGTGGATAGTGGATAGCTGGTCGGCGGCGTTAGTCTTTCATTATCCGGCGGACGAGCGTGTAACGTTTTTTCCGTGATTTTCACACGCAGCAGCAGCGGCACACACAGCAACAGCAACAACAGCTGCCAAAACAATAACAACAGCAACAACAACATTAACAATAGAAGAGAACAGCGGCAAACGGTTTTTGCTGCGCTTCTCCTATTTTGAGTGCCGAGCGTTTTACTATTTTTACTACACAGCGACACACAGATACACACACCGCGACTTTTGGGCCGTCTGCATATGTATTTGTGTTTGTGTGTGCGTGAGTTGAGTTAGAAACAACAATAAAAACATAAACAAAAAAGAAACAAGGTGTTAAATGCTAGTGAAATGATCTTCCATAAATAAATTCTCAAACATATATATATTTTCGAGCGAATAAATGTGTATTTCGAGTGCAAAATGCCAAGAAACTGCAGCAGCGAGCAAAAAAACAACGATGTTGGAGAGCCGAAACTAGGCTAAATATCTTTGCATACTTTTGGGAAAGTTGTGCGGCACATGCACACACAGGAGTACACAGCACAGCCACAGCGACAGCGGCAGGACCTGCGCCTGCGGTCGCCGACATTTGAACCTGTTTTCTGACCGTTGACCGCCGACCGTCGACCGCCGACCACTTTTGGCAACGCGAACAGCAGCTGCCGCTGAAGATACAAAAAAATGTGCAGTAAAAGGCATCAGCATCACTAGCACACAATCACAAGCACAAGCAGGAGCTGGAGCACCGGCGAAAGAGTTCAGAGTGGTGCAGTTCAACAGCCTCCGGGTTCGTGGCAAGCTCAACTGCGAATTCGGCCAACAGAGTATCTGTGTTTGTGACTGTATCTGTATCTGGTGCATCTGTGTGTGCGGGTATCTGCAGCTGCAGCTCTGCAGCGGCGAAAATTGTGTCAGCAGCATCGGCAGTGGAGCATTGGAGCATTGGAGCAGTGAGCAGTGGTGCAGTGGAGCAGTGAGCAGCTCGCCAGACTGGCGCCCCCGTCTCCGATTGCCGGTAATGTATTCGTTTAAGCCGCGTCCCTCCAAGTTGGGCTGATGCACATGCTCATGCTCAGCCACTACGCGTACGCAATACCCATTACCCATACGCCGCGTATGCGGCTCAAACATTTAGAATTACGCATACGCCCCGTGTGTGTGCGGTGCGGGCGGTTACCTTACCTTGACAACGGAATGGGGCAGTCCGTGACAATTGTCAGTTTGTTTTTCCGTGTCGTTTTTCGTTTCGCTATCGATTAGGCCTCCTCTCTCCATCGCCTTTGCCTTCGGCTTCGCCCTTTGTCTGCGAATTAGCGACAACTTCTGGGCCATGCAGCATATGGCTTTGTCCACCGTCTTTTGTCTTTTGTCTAACGCCTAATTGAGTCTGTTGTGCGGCTTAAAAGGCACAGAGCACTGTGCAGGAGCAGACACGAAATGGGAAGTCAAGTTAAAATCGGCAGAGGTGAAGTTTACATGCACTTGCAATTAACTCATTCAACAAATTTCTATTTATAACTTTTGTCTAGGGTAAACAAAACTATATTTAAAAACAATATAGTTGCTGCGTCAGTTTAATTACCTCACCTTTCTTAGCTTAAAGCTTTTATAATTTATTTGCATAAATTAATGAGGAAAATGTAATAAATGCATGGAGTGCAGAATGTTTTTTATTTTGCCCAAAATTAGCATACCCTGTGCTAGAGTATTCAAAGAGAAAGACGACGAAGGCGAGTAAACAAGTGAAAAGAGGAGCGACTCCTGCCCGAGTCAGACAGCCACTTGAGTTTTTCCGGCACGTTTTTTTCCTATGATGGGGCGGTGGGTGGTAGCAGGGGTGGGCGGTGGCACTTCCCTTTGTCAATATCGGTCAAACTGTTCGCTCCTTTGCCTGACAGCTGCTTACCATTTCAGTTTAGAGTTCATTGTGTGGCCCTTTGTACAAATAAATAAGCATTCATTCATTCCCTCGTTTATGGGTCTCCTTTCACTGGCCAATGAATAGAAGGTCGTCCCAAAAGTATTTGTCAGTTGAACACAACTGCAGGCTTTTCTGAAATTTCAATGGAAGTGAGTTTGAGATCTCATATCTTATCAATCTAAATGACGGCAATTAACTAGCTAATCAATCAAGTACGCAGGCATCAGCATGACTCGAAGCACTCAAAGGGTCTTGGGGGTCTGATAAGAGCCTTATTTCGGCCAATATAAAATTGAGTACTCAGCTTTTTGAAGAGAATAGAGCAAATCTTGGTAAAGACAGCATTTAATTTAATTTTTGGTCCGTGAAATTTAAAGTAAGAAGCCACAATAAAACCACAGAACAACTCTCATATGCGCTTAAAAGGCTTAGAGCTGAGTAGCAGGCACTCAAAGGCTTATGCCATGCATACGTAGCGAAATGCACACATTTCCTTTTTTTTTTTTTTGAAAAACAACTTTTCTAACTAACAAAAAAATAAACCGCGCACATGTGTACACAAAAGAAACCAGAGGAGGAAAACTGCAAATAACAAGATTTGGTCATGTTTGATTCATGAAACCGGCAGCAACTTCCAACCCACCAACCCCCCAACCCACCCAATTGAACAACAATGGAGGAGTAAAGCCACAGTTGCAGTGGCCATGGCAACTGGAAGCCAGCATTTCGCACGATGGCGCAGAATCGGGTTGAGCCGCTCCAGCTCTCCAAAAATAGAAATTGCCAAAAAAAGGGCATCCTTTTGAGTGTAAAGTTTATGCAGGATTCCGCTGCAGCAAAGTTAATCATACACACATACAGTAAATCAAAAAAAAAAGGCTCCGCTTTCACATTTTTTTGCTAGATTTAGCGTGTATATAGCATCAAATTGCGCACAAGCCCCGTAAACCGTCGGAATGGGCAGATCTGCAGGCGATTTGATTAAGGCCAGCGAGCCATAAAAAATGCAAGAAAATGCTGAAATAAGGCTTATTTCTAAGCCAGCCAAGTCGGGCATTAAGTGCAAGCAGCTTCCTTTGGAAAAAAAGGCAAAGGACTCACCCGTAAACTGGGAGGGGCAATTAAATTGTGACTGCGATGATGGCAGAAGCGGAGAATATATAAATTAAAAGAGATAAAAATTTCATAAAGATGACAAAAAGATCAACAGAAAAAAAGAAAAAAGGCAACAGACAATAAATAACGAAAAAAACAGCTGAAAAAAGGGACGTGGAAGGACGGAACATCACAAAATGGCGTTGACAACCGAGCCTTAAGTCAGCTTTTGTGGCGAAAACAAAAGACGCGCGAAAAGAACAAGATATTGGGATATCTAAATTACCGTTGTCACGCACCTAAGCACACACACACACACATACATCTCAAACGGCACGTACACATAGAAATGTCGGCATTGTGTCAGCACGGAAACCAAAGTAAAAACCTTTCATTTCGTTTTCCCCATTTCCCCACCCTTCCGCCTCCCCAGACGGTCGAGTTCCATTGACTGTGCGCACAAAGGCCAAGGAAATGATAATTTTCCGCTTAACAGACACAGAAACACCCACACAGTCGTGTGTGGATTTGCTTGTCGAAATAAATTGCCAAGAAATGAAATTGAAACGCTTTCAATTAACTCTTCACACTGTGTAGAACTCAATCTCTGTCACATTGTCTTGAGTTAGCATCCTTGTTTCAATTAAGTCAAAGTGACGCGTGTCTCAAATATTTATCGAGGGACATGGGAGCAAAGGGCATAATCAGTTGCGTTAAGGTGAATAATTCAAAAGTGGGAAGGGAGAGTGTCTGGGTGATGCAAAACAGATAACACACATGCCAAGAGCATCTTCATCTGGCCCCGTTCGAACTTAATTTCCATTTCAGTTTTCCCCATTCATGAAGCAGAGCTCCGTCCACAGTTATGCCCCCTGAACCCCCAAAAGTTCCAAGGCAAAACTACATGCAAACACTGAAAATAAACCAAAAAGTCCATACTTAAATTACTTAATTTTTAAGTATGATTAACATTACAAAAACTATAATGTATTTATTTTTAATTCAGTTATTTATTAACGTTATGTTCCAGAATTAAACCCATCTTAATTTTTCTCAGTGAAATATATAGTAAGCCAGGGGGCGCCATTTTGGCTCTGTTTGCCGGCTGTAATGGATTTCCAAGGCGGAGCACAACAATTTGTTAGTGGGCCGAAACTGTTGCTCCTCCGGCCGAGAAGCCAACCACAGTGATTATTACGCTGATAACGGGGACGATGATGATGATGGCGCTGGGATAATGTGATTTTTCCAGCGATTTTGAGGCAGCCTGCCACATCGTTGCCGTTTTCATGCCACAGCAAGCACACAAATTACATGACAATGGCCGATGCTGTACAGTGTTTATCGCCTATGCGGCAAAAAAAAAAAAAAAAAAAACTAAAATCACTTGGCCAAATGTTTGCTTTGCTGATTGGCCACGGCTTAATCAAGCTCTGCGTCAGCGTTTCCATTCATTGAAAGATTGATTGATGCACTGGCTGATTGGTAGGTAGCCTTTTGCTGCCCCAGGGCAAACATCTGGCTGACCATCCATCAGCCATCCACCGAGGAGCAGTGGAACCTGCTGCTGCTGACACACGGCAAATTGTCGAGTCCGGTCGCAACTCTTTAGCAAACACAACTTTCGCCCTTGCTTTTTGAGTTAAAGTTTGCTGGGAAAACCCCAGCGAAAGCACAACCGCAGCCCAAGTTGGGCAGCAAATAGTTTGTGCCATCCGCCCACTTGATATGGCAATGGTGAAGAACTTTAACAACGCTATCTAAACCAACTTTGGCATGTCAGGGCCTCGACTCCTCCGCATTCAGCGAAGCCCCACCCCCGCCTACCGCCTCCGCTCGGAGGAGAAAACAGGTTTGGGGCTGGAAAATCAATAGCCTTGCGACATACCTACACACGCATATATTTATGCGGCACGCAGCTGCTTTCCCCAACTCCATTTCTCCATTTCACTATTTCCCCTTCCCCATTTTCCATTTCCCAGCTCCATCTATGTACTTTCGCTCCAGCCCGTAAATCATAGACTCAGCACGTGATAATATCGTGCCCCAAAACTCGACTATTTGACACAGCGATTATTATTTATTGAAAGTGTGCTCATCGCACACAGAATTAGTTTAAATTTAAAGGGGGAAAACAAAGGCAAACTAAGTGCATGTAGTATATAAACCCATATATCTTTCAGCTTAACGGCCCAGGGGCTTGCTTAGAGAGCGCTGTTAATTATTATTTATTATAGTGTTTGCTAGTCTGAGATTCGCTGTAGTGAAAAAGATATGACTGTGTGTATTTGCCTGACATTTAGCATTAACTTCAGCTAGATGACTGCATGTTCTTTTCGGGACAATGGAAGCCCCACAAGAAAACACTATTAGTCAAAGCGGGACGTGACTAATGCATACCAAGACCCAAGTTGTTATTCGAGCAGTAAATCCGCAGATGGAAGGAAATCCCTAATGACCTCTGCTTCGTGTATTTGTTGCATCTGAAGCTCTGTGCGAATATAGAGTGCTATGTACACTGGCGAATGACATGCTCTGTGGTATGCTGACATTTAGAGCTCGTGCAATTTGAAATCAAATCAATGTCAATGCCAGCCATAGCTCGCAACGCATTGCAATGCACTGTGGTGGATGCGATGCTGGCCTTGATTGCGCCCCCTGATTGCCACTGACCAGTGGTGCAAGGGGGAGATATGGATACCCATAATTGGCAGACGAATAGACACTGATCTGCGCATCCCAAGTTGCTAAAATGGACCTACCCACGCAAAGCTGTCGAGCGTCCTGGAAAGCTTAGTCTACTTTCAGGTGGGCCGCCTAAAAGCCTGTTTCCGGTTAGACGTCATAGTCAAGTGGCAATCACAGAATCACTTTTACGACCAAACACTTTCTGGCAGGCTAACACAGGCAGAAATAACCGAACAACATCAAGATTTCCGACTCGATATTGGGGCAGAAAGACTTTGAAGTGCATGTATATTTACATTGATGTTGGTTTTTAATTAAAAACTGCAGGCGTACTTTAAAGACTATCAGCCACCATACAAAAAAAAATTGGGCACTTGGAACTAAATGTGTACTATTACGTGTATTTATTGGTTAAAGGGTCACAGAAGATAATTTAAATTAAACAAATATAGAACAAATGTTCTTGTTTTATTTACATATCCATCTAATTATGGATTCATAATAAAGGAACTTAACATGATTTTTGAGTTGAGATTAGTCTAAAAAATAATTCTTTTGTAAAAGTATTTATGTGACCTATCATCTTCTACCACAACGATAATGATTGAACAAATAAATTATATAAAAATTTAATAAGAAAATATTCTATGGATTTTTTATTTAGTGTTTTGTATATATAAACAGTCGGCATATTTTAAAGTGAGTTTCGAATTAAGTGTATAAAAACGGTTTCATTCCTTTATAGTAAATAAGAGAAGTAGTATTTAAGGCTTGCTTATTTTTAGACTTCAATTTTTTCCCGCAGTGGAGTGACATCTGCTGTCCGCCCGACTGTTTAAATCTTAGCCTAGGGCTTTATCCTCGGCTTTACATGCGTATCCTTGCAGAAGTGTGAAATACATTTATAAATAAATAAGAATGCTCAAAGCTCACACACATCCTTACTGGGAGGGACATAAAAAAAAGGGATATTGTTAAATAATAAACAGTTTACGCTCTGACAACACACAACAGGCGTGAAAGTGAAAGGCGGTGGGGGGGGCGTGGCCATTCAACTGTCAACACAAAATGATACACATCTGCACACACACAAGCAGATAAGGACACCCGCACACTCATACTCATACTCACACTCACCATCACACTCACACTCACCACATTCACTCACAAGTTTTGTGACAAGAAGGCATTTCAAATCGACGATTCGGATAACGACCGTCATCAAACTTGTTGGTGTAACGTCGCAGCTACAGCAACAAGGACAATACCAAAATGTCGCCAATAACCGGGGGGGTAACGGTAAAATATGCTGACATCGCCAACTGTTCCCACTCGGTCCTGTATTAAACATGTCATTTGACGTCCCTGGATCCGAGCACTGAACACTGAACACCGAAACCTGTCAGACATTCTCTTGTTAGCATAACGAATCTAAATACCTCTGTCACGAAAGCCTGACAAATCTAGTCCCTGAAACAAAGCCCCCCACAAAGGGTATAACCAACTACACCCAACCTTATCGGCCATTGTGCAAAGGGGGCTTAAAGGGTAGAGTGAAAAGCGATTTATGGCTTAAATAAAGTGTGCAGAAACGTTTACTGGCAGATTTACTCGTTTTGAATTCTACAGAAGGGCTTTAAATCTCGGTAAAAGTGTCAGGTTTCGTGATTTTGCATGTTGTGGCTACTTCTGGCTTACTGCTAATATTTAATTCAGTATGCCTTTTTTTCAGAGCACTTTACCATGAGCTTATTTTTTATCAGTATCAGTTTTTGTTCGTCTGACGCTCGGCCAAAGACTAATTACTTAATTGCAGATAGTTTCTTTAAGTCAATGACGTGATAGTAGCTAGCAGGCATAACCGCTGATTAAAACTGGATCATATAACAGTGAACCAGATAGATAGTATATCAAGATCAAGAGGAGCTATCAGGTATGGTCGCACAAACGTAATTACCTCCGACTTATCGCCACTGTTGTACCTATATTTCTCCCTATCGAGTCGCCGCTTCGTGCGTCATATATGAATGTGTGATATCTGTGGGCTGCCAAAGAGGCGATTTGATTACGAGTGCGATTGCTTTGCTTTAAACTTCACGAATATCAAAATCGAAACAGAGCTGACGATTTCCCCAAGAGTCACACACCGAAAGGACCGATACCGGACCACCCCAGGTGAGTGCGTGCCACGCCCACGCCCACGGCCACAACCCATCACATCACATCCCATCCGGTTCCGTCAGCAGTTCTGCGCACCTGGCTGAGCGGTGGCTCAGTTGCTCGCCAGGAAGCAAGCGAAGGCGAACTATGCAGGGCGTTCTACTATCCACTCGCAAGTCTCCAGCTTTCAGTTTCCAGTCAAGTCCTAATTCCCTGAGTCCCATTCCCACCAGCCGCAGAGTCCCATTCCGGAGTGAGTATCCCTGGAGACTAATACCACACCATCTCACTAGCTTATGTACATTAGAGTTGTGAATGAGATGGCTAAGACTGTTTACAGAGGCGGTCGGAAGAATAGCTACAGAAATTGCAATATTTTTTTTAACATCTTTCTTTTTAAACTGCAAACACAGTGAAAGTAAATTTTCCACAAACCAATTTTCCATGTTGGATGTTAAAATGTTGAGCTTTTTCCGCGTTTGTGTTAAAGGTGTTAAATATCAGAATTCTTGCGCTTTTAAATTATTCAAAATCATGCCATAAAATTCAGCTTATAACACCTGCAATCTGAAATTCTTATCATCAGTGCTAGCACTCTGATCACATCTGTATGCATAGGAACCCAGCCACATGAAGCGGTGTGGGAATATAAATGAAATGCGCACGGAAAGCCGCTTAGTTGAGAGACGGAAAAAATGCGAATAAATTATGTGTGGCCGTCTAGCATATATCCACATAGTTGCTGTAATCCTCACATGTCTGACTGGCATATTGGCCCTCTGCTAGCTTCTTTTGTTTGCAATGAAAGTGTTCTTGAAGGGAGGAAGCACACGGGCAGCGAATTTAGCCCAATGTTTGCATGGCTACCAAAATGATTGCCTGCATTTTGTTAAACTTAGCTGAAGACCGCCGACAATAATAAACAAACCAGAAAAACCTATGCAAAATTTACGGGCTAAGAGTGAGAGATTGAGGCATAGAGAGTGCAGACCCCCATCGTTTGGTTAATAATAAAAAAAAAGGGGGACTCATCACAAACACAAACACACAGTAGGTACATAAAAATACTAAGGGGAATAACACTTTTGAAATACATACTTCCTTTAATTTAGATGTTCTGCAGTCTAACATAAATAAGATGTATTAAGAATCATTTATGTAAGAAAATTCTAAAGTACAAAAAGTTGTGTTTAAACTAAAAATAACATTGGTGCTCTAAAAACCATTAATCTATTTAAAAACATTTCGACAACAATGTGTGTAATATATAAAATGGACTTTCCTTATCGGTTTTAAAGCTAATAGTTAAGCTAATATTCGTTTGAATAACATAAAAACAAATAAAAAAAGCTACATAAACATTTATTAACACATTGGTATGTTCTTGTTAAAAAAATCGTTTTTTCCCTGAGTGGGTTCCATTCACATTTCAGCACCACAGCTGGGATGATAGCATTTTTCCGCTTAACTCGGTTCCATTCTTTTCGTTATTTCCCATCGAGGGTGGCTGGCAAGCGCAGAACAAAAAGCAGAACAGAAGCGAGAGCAGTGCAGACCAAATAATTATGAAATGGGGGACAGATACATGACAGAGAAATACCGACAGGGAAAGAGAGAAATAGAGAAATCAGAGACTGGCAGACAGGTGGTAATATGGGGATTCTGGCGGTGGATTAATCGTGCGTTGGCTGTCAATGTCGACTGCGAATCGGGGAAAAATGGAATCCGAAATCTGTGCCAGCAGACGAACAACTGAATTCGGCAGGTTAAAAATAAAAATGTGAACGGGGAATTACTTCACAGACAATTCGGCGAGTTGTGTTTGATTTACTAGACGATTTCGAATGGCAATGTTCCTTGAACTTGGAACCAAACCGAAAAATTGAACAGCCATCGACCAGTCGGAAAATGTATGTACGGGTATATCGCACAACGTAACAGCGCCAGCTCAACGTAAACAAAGTGCCGTTCGTTCCCGCTCATCTTTTTCCCATTCTCACTAATGCACAAAAAAAAAAAAAGAAAAAAATCCACATGAGTTTTATATTAGTATCTACACGTAACAAAATGTTTTCTGAAATCTCTGAAATATGGTATTTGTACCATCTCATTGCCTGGTTTTGAAACATATATTTAGAGGTCAAAGAGGTTTCTTCTATTTTATAACTGGTTGAAATTAAGATAAAATAGATGTCTGTGACTTAGTTAATAATCTATTGATAAATTAATTAACATTTTCTAACCTATTTCTTAGTCATCTTGTGTTGACTTTGATGTTTCAGAAGTTAAAGTATTGCTTACCTATTAAAATATAACATAGAAAATAAAAATGTGATAGTTTTCTCCCCCTGTATTTCTATTCCCATTCCCATGTTCATACTCTTCTACATTCGCTCAGTCGCATTCTCAGTCCTTGGCGAAACGCGGCGCGTTCGATCGTCAGACGCTCGACTATTTTATTTTTTGTTTGTGCTAATTTTAAAAATCCCCGTTAAATTTAGTCTCGTTTCGTTCGCTGTCTTTGAAAATCAGTTCGGTACATTTGATAAGCTGAGAAATGTAAGCCACAAGCAACAGCTGCACTTTTAGCCCCGGGGGCCGAGCGTTTTTAATTAATTTGCAATCTCTTAACCCGACGTCCTACCGTTTTCCAATAATGGCCAAATTGCAATTTACCACTGGAATGAAAAACGGAATTCGGAGAGGAGAAATGGGAGGGGGAACGCTTACCCAGCATATGTTCCGGGCTCCCAGGGGCGTCTGTCTGTCTCATCTTCATTTACTTTCTCCCCTTTCTCCCTTTCCCTGCCCAGCTGCTTTCCATCTCCCTCGCTCGCTGTCAGCCTGTCCCGCTCTTTGTCTATCTGCATATGCACATGCATACATATATCTTGTTGTAATTGCTAAATTAATGCAAACGTTGATGATTATCTTAGCCCCTTCGCCATAAACCGTGGGGCATATTGATTTATTGGATTTCGAAGCCTGGGCCAAAGTGTTGTGCCATCCATGTTGAATGTGTGCTTGTGATCCAAATGTGCATTTCAGGGAACACTCATCTATAAATACGTCATAAGTCTGAATGGGAATGCTAAAGCGAAAAGTTTAACTTGAAGGAATGTTTCTAAAGGTTCTTTTTGCTTTTAATGAAACACAAATGTCTGTGAGTCAAATTGCAACATAAAATCAAATTTTTTAGACACTGAAACTAACGCACAAATTTATTATGCCACAAAACGACAGTGATAATAAGAGTAAATAAT
The DNA here is from genome assembly GCA_018150695.1 of Drosophila oshimai. Classification (NCBI taxonomy): domain Eukaryota; kingdom Metazoa; phylum Arthropoda; class Insecta; order Diptera; family Drosophilidae; genus Drosophila; species Drosophila oshimai. The sequence continues at coordinate 270,953 of JAECWM010000013.1, read as the reverse complement.
GTTAACATTCCAAACAAATACCAAATTACAATTAAGTGAAAACGACAAGACAGAAAGCGTAATAATTATTTAATTGTTTTATTACCCAAAAATATTTTTTTAAACCATACCACTACATTTAATTAGACAATTTAAAATCAATGTAAATGTAATGTAATTGCTTGGACGAATGACATTTCGTATCCCTAGCCAAAAACATGTTTTATTTTTAATTTAAATTATTTTAAATACCTTGACGATGACGTTCTAAAGAGTTTCATAGTTTTCTTGTTGACTTGTTGTGGTTTGAAGTTATAAAAGTTTTGCCCACTCAGTTTTGCCAGCTGTCAACTGTTTTTATCTGCAAGTGTGCAATTCCCACCACTTTTCCTGCCTTGTTTTTCTGCATTTATCTTCGGTCTGTCTTGTCAGTCACTTGTTTGCTTTTCGTTGCTATCCAGCGGTAATGCTTTTGGTATTGGTTTCGTTCCCGGTTCCCATTATTGACATTGGAGAATTATGTACATTTCTGTGCTTATATTTAGTATCGATCTCGGTCAAGCACTAACATTTCGCTCCATTTTGGCTCACAATTTAGTTAGCAACAAACTTTCTGCAGCTAAATTTCATCTCGTGCTGGTTTTCATTTTCTCGGAAAATAAACTTTGTTTGCCTCTAGTTTTCTGTTCGCTTTAGCAAATCTTATAGCTGCACTTTTGTTTATGTTTTATGCTGTCTATTTACGCATTTAATTTCGTTTTCGTGTAAATAGACAAAACAAAGTTCAAAGAAAGCCACACCCTTTACGCCCCTTTCCACACAATGCGAAATATTTAGATGGCAGAATGGAAAATTATCTTCCTTAATTTAATTTGTAATGTTTTTGAAAAAATTGCTTTTATAACATTGAGAGAAGTTGTATAAAAGGCAAATTATTTTGTATCTTAGTCTCTTAACAAGGCTAATAGGCTAAAGGCTTAAAATGTTTGCTGGTATCGTATGCTGGATACTTTTGTTAGGATGGTTCAATAAAGAGTGTTTAAAAAAATTGTAGAATAGTTTGCATATTTATTTAAATATTTTCCCACAATGCCACAGTTTATCTTTACGGTTCATCCTTCAGAAACATTTTCATTAATTCAGAGAATATAAATATATTAATAAAATTGTACAGAAATTTGTTTAACATGAGTAGCTTTGTGTATTTATACATACATGTTCAACTTTCTAGCATTTAGCTGTAATTTTGACATTGGCAAACAAAAGTTTAAATGTAAATGTAAACATAAATGCACAAAAGAATTTTTAAGCCGTATTACTACTATAAAACACAATTAGAAATGTCTAAAACACTGAAAGCTTTGCTTTAGATTTGTTGGTGCTAAAAACACACTTAAATTAAACAAAAAAAGGAGGAAAAAAATGCCTTAGCCTAAAGCATAGATTATTTAGCATGTGGATTCCCCCCAAAACATTATTGTGTCCAACTTTTTGTACCATCTCACTGATGCATCTGTGCCACCCGCTGGTAGATCTGGGCGGGCTTTTCTAGCGACTATTTGCGGGCTTTCGCAACCTTCGCAGTGGCATTGCTTGGCGACACACTCGTGATGCAATGCACCCGAAATAGGCGCCCAAGAATAGGAATAGCATTCGTAATGGGCGCAGTCAACTAACTAAACCACCTTTTTCTCTTTCTCTCTATCTCTCTGCCGTTTTGCAGGTGCAGCGGCCCAACTGCGTCAGAGTGTTGAACGTGCCAGTGCGAGAATGCCTTCTCGCGGTCCCACGTCATAGTCACCATCATTAGCAGCAGACGACAGTGGCAACTAGCAATTAGCAATTAGCAACACTCTCCGCAGAATCAGCAACTGGCAACAGCAACTAGCAACTCGCAGCAGCAACTGCAACTGCACCAGCACAAAACACAGCCAAATCGAACGCAACAAAGCTTCCAGAGTCCAGAGCCCAGAGGAGGGCAATCACTTCCAGCAGAAGGAGCACCAGTAACCCCATAACCACTAGTAGCCGTAATCCACCAACCATGCAGTTGCTCCTCAAGTCGATCTTCACCTGCGCACTATTCGTGATCTTCGTGTACGCCACCGCCCAGTCGCTGGCCAAGGTCCAGGAGCGTGAGACGCGGCTGTCGTACCTCAATGTCAGCTCCCCGCTCAGCAGTAGCAGTAATCTTAGCCAGGAGGGCCAGTTCCACAGCCGGCGGCTGAGGCAGATAGGCCAGGGCGAGGAGGGGGACGAGGATGCACCCTCGGACGTGGAGAACGATCTGAAACTCCTTAAGAAAAGCGATGCGGACGCACCGGACGTGGAGGAGCTGCGCGAGTGCAGTGATGGCCTCCTGCTGCCCCTGTGGATGCCGCAGCGCAACATTTCCGTGGGCGACCGGCTCGTCCGCGGCTTCGTCTACTTTATGCTGCTAATCTACCTGTTCGTGGGCGTCTCCATCATCGCGGATCGGTTCATGGCCGCCATCGAGGCCATCACCTCCATTGAAAGGGCAGTGGTGGTGCGTGGACCCAACAACGTCAAGCAGGTGATGCACGTGCGCATCTGGAACGAGACGGTGGCCAATCTGACGCTGATGGCCCTCGGATCGAGTGCCCCGGAGATCCTGCTCTCGGTGATCGAGATATACGCGAAGGACTTCGAGAGCGGCGACCTGGGACCCGGAACGATCGTGGGCTCGGCTGCCTACAACCTGTTCATGATCATCGCCGTGTGCATGATTTGGATACCGGCGGGAGAGGTGAGACGCATCCGCCATCTGCGCGTCTTCTTCGTGACCGCCACCTTCTCGATCTTCGCCTATGTGTGGCTGTGGCTCATCCTGTCCGTGTTCACGCCCGGAGTGATCCTGGTGTGGGAGGCCATCGTGACCCTGCTCTTCTTCCCGCTGACCGTGCTGTGGGCCTACATCGCCGAGCGACGGCTGCTGGTCTACAAGTACATGGACAAGAACTACCGCGTGAACAAGCGCGGCACGGTGGTGGCCGGCGAGCACGACCAGGTGGAGATGGATGCGGAGAAGGGCCCCAAGCACCCGATGGTCACATCTACGCGCGGCGCCGACGCCGAGGCCTTCGACGAAGCCCGTCGCGAGTACATCTCTGTGCTCACGGAGCTACGTCAGAAGTACCCCGACGCCGATCTCGAGCAGTTAGAGATGATGGCCCAGGAGCAGGTGCTGGCGCGCAGCAGCAAGTCGCGCGCCTTCTACCGCATCCAGGCCACTCGCAAGATGGTCGGCAGCGGCAACCTGATGCGCAAGATCCAGGAGCGGGCCCACAGCGACCTCACCGAGGTCAAGGCCCAGCTGCACGCGGGCGACGAGGAGGATACCGACGACCCCATCCGGATGTACTTCGAGCCCGGCCACTACACGGTCATGGAGAACTGCGGCGAGTTCGAGGTGCGCGTGGTGCGACGCGGCGACATCTCCACCTACGCCAGCGTCGAGTACGAGACGCAGGACGGCACCGCCTCCGCGGGCACCGATTTCGTGGGCAGGAAGGGCCTGCTCAGCTTCCCGCCGGGCGTGGACGAGCAGCGATTCCGCATCGAGGTTATCGACGACGACGTCTTCGAGGAGGACGAGTGCTTCTACATCCGCCTGTTCAATCCCTCGGAGGGCGTCAAGCTGGCTGTCCCCATGATAGCCACCGTCATGATCCTGGACGACGACCACGCAGGCATCTTCGCATTCACGGACTCCGTATTCGAGATCACGGAGTCTGTCGGCCGCTTCGAGCTCACGGTCATGCGCTACTCGGGCGCACGCGGCACCGTCATCGTGCCCTACTGGACGGAAAACGACACCGCCAAGGACTCGAAGGACTATGAGGAGGCGCGCGGCGAGCTCATCTTTGAAAACAATGAATCTGAGTGAGTTACACTTTTTTGTTGTCTTTTACCACTTAAAAAAAATACTCTAGATATGAAGATATTTATTTTTAAACAAATATTTTGAAAGAGAGGTGTTTTTACCTTTTGCTCATGTGTACATAACGTTTTCTTCAACTTCAAACGATAAAGCCAACCAAAGATTCTAATTTTTCAAAATCAAAAATCTTATATTTATTAAAAATGATAACCATTTCGGGCCCACTGCATTATGATTTGTTGATTTATACGGTTGGTGACACAAACCAGTTTGCAAGACTAAAGTACCCTTATCAACCCGATTTGATATTTTTGGTTATACCAACTTTAAATAGATTTTTATTGATACTATTTAGATAACAGCTATCTGAGATAACTAAGCGAGTGGAAGCGATTGTTTAATGGCTCGCCCCTTTTGTTTTGGGTTTTTGCCTAACCTACTTACACATAAAACTGGGTAGCAATTACGTTTTTTTGGGTCTTCCAAGTATAAAAGTGGGTTAAGTTGTGTCTACGCATGCATGGCCGATGTCCTGGATTGCTCCGCCCTCTCGATTCCTCAATGCCTGGGTTATATCCCGACGCCCGGTGTCACGCAACACACGACAAAGTCTTTCTGCAAACTCGCAATTTCCGCTCTGGGAATAGACAAACGGGATGTGCGTGAGGCAGTGCGCCGCGAATCGATTAAAGTGGGAATAATTGGGGCTTTTAATTGCCACACCAGCTGCCAGATGGCATTGGCAGTGGCAGTGGCAGTGGCAGTACCAGTGGAGTTTATGTGCCGCTCTGCAAAATGGCAAACACTGCTCCTGCAGCACCTGCTCCCCATTTTCCATCGCGAATCTATTAAGGCTGCGGGTGCGCGGGTGCTCCTATCCAGCTGTGTCGCTCCTGGCCCAATTGTCCTCGCTGCGTGCTGGGTGACAATGCCAGACATATCCCTTCCAGACATTAACACCACGCCAGCGAGCGCAGCCCAGGACCCATCTGTAATTAATTTTGCAAAATTTATTCATTTTGACAAACATTTGGCAGCAAACAGACGACAGCGCCACACAGTTAACTCCGCTTGCATATGTATGGTATGTTTTTGTGGCTTTCATGGCCATGTCCAAAATGTCGGGTAACACGCAACATGGCCACACATACACAAGTATGTGGGTCAGGCGTGGATGGCTGGCTTTTTAAGATGATTTATGGCCCGAAAAAGTGCCCAACATATGGGGAGAATTAAGCTGACCGAAAATCTGGGAAATGGCTTTAATTTGATGGGTACTAATCATGATTTACTTACTGACTTAATTAGAGCAAAGACAGGACCCATTACACTGACAAAAATAATGTTTTAAACGAGTAAAGGATTCTCTTACTCAGCAGAGTAACAAATCTTAAATATTTTTAACTTCCTTTAAATAAATGTTGTCGATTTTGTCAAACAATTTATTTTGATTGTAATTTATCAAGTCAAGTTTTTGACTTAGCTTCAAGTTTGTGTATTTGTTTTTAAAACCACTCTTAATTTTATTTTATTTAGAGAACAAAAAGAACTTTAAGTTTAAAAAAAAAACAGTTTGATTTGTACTGTGTTTCTTCTGCCTAAACGTTTTTTTTTTTACATTTTTTTTCGCTCAATGTAATAAATGTTTATTATGTGAGAACATTTCTGTACTTAATGTTTATTATGTGAGAAAGTTTCTATGGGACATTTGTACTCTCTAAGTTATGCCGTACACTCCATCGCAAAAAGCCTCATTTGCGGCTGTTGCGTCCCAGTTTTCTCCTTCATCCCGAGGCTTTTTCGCGCAAAATTGTTTCAAACACGTCGCCACAGACATAACATGAATTTTTGAGGATTTCTGCATTATTTAGTAGTAACGAAAGCGGAGCGGACAATTAGAGGGGCTATGTTGTTGTGGGCTAGTGGGGTTTTTCCAACGTAAACGGCAACGGGGGAAAAGTTAGAGGAATTAAGTGGAGGCGATGTTGTGCGGCGTGTGAAGATGTCGCGTGATGTGTCCGGGTGAAACGCTCCCCAAGTGCTCGTTAAGCAGCTCCGGCGCTTAAGCCGTTTTCCCATTTGCCAGTACAGTGGGATTACTTTTTAATGTTTGTGTTCCGACTGGATGGATGCAATTGCTGCCTCTGCCTTTGTCGCAATTATTTGCCAACTTTCAAATCCTTTCATTGTCGCCAGTCCACGAATAAATTGCCTGCTCTTCCGCCGAGTAAGCTGAGTAAGTGCACGTCCCAGCGATCCTTGCGGCCTTTTGTGGCATTTACAGCCACTCAAGTTGAATGCCTCGCGGTGCCGTTGGTAATAATGTTTGTTTTAATGGCAAAAAGCCAGCCAGCCGAGGAACCCGAGCCAACTCCCACACATCGATGACGATCTCTCTGCGGCTTCTTGGCCCTCTACCTTTCCATGGAAGCTGCCACAAACTAGCGAGTTTTGATGTATTTTTAAATGGTACTTAAAAAGCGGTTCTTTAAAGCGCTTCGGAACAAACCAAAACGAAAGCGGAGAGAAAAATTAAATTGCTGGCAAATCTACTTTGAAGTTGATGCGTGTGGCTGTGGCTGCAATAAATTAGCTTTTTTCACCACACAACAACTTTCATCTCTCTTCTCTTCTCTGCTCTTTAATGAAAATCAAAATATACCCATATACCCCAGACATTTTCCAGCTCTCAGGCAGCGGAAATGCGCAACAGCAGCAGCCATGTCGACCGTCATAAAAAACAGCACCAGCAGCAGCAGTCAGTATTGCCATAAAATTCCCCAACAAAATTCAGGAAAAGGAAAAAAAAGAAGTGGGCGGACAGGACAAAGTAGCAACACTGTTGCATAAATTTGAATAAAGTGTGGGGCCCACTTGGATTGAGTTATAGGACCTTAACTCAACCCACTCTTGCAGCGCTGCGTGTTCTAAAAAGAGGCTCAAATCCATTGCCTACTTTTCTGGGGCACATTTAAGATAAGCCCCCGGGGGAAAAAGCAGCGCTTCCATTAGTTAAACCAGACAGGTTTTTCAGACAACTTTACTGTGCGTGGCATTTGTTAATTAGCCACAATTTAGGTGGCCTGCCACATGGCCTAAATGCTGCTCCCCAAAGAGACAGAGCGAGTGGCAAATTAAGGATTCTCTTTTGGGCAAACTCAAGACTTTCTGTTCAGGAGTACGGGGTTTTTTTTACGGTATAGACAATCCCGCATGAGCACCACAAATAGGATGCTGCGAGCACATAAAAGTCAAACATAAAATATATGTACAAGGCAACGGGGAAGGGAAGCCAAGATAAGAGCAAATATTTTATTAAGCACACATATAGTAATCTAAAATTGAAATTTATGCTATTTCCACCGGGCTTTTTTGAAATCCAAACAACTTACAAGACATCACGGTCGTGTGCGGCTTTTGCGTTCACTTTTCGTGTAGCATTTCTTGTGGCCGGCGGGAAAATTCCCGGAATGGCCCAGCTGCTTAACTGACTGACAAGTAAGCGAAGTCTGCCTCCAAGTGGTTTGTCTTCGTCTTCTCGTCCACGTCCCTTTGTGGCAAGCTGCCTAACTGCCTGGCAGCCGTTTCCCATCCATGTGAGCGTGAAGAGGAGCAAACAACCGCAGTGCCCTCGCCCAAGCCCATTTTGAGGCACTCAGGCACTCCCCGAATCCCGGATCCCGGATCCCGGCTCGGTTGCCAGGAGTCTGAGTCGGCCAACCTGAGAACTCGATTCGCAAGAAGCTGATTCCATGTGGGAATAATACTGAACCGTGGTGCCCTGCTTAGGTGTGCAGATATTAGCTAAATACGATTTAGGAATATTTAAAACTACACTGGATATTGTACACTTAAGTAAATAATAAGATACAAAACAAAGGAACACAAATTTGATTTAAACTTTGATTTTATTAAGTAGTTTGTCTAATCAAAGTGTGCAGGAATTGGATTTTTTTTAAATATTTATTGATAATTGAAAAAAACCCTTTACAACTATTCTTGTTTTTATAAATATTTTGTTAAAATTATTGAAAACTAAAAAGAACAGGTAATGAAAAAAATCTCTAGTGAGAAACAAAATTCCATAGAACAGACAAAGATTGTTCATGTGCCTTTTGGGCAACCCACAAGACACAAAGCTATTTACGGCTTGGACTACATATTTTCCAAGTCGAGTCAGATTTCTGTGGATATGAAAAGGGCATCCACAATTCGATCGGCCCCCGTGGGAAGGCCAAAGTTTCTTATTTGCTATTCAATTTGCTTTGGGTCTCCGCTTGGGTCTCTGCTCTTGGCTCGCCATATAAATTACCGACCGACGGACGGCAACAGGCAGAAAATTGTCCGTCCGTCTGTCCGACCGTCCTAGCCAATGTCAATTGGTTGTTTTTGCCGTTGTTGCCGCTGATTCTTGGGCTTGGGCCTCTCATGTTTATCTGGATGTCGTTAGCATGAACTGTTCCTTCTGGGGTCGCCCCTGATCCCTTGGTTCATCAGTCCCCTTTATTTTGGTTACTTCTGTTTTTATTTGGCTCGTTCGTTCGCCCGCTTGTTGGTTATTATTATTATTATTATTATTATGACATCAACAGGAACAACAAAAGCAGGCGAACTTAATCATCATCATGGGCCTGGGCACCGAGATGAACATCCTCTCGGGTCCTGGCGGCATCTGTTGCTCAAAGGGGTCCAGCGATACCTCAAAAGAGCTCACCTTGGCAACGGGTTCGGATTTCGATTCGGAGTCTTTAAAGCTCGTTGAACTTGCAAGTGAAAGTAATAAAATTGCGATTTGGGCGGTAATTGCAAGACAAATTAAATGAGACCAGCTCGCACCTAGGAAAAGTTTTCTAATAAGAGAAAATAGGGCTGAGCCAGCGTTAAATTTGGAAAGCAATTTCGCTGGCTTAAGTACTTTCGGCAGCGTCAATTATAAAATGTTTATTTTAGCAAAATGCTGGATGAAAGTTAAGCACGTTTATTTTCGGGCACAATTATAAGTGCTTCAAACAGCAGTATTTCCAGGAATTTCGATTAGCGTTTTACATTTGCAAATGTCAGCTGAGCCAGGTGCATGCACCACTGCTGTTATGTGACATTTCGATCTGCGCCTGATTTATGTTCGCCAGCAAACAACTCAATGAACCCACACCAAAACCAAACCCAGCTGAAAGTGACAGAACAGCTACGACAAATGATGAAAAGCACACACAGCCAATGTCAAAGGTCACCCCCACAGAGACACCTAACCGCAGACACTGACTCACCCACACACACATGTCAGAGGTGATTGTGAGTTATGTAGACGGCACTTTGATCTCTTTCTCGTTGGCTTCTTCATTAAAACGTCACTTGGATGTGACTCATGGCGGTAAAACAAGGAAATGTGGGAAAATTGGCCAAGGGAAAGGCAGGGTAAGGACCCGAAGCGACCTGCCTTCAAGCTAATTATGAGCTTCGAGGACTGCGGGGTCATTAAAAATTACCCGGTAACCTTGAGAAGAAGAAGAACTCAATTAACGCTGTTTCTTAAAAGCGCAACATATACAATGTTTTTAATTATGCAAGGTACAAAGAAAACGAAACAAAAAACCACCTATAGCTAAAGGTTCACCACTTTTTGGGGATTCAGTAAAGTTGAAAGGTCAATTTTATACCCTGAAAATTGTAATTGAATATGGAAATGTTTAAACTACAATAATAATTAATTATGAAATAACAAAACATTTTAGTTTAGTTTTTGAAATGTTTTGATCTTGAAAAAATAATAAACTAAAACATGTAAACCCATAAGATAGCGTTAGAACTGAGTAATTAGTTCAATGAGAAAACTGAGCACTTCAAAATCTATTGACTGCACCATTTTGCATTTATGATTTTTAAGTTTAATTGAGGGAATTGTTAGCTATTTACGGACTCAGCACGGAGCCCAGGCTTTCACTCGATTTGCATTCAAATCTACAACCGACAGCAGCCTAACAAAAGAGATAGGACTCTCCTTCGTTATCTGGAATCTGCCAGCTTCTTTTTAATTAATTGCTCATTGAGTGGGCGTCTTTGTTTCACCCGATCAGGAAGTGGAAGAACTTTTCAGCGTCCCATGGCTCACAAAGTTAGGAAGCTAATGAAAGCCGGTCTTTGGACTTGTGGGAAGTCAAAACTTAGTCTGGTGAATGCTCAGCTCAGTTCAGCAATTACTTAAACTTTTGCAATTACAACTCAATAAGTAGGTAATTACGACGGTCAGTGCAATGCGGCTGAATTTTCATAATTTTCTGCCATTTTTACTACATGTTTTCCCCGAAATATATTCCCCAGCCAACACTGTAAGTTTACGACCTTTTAATGAATGAATTATTACTCATACGACATGACTGCACCAACAGAGAAGCAGAATTGACTAAACAAAAACATGAACGAATAAATACGAGAAGCGAGTTGGCTCTGTGGTTTTACGGCCCGAACTGGCCACCACCGCCACGTGGTAACAATGGGGGAATTGCTAGTGAGGCCGTATGAAGCCAATTAAATGGCAATTTAAAATTCCAGAAAAACATCTCAAGTTTGTTTACTGTGGAAACTTCCGTCATGGTCAGCCGCATTTCGTCGGGTTCTTGGAAAAAGGAAAAGACTTGAAACAACAACCGCAGATTAAATTTGTTATTTTACTGGGGACTTTATTTAAGACTGACTCAATTAAGTTGAGAGAAAATCAGAAATTTCAATAAAAGCTGCTACAAATGTTGTTTTAATTGGACGATTCAAAGATTGCTATGTACAGAAAGAATTCAATCTAATTACTTGCTATGTGGCGCATCGTTTCTTTTTAAGTTCAAGTTGAAGGCAAAGAAGCGCAGCATGGAATAATTTTGTTATCCAACTAAACAAGGACCCAGGACATACGACACGTGACTTGGCCGCAAGGGGTCACCTCCCCCTGCCCCTGCACCACCCACACCACCTGCATGTGTCATGAATCGCCCAGCCCGCATTTAGCTGGCGGGTTATTATTTACCCGATCCGATTGTCACCACTGTCTGCTGTGTCACCGGTGTTGTTGTTGTCAATTTCGCGCCTCAACAAGTGTAATTTGTTGTCTCTGCACCGACACCCGCTCAAAGGGCTCAAAGGCAGGGGAACTCTTTGTCCTGCACTCCGGTCACGCTCATTTGTCGAACATGCATTCAATTTGCCGCTATCGGGATGTTCAAATCGCCCCTTTGCATTTCTGTGACAAGCCAGATAAATACGGTTTTGAGCAATTTGTTTATGGTTCTAAACCCATTTTCTCGGCTGGCCACCAGGAGTGGAAATTTTAGGTATGGGTTTCAAAGTTTCAGATATTTGATATCATAGCCAAATAAGTTGCTTTACGGCTTAAACAAAAGTTTATAAAGCAAAGTTTGTTTTAGGCAGACTACATGTCTTGTTCATGTTAAATATAACTTAAAGCCATGACTGCAGTTTCAGAAACTTGCTCTGTAGAATATTTACCAAGCAATAATCATATTAAATAGTCACGCTTGAGGCTTAAAAGCTTTATAATAGTGTAATTAATCAAAGGGAAAGTTTCGCTCACCCTTTGCTAAAATGTTTGCACAAGTCAGACAATTTTGACGTTTTGATAGCCATGGCCTGGCCAATTTAGGGCTCAGTTTACTGTCAGTCAGTAGAGTCCATAGAACTCGTTACGAACCCTCGCTAAGCGGGCTGACGGGAAAAACTGAACGGACGGACAACGTGCAGGCAGCTCAGATATTTTCGATAAATTTTAAATGAATCTCGCGTTTACTATGTCAATATTTGACAGCCGATAGACCGATGTAACAAAAAAACAGTGACCCCACGAAGGACTTTCCAAGAACAAATGCAATTTCGCTTTTTAATTTAATAAATTAACACCTCTGACCTTTGAACTTTGCTCCCACAATCCGCACATCCAGTACCACTTGAGAACTCACATGCAATGGCAATCCACTTAAAAGCACTTGGACATTACGTATAAGTGTTTGAGATGCATAATTATTTAATTAATGGCCCAATGGCCTAAATAATATTCATTGATTGTCATTGACATCATTTGCACTACTCCTAATTGGTTGTTTGATACCAGAGGCTTTAAGCCCTTTTAATGTTTGTGTTTTTGTTTGAGTTTGCGGAAAAGTTTACTGAGCAACAACTTTCTGAGCATGTAATGTTTTTATTAGACTAACAATTGATGCTAAATTTAAAAAAATAATGAAAATTCGATTGAATTTGATATACATTTTTTCCAAAAAATTCAGATAAGATCACCAAAAAGTATAACCTTGTAGGACTTGTCAGTTTAAATTAAAACAAGTACATGGATTGTTTTTTGTATTCAAACTAAAGTGTTTACGGGTACTAAGAAATTTCTACAGATATGTCTTATCAAAAAGCCTAAAAGTAGATTTGATTTCAGTTAGTTAGTGAAAAATGTTCATTAAAGTCAGTGTAAAATACTTTACAGACTTCTTTTAGCAACATAAAGTTGTACCATTTTAGTTAAACAGTCTGTTATTGACCGTTTGACCCACCTGTTGGGAGGAAACTCCAGGGAACGGTTGGCCACCGCACTTATTTAACAAAAAGCAGCTTCGCGGTAATTTCAGTACAGCCCCCTTTAATTTCGAACGGGTGACAGCTCAAGGGCGGGCAGTAGCACTTAATTGAATTCCCCGGAAAGGCAATCAATCTGGCACTGAAATTTCTTGTTGAGTTTCCTCCCGCACATCCTGCTGTTTTTCCTGGAAATTCCATTAAAACGACGCCTGGCCAACACATTAATAATAATCGAGAGGTCATTATTAATTGACTGTCTTACCGGGAGGCTGTCAATCTAACGGCTGCATTTTGCAATCAGCAGCTTTGCCTGCCGGCTATCTGCACTGCAATGGATTTTTCACCGGGACACCTCACTTCCAGATTAATCCAGCAAAGTTTTTTGCTATCCGAACTTTTAGCTTGGCGCAGTGCAGCCGGAATTCTGCACCCAGCTGACTAGGAAACTTTACCTTGAATTGGAATTTAAAATTCAAAACCTCAAATGCCACACTGCCACCAATAATATGATATGCAGCCGTAACGTCATTTGAAAAACTCCCAACCAAAAGCGTGGTATCACCGCAGGGAAGGTGCCTCTTTTGGGTGGCTCAGTGGGCGGAGGGAATACAGGCAAGCAAAGGTAAAAGTTTTCCAGAGTTGGCAATTGGGGTTTAATGGTTAGTCCCGCCCAAAGGCAATCCCCTCCCGCTTTTCCAGCTTGGGACACCGGGCACCGCTCATTGCTATGCAAATTGCTGTATTTTTCTTTAATTTTATTTTCAAGCACAAGTTGGTCCGCCCTCCTCCACCGTCTATTCTCTGAGGGTGGCCTCGCCCTTGCGTTGACTAAGTAATGCTATTATGTGTGCTTGACCATACGGGTTTTTGCAGGGGATTTGAATGGGGAACTGGGAACGGTGTTAGCGAGTTTGCATGCCAAACGGGAGCCAGTAGCAAAGCTCGGGCAGGTAATTGAGGTGCTTAGCAGGAGCCGGGAAATCACACAGCCAAGACCTAGGGAACAGGACCTCTTGTGAGAATTATTAGCCAGAGCTATGGCATCAATCTGTTGAGACATCGTGTGTGGGTGGTGCGACAGCTGCCGGATGCTGAAACAGATCCGGAATGTGGAGGTGTAGAGTGTAATCGTCTACTTACAAGCTCATCCAACCAAATTGCCTGATTTTGAACTTGGCCCAGTGGGAGTGCGATTGCCCTTCGCTTTTGTTTAGCTTTCCCCATGGTTTCCTGATTATTCGTAATCTATGCATTGTTCTCTACTGGATTCAATGGTTCCTTTCTGTTTTTACTGGGGTTTTTCCAGTTCAGCTGGAATTTTGATCGTTTAACTCTTAAGTTTAGTTTTTGTTCTTTTATTTTCCATTTGCTATTACCTCGATGAATAGCTAAAAGGTTATTTTTGAGCCCTACACAAAAAACAAAGATTGCATTCCCTTCAATCTTTCTCTGTGCGATAATGACCTCCTTGTGCTGCACTTGTTGGCCAAGTGCAAACCAGGCGAGACCGAAGTGACCGCAGTTTAAGTCTGCCCTTCCGGTTAGGCCTACGTCCAGCTGGCTTTGACCATGTCGTGTTTGGTGGCCACAGGGTGGGCTGAAGTGTCTGTGTTCTGGGCGCCCGCTCACTTGATAGTTTTGCAAAATCAATAGACCCGTGGATTAGGGACGGCGGTTAACAATGGGCGGCGGCGACGTGGTCGTTGCCATTGAAATCAAACGGCGGAAGTGGTTCAGGCATCGGCAATACAACAAAATTAGCGTTGAATGCCAGGGTAACCGGGTAACCCGGGTGGTAGGGCCTAGTTTTGCGGCGATGTGGGTTTAATAGCTGTCATGTGGGGGAAATGAGGTCGTCGCCACACACTCGCACTTGCAGTTGTGGGAGGCGGATATAATTTGGCGTTCAATCGAATCGGAAATCGAGGTGGATGTGGCGCAAATGTTATTGGAATCCTTTTTAGCTGGCAATTTGCGAGCAATTTTTCGAATTAGTCAGCGCAGCAATGACGCATGTCTTTTAATGGCTTTAATTACCCTTTGGTGGCCCATGGAAAACTGGGTTTGCACATATGCAATTACAAAACTCGCACTACATGGAGTCTGCCTTCTAATCTCTCTAATGGCCTCGCAACACGAGCCAAAACGTGGCAATTTGCACATTTTCAACAGTCAAACCCCGAACTTTTGGCGTCTGCACGCAAGGGAGCCCAACCAACAATCCAAGAACCAAGAAGTCGAGAAAGGAGCAACTCTCACATCAAAGCCCTGATGAGTTTCAAACTGTGAATTACTACGAGGGCGATGATGGGAAGCCCCCGACACGAAGAGGGGAGAAAGGCAAAGTAACCCAGTTAAGAGTTTCCCGGGAAAGTCGCTTTAATTCAATTTGCAGTTTGCGTTCGCATAATAAACTCGAGTGCAGGCGAATGCAAATGCCGCTCGCTGGCTGGATTTAATGAGCTTCAAACCTAATTGTTATGGCCAAGCGTCATGGCATCCTCCCAATGCCAGTTCCAGTTCCTCGCGTCCTACTTGCACATGGTCTGGCCACCGCCCAGGCAGGATGCGTAGGCCATCAGGTGGGGGATGGTGCTCTGCTCGTAGACCCCGGTGAACAGGTGCGACCAGGGACCCAGGGCATAGACGGGCACATCGTCGCCCCCGTGCGAGTCCATGTCTATCGGCACTCCCGCGGGAAACTCATCGTCGTGGGCTCCTGTCACCACTGTGGTGGGATCCTTGCGCTGCATCGTCTCCGCATCGTAGAAGTTCTCGTAGCTGGGTCCATTAGCGTAGCTCAGGACCATGTAGGGCTTGTCATCGTGTCCGTTTACAGGTGCCTTGCCAAAGATATCCGAACCACGATACTGAAAAGTAAGGAACGCTTAAGTAATAATCAAAATCTTTAAATAATAAATTGAATTTGATTTAATCAAAATTTTCAAATAATAAATTGAATTTAATTTATATCAATAGAAATTTTTTAAAGAAACCAAGTTTGCACAAGAAACTTTGTTCACAGAAAGAACAACTTGTATAATACGGTGTATAACTTGATGATTTAACATACTTTCATTACATTTTATGGATTTTAAGTTTAAAATATCAACGTTTAATGGGAAGTGTAAATAAAAAGATGACCCACTAATTTTCACTTAATATTGAGCTGCTGTTTTTCTGTGCTCATAAAATCCACTTAGTCAGTGTGGTTCTCCACTTACCGCGTATCCTGCGTAGGTGAACACGTGCGAGTGGTCGGCGGTGACCACCAGCAGGGTGTCGTCCTCGCTGGTCAGCTCCTGGGCGGCAGCAATGGCCTTGGAGAACTCGATGGTCTCATTTAGAGCCATGCGCGCCTGATTGATGTGGTGGGCCTGGTCGATGCGACCGCCCTCGATGAAGAGGAAGTAGCCCTGCTCGCTCTGGCTCATGTACTCGATGGCCTTGCGGGTCATCTGCTCCAGAGTGGGCTGACTGCTCTCCGCCGTGGTCTCCATCATGTACTGCAGGTGATCGTCGTTGAAGAGGCCCAGCAGGCGATCGGTTGTGGTCACATCCACGGCCTCCAGCTCGTCGGCGGTGGTCACATAGACGTTCTTGTCGCTGGCCGATGTGAACTCGTTGAGGAGGTTCAGGCCATCGGTGCGCTTACCCCAAGACTCCAGGCTGGAGTCCACAAAGTGCTTGCGTCCGCCGCCCATTATGACCTTCAGTTTGCTGCCCACCTCGCCGCGAGCCAGCTGATAGGCGATGTCCTGGACTCCGGAGTTGGCTCCGCAGTCGGTGGCCACCTCTGCGTCATTTTCCCAGTCGCGCTCCGCAATGTGGGCGTAGACGCCGGAGGGCGAGGCATGGGTCACGCGGGTGGTGGTCACCAGACCCGCCCACTTGCCCGCCTCCATCGCCCACTTGGCAATGGAGTCCACGTGGGTGCTCTCGTCCAGCATGACTGTGCAGTCGGTGCGGGGCACCTGGCCATTCACGCCGATGGTGCCCTCCTGACCTTTCACGCCACACAAATAGGCGGTGGCCGTGCAGGCCGAGTCGGGAACAATCTTATCCACGGAATAGGTCTTCGAGAGACCCGTGTAGGGGAAGTTCTCGAAGGAGAGCGACTTCTCCTCGCCACCCAGAAGATTCCGGGCTGCAGAAGTGGTGGTAACACCCATTCCGTCGCCCAGGAAGAGGATCACATTCTTGGCCTGGCGCTGATTTAACTGAGAGGCCAACTTCTGCTGGACAAACTGAATGCCTTGGTCGCGCCAGTAGGCGTTTGTATCGTCACCCTCGATCACCCGCATGGTCCTTCCATTCATCTCCGGCTCCGGCAAATCTGGATGCATCCTGTGCTCCTTGCATTGCTCCGGACTGCGACCGCACTCCGGGGCCGACCAGGTGGGATGGGCCAGCAGTGCGATGGCTATGAGAAGTGCGTTTAGTATGCGGGACATCTTGCTGAAGACTGACCCTGGTTTTGCGCTGCTCCGACTTTGGCCTATCGAGAGATTCGGTTCGAATCGATTGCGATAAGGCCCGATAAGGCGGAGACGTGTAGATCCCATAAACACCAGCCAAATCGCATCAAATCTAATACGCCACCTAATTCCCTAAGTCCGAGGCGTGCTTTTATTTACGATGGCCAGCAGCGACAAATTTTATAGATTTATTGCAGCTCGAGGCGCATATATAGTGGGGCACGTGAGTAGTGAGTAGACTTGTTGCCGAGCGTGTGGGGGGTTCATGAACGGTTCCAGCGAATTGCCCGGGAAAGCCACTGGCCATCACGTAATCAGGCTGGAAAATCAGGCCGAGGCACGTGAATGACCATAACCCGTTCAAGGAGGAAGTGGGTGGGCCACATTTCACATTTATTTGCAGCCATAAAAGCCGGGTCGTAAACAGGTGACTGTTTTCGCCCAGCGGTTTTTTTTTTAATATCAAGCTGAGAAATTCAAAGGCATTGGAACGAAAGAAAAGCAGCTGCGCGCCCGCCGGAAAGGTTAAAGTTGAGCTGCGAGCAAGGGGGCGAGTGTGCTGACCTTGGTTCGCACTTGGCAGCGAGGAAATTAGCCAAAAGAAATTGAGCGACAGCCAAGCTGCAACTGTTGAATACACAAAAAGCTTAAAGTTTACCAATTTCACTTATCGCTATCGCTTGGTCAACGAATGTTTGGGCATTCGAATCGAAAGCAAACAAATTCTCGATTTTATGGCTAAAAATAATAAATTCTTTGGGGCAATTATGGTTTGAGTCACTTCCATCTACGTACTGGCGTTCACATGAATTATGCAAATGTTTATGTTCGCACCCGACCCACTGGGCGTATACGTAATTTTTATTTTTTATTTACACAACACACCGAAAAAGCGATGTCGCAGCAGAGAGCTGCGCACTTAATGCTGCCTAATAAATTCGGAGCTCCGTTTCGAGTGTCAAGATTGCGGCCATTTAGCCAAGGCAAGGGCATTAATCAAACGGCCCAAGGCCCTTGGCATATGTGCAGTCGATTACACACTTCACACCCTGCCCCCCATCACCACCACCTCATTTGATGACTAATCCCTTTGTCCTAATCCCTTGCAGGAAAACCATCGATCTGTATATTCTGGAGGAGAGCAGCTACGAGAAGGACGTCAGCTTCAAGGTGCACATCGGAGAGCCCCGTTTGGCGCCAGGTGAGTTTTGGATAGACTGCAGTGCGGCATAAGAGCACCAGAACCCAAAAACCCCAACCCGAATCCAAGAACCCACCAGAACCACCCAATACCCCCCACTGAAAATGCTAACCAAATTACGTGAAGCAGCCCAGCCATGTAGCAGTGCACCGAAGATGGTACAAGTTCTTATCTGTCTTGGTCCAAAGTTCAGACTACGACACCCGGGACACCAACACTGGGCTGAAATTCAGCACCTCACCTTTTTACCCCTTTTACCCCACCCCCACAAGTTACCCTTTTGACTCTTTCGCTTTGACCCCAAATATTAAAAACAGGTGAAGAGCCCAGCTGAACAGAGAAAAAAAAACAGCAGCTAAAAACTCGAAACTTTGTAAATTGGAAATTCCAATTTGAATTGAACGAAATTGTTGTTTGGTTTCGTATGTCTTTTCGCATCCTATCGACTCATGGGTTCTTTTATACTTTTTGGTCTTTTAATTTGTGTTCTTTATGCTTCTAGATTCCACTCACTACCGTAAGCCTTGAATTGTGCATTAATTAATTTTATTTTAATTGAACACGAAAGCGTAGAACGTGGAAGCGCCGAGCGCTGAAACGTAAAGCGGAAAATGGGAAAAGTGAAATTCCAATTGCGAATGGTCAACACTTTCGGGTTTCGGTTTCTTGAAAGAAATACATTTAGTTTCTGCTCCATTTCTTTCCTTCACCGAGTGCGGAAATTGCGGGAAAAAAAGTGCAAATTCATTTTATTCTTTCCTCTTTGGTTGAACCCAATTCTGCCCTTTCCACGAGAATCAGCAATAGTCATAATTTAATTGCGTATTTCGTTTAGGTGTTGTGTACGTTCCCCCTTAGATACCCCATCCTGTTTATGTTTTTTGTTTACTATCCAATTTCCATAACTTTTGGTATCCTTTTTATTGGCGATGATGGACAGAAGAGATACCTTTTATGTTCAGTATGTGATAGTTCATGGAAGTTAGCGATTGGCATACCTCACTCGCATCTCTGTAACCCCATGTTGAATGCTAGTCTTAGCCCACCGACCACCACCGATTAGCTATCAGATCCTCCCGTTCCCTGTTCCCAGCACATCCAGTTACATCCCCACATCCCCACATCCCCACCCAGCACCGAGCACTTAAGTCCCAAGTACTATATTTATTTCCGTTGACCATCGACACTTGCTTGTGGCCATAACATAAATTAGACTAAACATTGCCATTGTCCATACTTGTCTCTCTAATCCAATCGAACCACTCGCCTCCGTAATTGCCAATTGACACATGTTCAATCCTCACGCAGATGACACTAATAAGGAATCATTTTTCAATCGATTTTTTGGTATGTAAACGTCTTTATTTGCCATATCTTTGCATATTGCGGGATCGATCGACCATTTCAAGTGTTCAGTTAATGGTGAATATGCAGCAAAGTGTGAACGACAAGGAGAGATGAACGTAAAATCGGTCGCCATTATCATTTCATGACTCTTATTGTTTTCTTAGTTCGATGGTCATTAACCCACACGTCGTATGCATAATATCAGCTATATGTGCGTCTTAGTGTCTAGTATCCGTATCTGTATCTGTGTCTGTGTAGGTAGGCTGTGTGTGTGCACCTGCATCTGCATTTATCCCGATCAATTGCGCTTTTTTCGACGCAGCAGCCACGCACTTGATAAATGCAAGCTTCAAGCTTTCTGTAAAGTAATCAAAAAAACCAGAGCAAGCAAGCGAATCGGGCTTCGTCTTCAATTGAAATAAAGTTAGACCAGGGTCACAGTTTTTGGTAATGATTTGGTTGTCTCTATGCTCGGCGGACATTTGTAATTCGCGCTTGTGCCCGCTCCTCTCACATTGTTGTGTGCCCGTGCTGCTCGAATTTGAACCCGATCTCGCATCGTACCGATATCGGATCGGTGCCACTCAAACATGCCTCTGCATCGCCAAATCGATTTGTAAGTAATACACGCAAACGCTAATGGATACCGATATTTGGCTTTTGTTTTCCGTAATTTGTGTTTACACTTTATTTTTTTTGTGTACTATCTGTGTGTTCTAGAATTAAGGCAACATTGTAAGCATTTTAATCGTGAACGGCTTCTGTGTTGTTATACCGTCAAGTATATATCTGTGTGTGCGTGCTTTGATCCTCTGGAAAAACCAAGATTAAAAACTGCTAAACGTAATAATTAACCCGATTAAAGAACAAGTCACCACAGTCATTGCAAGCATCGCATATTCGTTAACTGAATATTTAGAAAGTGATTGTTGAAGCAATATCCAACATGTTTGAGACCATTTAACAACGATTCTCTGAACTCTACCCCCAACACCCCATCCACGAACCACGTACCACGTACTTGTCATGTTGTCGATGTCGATTGTCGATGTCTACACCAATATATAGAAAAACACGAACACTCCGGAGATCCCACTCGT
This sequence comes from Drosophila oshimai, assembly GCA_018150695.1. Taxonomy (NCBI): domain Eukaryota; kingdom Metazoa; phylum Arthropoda; class Insecta; order Diptera; family Drosophilidae; genus Drosophila; species Drosophila oshimai. The sequence continues at coordinate 250,364 of JAECWM010000013.1, read as the reverse complement.
GAGTCATCAATATCGGGGGACCTATTGTCAAGCTGTGACCTTATGCATGCCTGGTTCTGTCAATCTGTGCTCTGTCTTTGCCTTTGCCCTTGCCTTTGTCTCTGTCTGCTTAATATGCAGTTTATCAATTTCCATTTTTCCACTCAATTGCATCCTAATGGCCCTTTTACCATAAACATATCGCAAACTCATTGAGGTCACTGGTCCAAGCCGAAAAGGCTTTCAAATGGAACGAATTTGGCTTTAAAAAGAAAATACTCTGGCATTTCAATGAGTTTCGATTTGTTTCCGCTATCCCCCCTTCGGTTGACTTTCCCCTTGCAATTAATGCCCGCATCCCATTGTCACCATATGCTCCTAATTAGTTTCCAACTAATTGTGGGGCGTATGTGTGCTTTAGTTTCTGTTCCAGTCCACGTAATTAAATATTTTTGTGTCAAACTCTGCTTTAATCTCTTTGTGTATCCTATCACCGTTTCGTTTGTATGCCAACACAACCTGTGTCTGTCTAGTTAAACCATATAGTACCACGTAATGTTAAGTTACTCTGTTGTGGGGGCGTGGCTGCATGCAAAACAGTGTTTTCCAACTCCCCACCGAACCCAAGGACTAATTATCCGTTTACTCCCTGGCCAGACGATGAATTGGCAGCCAAAATCAAGGAGGTAGAGAAGAAGGCCGTGCAGGATCTGACCGAACTGGATCGCATCCTGCTGCTGAGCAAGCCGAGGAACGGAGAGCTGACCACCGCCTACGTGCGCATCCGAGAGAGCCAGGAATTCAAGGTGGGTGGTAATCGCCTTGATTGGCTTTGTCACTAGATACATCCCCTAAATAGTTCCACACTGCAAATGGAAAGCAATTCAATTCACTTGTCGGCCAAGTGGCGACAATACCAACAAGTCTCCTTAAGCGGGAAAGCCAAATCCCAGCACACATTTACACGCAGCGCAGCTAAGTGAAAGCGTGCCACACCCATAATGAATCCCACGTGGGAAAGCCAGCCATCCTTATCCGCGCGTCAGATCGAGTTACCGTTAACCGCTCAGGTGCAAGGCAAATAAGCACCTAATTGTGTGCAAATCTCCAAATGACACGTTGAGTGTTGAGTGCTCTGTTTGCCTTGTGTCTGTGTGTGTTTTATGGGCTTGGGTTCATTGCTAGTCGGTGGCGTATACGTAATGTGAGCAGAGAAAAAGTTGGTCATCAATCCGGTGTTTTTGCCTTGCCCTTTCAGCGGGGTGTTTATTGTATGTTTGTAAAGAAGTTAAGGGTGTTGAAAAGTTTGAAAATGAAAGATGTTTCTAAAGAGACTTAATTTTGTTACCTCTATGTCAATTACTAAGCTACTCTAACTACTCTAACCCATTAAAAAATGTACAGGCTACAGTCGACAAGCTGGTGGCCAAAGCAAACGTCTCTGCTGTGCTCGGCACATCTTCCTGGAAGGAACAGTTCAAAGATGCCCTCACGGTTATCCCAGGTTAGCCCCCCTAGATATTATTACCATTTCTAGGTATCATTATTTATGCAATCAATCACTTGCAGCCGATGAAAGTGAATTCGATAACGACGATGATGCAGAGGAGGAGGTGCCCAGCTGCTTCAGCTACGTGAGCCACTTCATCTGCCTCTTCTGGAAGGTCCTCTTTGCATTTGTGCCGCCCACAGGTGAGCATACTTCTCTGCCCTTTGTTCTGTGTTCTCGGCTGACGCCTCTAACCAACCACTTGTTCGCCCGTAGACATTTGCGGCGGCTATGTGACCTTTGTGGTATCCATATTCGTGATTGGCGTCATCACTGCCATCATCGGAGATGCCGCCTCCTATTTCGGCTGCGCCCTCAACATCAAGGACTCGGTAACCGCCATCCTGTTTGTGGCATTGGGCACCAGCATACCAGGTGAGTGATCCGAAACTCTGGCCGGAATTCCCATCACACCTGTCGCACTCACCTCACCCCTTTTGCCCTCCAGATACATTTGCTAGCATGATAGCGGCCAAGCACGATGAGGGGGCCGACAACTGCATCGGCAATGTCACGGGCAGCAATGCGGTCAACGTGTTCCTTGGCATTGGACTGGCCTGGACCATTGCCGCCGTCTACCACAGCTCACATGGCATGACCTTCAACGTGGAGCCGGGAACGTGAGTAACCTTTGGCATTGGAAATCATGCTTATCTTATTGAATCAGCATATTTTTTACCCTTGAAATTAAGGAATTTTGAATTTTGTTTAAGTGAGTGAAATCCAAATGTTCGAAAAGTACGTAAGACTCGAAAAATAATCCACCAATTTTAAAATTTTTTATGTTAGATGATAGAAATCTATGAGGCTTTCCAAAATGGTCAGCTCTGTTTTACAGTTTTACTTATTCTGGTCTTAAATATCCAAAAAAAAGAAGAACTACCCAAATTCACTCTAACAACTGTTCCATTTCAGGATTGGATTTGCCGTAGCGCTGTTTTGCGGCGAGGCCCTGATTGCCGTCTTCATCATCATGTTCCGGCGCTGGCACAAGGGCATTGGAGCCGAGCTGGGTGGCCCCAAGGTCTCCAAATATATAAGCGCAGCGATCCTGGTTTTCCTCTGGGTCTTCTATGTGGTCATCTGCATACTGGAGGCCTACGACGTCATCCGGGTCTAAGGGGCTCACATCCATATTGCTTAGACTTTGGCTTTGTTCGCATTTGCGTTGGATTTGTGGCAAATAGTCCGTAAAGAGTGCGTTAAAGAGTACGGAGGACAGAGCAACCCGGAAACTAAAAGCTGTCGGAAGATGCTGTAGATGCAGTTTTTATATGTAAACTTATGAAATTGATTTATATATTTGAATGTGCTCAGCGCTATATATAAATATTTCTTGTGTAAAATTTATGTTAATACTAAAAGTAAAATTTTAATGTTTAACTAGGTTTAAGTCAGGCTTATATACAAACAGTTTTTACGATTATTGTCTCTATTCATATATGAATTGTAAATACAGAAAGGCTGCCACGGCTCAGCAATCTTGTACTTGTAACGAGATCATTTATTGTTTTGCCATATATACTTAATTTACCTTTTAAAATACGATTATATTTATTATATCATTCTATGTACAACTTAAGTAATTGTTGTTGTTTGTTAAAGCTGTACTTATCCACCCCAAAAATCCAAAAGGAATGTCGGGATCGGCTTGGGCTTGAGCATGAGTTTGAATCGGGTCCTGCATTCCGAATTCGATATTGTCTCTCCATCTGCCGAATACCATTGTTAATTTAATACATGTGTAAGTTTTAGGAAAGGTCTAAACGTTTTAGCCAACAAGAAACGCAATCCCTCTTAGCCATCTACTACAAATACTACTACAAATACTGAATAGGGTCCTCCTCAACAACTAGTTCTAGTAACTTCACACTATCGACACAAGTCCAACTAGTCACATTTTCATTAACTCTGACCAAAGCAAATGGCGGCACTACTTACTAGCGATTAGCGAGAAAGACCATCAGTGTTTCCACACTGCACTACAAGATCGAGAGCACTAATCAATTTACTTAAAAAAGACTTTCTATTTGCTTACGTCGCTGGCAGTGATCGAAGTAGAGAAACTGGATATTAAGGCAAACACCAAAACAAAACCGAAAATAACAAGAATCGATTGTAATCCAAATGTTATGAGCGGGTACATATTTTTTGTATAATGTTGTACTATTTTTCATATAGCAAAATTCTAGAAAATTGACAAAAGCGGGAGCCTAATGATATTTATAGCCACATGCATAAATTTGTATTATATATTTGGGGTCACTCAACAGTACGGGGAACTCGTTGAAAAAACTGCGCCAAATTTAGACGTAAATGATAACTAATTACCGCATACATATACGAACTATGAAACAATTGAATAAATATACAAAAATGAATAAATAATGTATTCAATTATATTGTGAATGTTTACTGCTAGATATTATAATTAAATTTCTTTTAAATTTATTTTAATTTACGCCTTTTTATTTTCTTTTATTAAAATCACAGTTTTCCTAAGTTAATAGATTGAAGAAGAATATTACTGCAGTTAACAATCGATTCGAGAAAATCGACCAGGGGTCAGGGTAAACTTGTGGCCATTTATCCATGGCAAGGAAATCAATATATTACTGAGCAGCCTAGGAATAATGCGAATAGTGAAAGAAATGGACAGTGAATGTAACAATACGAAATAGAGGATAACCAGAGGATATATATGCAGACATACAAACAATTATTCATAGACAATTATCTTTAATGGCAAAGGCAAATAAAACGATTAAAGTGCTTCCGACATAGGATGTAGGTACTTCTAAAGAACTAGAAGTAGAACGCGTAAATGGATAAATAGTGTGAGCAGATTACATAAGCAGCTGTTTTTTGTTCTTACTTACTTTTTGGTTTTAGTAGTTTCTGTTCTGTTGAAAATTCAGTTTTATAGATGTACGATAGTTGATAGGAATTCGAATCTGTATGTTTTTATGGGCAAACCAAACAGTTAATATGTATGTGTATTGTACAATATTAATCATTTGCTGTTTGTTATCGTGTTTTTTCGAATTCAAGTTACACCTGCATTTTAAAATGTATACTTATGAATGTGATTTTACCCAAAAACGAAAGCAGCTACAAACATATACTCGTACATCCAGAAACCCATTTAAATGTAATCAAGAACTAAACCGATAAAGTATGCAAATAACCGAAATGATCAAATACCACATATGTAGTTTGTGTAGCATATGCTTGGGGTGAAGATCTATCGATCTTACATTACTAACCGTATCTTTTCTCACTTCAGTACGCTATAAGAAAATACCCAAACGAATGCTACACATTTGAAAATACTCACTATGAGAACATACTCTTACTCGTACTCGTACTCGTATTCGTATCGTAAGCCAGTAGCAGAGATGGACGAAAGCTTAACGTTTTACCTTATCGAATAGAGCCTAGGGCCCAGATTTACTGGCATTTCTCAGCAGTGCTGCATCCGTATATATGTATTCCGTGCATGTTTACCAAACGAAACCCAATAAACTAACACATTAAACCGATCCACCCATCGCCTTTTTGATCCCTGAAGTCGGGTGCTGGGGCTGGAGCTGCTTATCACTCTGGGAAACTGGGGGACGACGGCTCGGTCGAAGTTATGCAATGCCCCAAAAAGCGCCGCAAGATAAGACATCTGGTTGCGGAAGATGAGCTGAGATGCGAAGAGACAGCGACAAAGACAACGCGGAGCCGGAGAGATAAAGTTGTTTACAGGAATCCGAGCACAAAGGCAAACAGCAATAAAGCAGTGAGACAACCCCCGCTGCAAGCTAATTAAAGTTGCGACAAAACAAAAGCCAGTCGACTTGCCAGTTGCTCGCCAGTTGTCCACGGAGCGGTTTCCAGCGAATTGCACGGCTTGGAGTGTTTGGAGTCCTAGAGACAGGGTCGAGAAACAGACAAGTAAGAACGCTTACTGCGCGACTTTAAGATACCCAGTTAAACATGGTGACCTATTTAACTTGTAACTTGGTTAACCTCTCAGTAAAAAACTTAATTTAAGGACGTATTTTTGGTTAATTTTACGTCTTTCAAGGGGCAAAAGGTCTTCACAAAAATTAGGTTTAAATATATTTTAAAATCTTATCCAAAATTGTATATATTTCTGGTAAAAGTGAAGAGTCCTATTATTGCAAGATAATGACCACAAAAATTAAAAACTAACAGTTAACTTAATATTTAAAACTTTTACAGGTCGAAACAGCTGAATACTTTAGCTTCTCATCATCAGCACGAAAGAAATATACCCTTGATCTGTTCAAATACCGGGTATAACAAGGCAAATATGTCCTGCAATGAGAAGACAGCGCTGCTGGCAACGCAACAAGGACATCAGCAGAGGCAAGAGCACATCATCGTCGTCCCTGCGACGCGGAAGGATCCAAAGGATTATGCGCCCATTTTCACAACTGCTGAGTAAACGCTTTCCGTCGCATTTCATTAAAAAATAACTTCGTTACCCAGTGTTTTCACCCCGCTCCTTTGCCAGTTACTCCTACGGCCTGACGCTGGAGGAGCTGCTGCCCTTCGCGCTGGATCCCTGGTGGCAGAACGTGCGGCGTCTCTGCTTCGGGGGCCTGGGACTCGCCTTCCTGCTGACCCTGATTGCTGGCCTGGCTCTGGCGTACTCGGGCAGTGTCTGTCAGCCAAATAGAGCAATTAGCGGAAACGCGACCGTGCTGTCCCCGCTGTCCACGCCATTAGCCTTGGCTTCCAACGGCACTCAGCTGCTGCTGGCCAGTTTGTAGGAGCTGGTAGTCGCCCCAGGCCAATTTCTGGAATCTTTTCGAGATGCTGTAATCCACCACCCTGGATTGCATCAGCCGCATTCCAACGCACTACGCGCTTTCCGTTGGCTTGCCGGCAATGGAAGCGTCTTGCCCACTTTACCCCAGTTGCTGAGCTGACTTGCGATAAGCGTTGCACCGCGGAACCAACTGACAATCGTGTTTGTTTACAAGCTGATTGCTTTAATTGTTATTCGAAATTAGAGTATTGACACTTTTTCAACTTTGTACGTCATAAAACGTACTGTCCTTAGTCAATGTTTTGGTAATTCACAATTAAATTAAGTGGAATTACAAATAAATTGAATTAAGTAGAAAGTATACCATCTTTCGATAAATATATGACACGATTTCTTGGCCGATTCCGGGAATTGCCTCCAAAGATTACTTTTTATTATCTCGGAGCTCGCACATCTGTAATCTTAACTTTACATTTATTTAAAAAAATAAAATATATATACTTGTAAAAAGTTTGGGGGCTTACTGCACATACATATTTATAAGTATAGAAAATTAATTTAATTTAATGTCATAAGCCGCCGAAATACAATCGTGATGATTATATAAATATAAATGTCGAACTTCTATAATTCCAAAAACCTTTTCCAACCAAAGTGATTGGATATTTGGTTGGAAAGAGAAGTACTAAAAGTGGATTACAAAAATTAAAAATTAAAAACGCTTTGTTTTCATTTTGTTTTTTTTTTTTATAAAACATTAGCTTTTTTCTTTGATGCCTAAAAGTGTGCTATAAATTATTTTGTAAAGTCTTTGTTTACATTATTAAAACATCTTATTTATTCGGGAGCCAAAGTGTTTATGCGCCTATTTTAAAGACATTGCCTTTTATTCCGAAAATATGTCTGTAGAGTATTTAAAAAAAAAACCCTATTTTTAAAACAATGTTTTGTAGCCTGGGACACCGGCACATTGGCGACACCTGTAACAGCAGCCATCGCAAAGCAGTGTTGGCAAACGACAGAGTTTTTCGAGTCAAGTGGACATCCCCTCAGCAGCTGCGGTGTTGCATTATTTTTGTTTACGGAAACTGTTTACGCAAATTGTTTATTTATCGTTAGGGTGGTGACTCCAGAATGGATTTCGACAGTCCCGAGGAGAAAGAGTTTCCGGGGCTGTACGCTTCGGAGGCTGCCGACGCCAGGTCGAAGAAGAGCAAGGAGGAGAGCGACTGTAAGTGGAGTTCAACTGCGTGGGCGTTCCTCATGAAAATGGGGAAAAATCAATGAAACCGCCCCCGCACCCTCTTCCCTTGCAGTCAGCGAGGACCACGACCACAGCAAGAAGGACCTGTTGATCGGCCGGCGCAAGGACAAGAAGGAGAAGGGCAAGGACCGGGGATACGCGGCCCTGGAGGGCGAGAGTTCTCCGGAGGAGGAGCTGGACACCAAGTGGGTGACCCGTGACTTTCGCCACTTCCGACACAAGTAACCTCCTTCTGTCTTCCCAGGAGCCCCTCCAAGTCGAAGAAGTCCAAGACATTCAAGTTCACCAGCTCCAAGAGCAAGGAGAAGCGCGAGAAGTCGCGCGACAAATCCGAAAAGGAGCCCAAGCACGTCGAAGAGGAGACGCCAGCCCACAAGGTCAAGGACAAGGAGAAGGACAAAGAAAAGGAGCGCGAGGAGCTGAAAAAGAAAGACAAGGAGCGCAAGGAGAAGGATAAGAAGTCCGACAAGAAAGATAAAAAGGACAAGAAGAGCAAGCAGCTGTCGCAGCAGCAGGACGAGGCCTCCGCTGCGGAGGAGGTGCTGGCCCTCGGCTATCCCGTGTTCGGGGTATCCGTTGGCCTGGCCACCGAACGTTCCCGCTGCCACGACGGCGTGGATATCCCACTGGTTGTACGCGACTGCATCGACTTCCTGCAGGATCACCTGAAGTGCGAGCAGATCTACAAGATTGAGCCCATCAAGACGCGTCTGATGCACTACAAGCGGTTGTACAACAACCGGGAGCACGACTCCGCCGTTGATGAGCTCAACCTGCCCACCGCCTGCAGTCTGCTGAAGCTCTTCCTGCGCGAGCTCCCGGAGCCGCTGCTGACCACTGACCTGGTTGCGCGCTTTGAGGAGGTGGCCTCGCACCCGAGGGTCACAACGCAGCAGGCAGAGCTGCAGCAGCTGCTCGAGCAATTGCCCAAGTGCAACCGCACTCTGTTGGCGTGGGTGCTGCTCCACTTCGACGCGGTGATCCAGCAGGAAAGACACAACAAGCTCAACGCTCAGTCGCTGGCCATGCTGCTCAGTCCGACGCTCCAGATGTCTCACCGTCTTATGGTTGCCCTGCTCTGCCACTGCAACAACTTATTCGCGGACGTCAAGCTGATAAAGTGAGCAAACACCGGCTAGCCGGATGTCAGTGATGGGAAATATCTAGATAGGTTTACTGGGCATTAATTTTTAGAGATTCTTAAGTATGTAACTAAAGGTAGTATTTTGTTCCCAATTTACTTTGTTTCTTGAGTTTAATTAGATTAGATTAGATTACCTTACCTCACTTCTTACTCGGCCTTCTAAGTACACATTATGTCTACATGAAGAAGACACCACAAATTTTTAATATTAATCTCATGGTAAAAGAAACTAACAGATTTTTAAGTACTTGTATACACACAGATAATTCCCATCACTGTGGTCTGTAGATAAGAATCTGGTTGTTAAAGTTGCGGACTTTAGCCGATTAGTTTGCTGACGAGCATGAGCACGGTACCCCGCAAACAGAAGCGCTCTTCGGGCCTTGCCAGCTTCCTAATCAGGCAGAGAGGCAGAAACTTAAACACTTTTATCGCCCTATTAACTTGTCATCTTTTAGGTATGTGCCCCCGCTCACATCGGCCAGCCCAAAGCTTCCGGACACGCCGGAGGACATCCAAACAGAGTTGCGCAAGCAGGACAGCCTTCTGAATCAGATCCACAGTGAGATGAACGCCGGATTCATAACCAAGAAACGCGAGGAGCAGCTCTGGGAAGTACAGCGCATCATTACACAGCTCAAACGAAAGTTGCGCACCTTTGAGAAGAAACAGGAGAAGTCGGTAGAAGAATTAGACAACAGCACAAGCGCTCAGGCGGTCGTTAGTGAAGACACCACTGATTCGAAGCCGGCAGTAGCCCCAGTCGCATCTACTAGCAACAGTATTCTACCCGAGCCGAAACCAGAGGCACGACCCTTTAAACATGTTCCTCCAGACTTTACGGTTGATCCTTCTACTGGTTTCATTTTGCTCCCCAAATCTAATCCGCACCGCGAGAATTTGCTGCGACTCCAAATTGAATATGACGAGCTGATGGACTGGCAGAATGAACTGAAGGCCCGCATCGTGGCCGAGCGTAACGAAGTCCACAGGCTTAAGCAGCTGTACGAGCAGCAGTCACTCAATAGCCAACTAGCCGCGCTGGCTGCGGATGCACAGCCTCCGCCGGAGGGCGACTATGAGCGGATAATAGAGCACTATACTCGCGAAAACGCACTACTGGAGCACAAAAAGAATATGTTAGGCATGGAGCTAAAGGAAGAACGACGAGCCTGTATAGCGCTACAAGTGGAGCTGCGACTGCAGCGGTTTTAATGTATTGACATGATTCATGTATACTAGGATGGGTCAATTTGTGGGATATATCTGTTGTCTTTTCCCAAAAACTTAGAGCTCCCCTCTCCTCTCCAAAAGAACGACAAAGACTTTACTAGGCAATCGTCAGATATAATGATAATTTCTTAAATTTTCGAAAGATTTTAAATTTATGAAATTTTTTCTTTTACAAATTTTAGACTTAGATTAAACGATATAAAATATTATAATCGGAAGCAAAAATGTTTGGAACTTTAAAGTTTTTTAAAAACTTACTCATTACTTTTATAAACAAAAAGTGATTTAAAATAGTATTTTGTACGACAAAAAATCATCTTGATTCCTATTTTAAAGTCAAATGTTGATTTGGAGATGACGGAGTTTGTTTTAAAATCGACCCATCCAAACAAATGTACATAGGTTAATCCATTTTAAATCTCAATGTCTACATATGATCAAATGCTTTGTTTAAATTAAAGTTATAATGTTGTTGGCCTAAAAAGCCTCAAAAAAACTCTACTTAGCTTGATAAACTTTTTGAAAATCCCAGTTTAAGGAGTAAGTAACAAAACACCTTTTCAGGCGATAATCCCATCGAAACACTAGCTCGCTTACGTTTTTTTGTATCAGCTGAAAATGCAACAGCGCTTGTGTGTGTCCGACTATCAAGATCCGATTTTCTAAATCAGTCTGATGACTTAATTCCGATTCGAGCAATACAGGGCACAGATTAAAAGATCAGGGTGCCGCATGTAGTCGACGGATTGAGTGTTCGTTGGGGTAAAGCGGAAATGAAATCATCGCTTATTACGTCTCATTAACATTGTGATGGTCAAGGAACCAAGTTTAACTTTGCGTGTTATGATTACTTTATTTTATGTTTATAATTAATAATTTTAGAATACATTATCATTATGCATTACGTTCGGGGCGTGTTCTGTATTCCGCTGAAGTACAACTTAAAAATATCACACACAAATACCACGCGAGAAAGAACAGTCCTCCAGTATGCCAAACCGCGACCACTCGTTCTCCTCCATGATTAAGTTCGTTCTGCTGGACTTCACATCGTTGGGTCAATAGCTCTAGGGACACTCCTTGTCGCTGATCTTTTGAAAGTCTGAGGAAATAAATGAGTGCAGAATGTGATTAAAGAGGAGTTTGAATGTAAACAGATTTTGCAATCACAGTATAAGATAAATTTATTAAAATCATTGACTTCTGTAAAAATATCCAAATTGAAATTGAAGACACCATATTTTTCGGCACTCACTTGCATTCTGCAGGCAATTCTCCGTCTTCATCACACACAGATTACGATAGGTCTTGGTGGTGCCCTTGTCGTCCGCGGCACAAATCGATCCGTACTCCTGCGTGTCGCACTCCATGACGCACTTCGTGTTGGGATCGGGCAGGCTGAGGCACTGGACCAGGGTCAGGGCGTACAGCGCCACTATAAATAGACGGAGACATCACAGCGTATTAGTAAGGCAGGAGGCGTGCGAAAAGAATCACTGCCCGTCAACCGGACCCGCATACAAAGTGCCCTGATCAACCCGACACCCATGATATCACCCACATCCCCACCATCGCCAACGTACGCCCATCGATTCTCCGCGACGCCAGAGCGTCTGGCAATGCCAACGAATCCGATGGTCGGGGATGGTGGTGGTGGTGGTGTTGGTGGGAATGGGCATCGGAAATTAACGCTGCATGCCTAAATAGCCATGTTGGCGCGCAATGGAGCCACATTCCGCGAAACTACGTTGCTAGGGTGTCCAATCTAATGACTCAAAATAAATACGAAATTTTCCATTCATAAAGTTCGCGATTGCATCTCGGTTAGTGAAAAAAAGTTCTTTTTTTTTGCTTAAGTTAGTGGTCCCCATTTAGTGGGTCATATTGTTGCTGCTCTGACGCAAAGTTTCTAATCATCACATTTCTTATTTACAAGATTATTGCATGATTCAGCAATGTGTTATTTATTTAAACATAAAAATATGACTTTCAACTGATTATTTAACTTTAGAGTGATTGGAACAATTCCAGTTATTTTTAAATGTTAAACTAAACAGGTCGAGAAGGCGGTAAATTTTGGGGTGCTGCAGAAACCTCTTCCAACCAAAAGCAGTTCGAATTTACATAGAAAAAGTGTTGTTATTTGGTTGGAATAGGTTCCTAGGGTTTAGTTTAGGTTAATTTTTCAAAAAATTGCAGTGGAAATCACTTTAAATAAATTAAATGAAACAAATCTGTTTAAAATTTCTGTTGCTAGCTTGTAGTTCCTCTTGCTATTTTAAAATTTGTACGTACATGCCAAGAATACTGCAAACAGCTTCATGGTGTTAATAGTTATTTCAGAATTCCGTTTGGTTGGGATTTCTCGCACTTTTCGAGTACACACTTTGCACAACCGTATTTGAACTTTGCGGGTCAGACGAATTAATTATGCCGTGCCTGCTCGGTTGTGGGCTGATTAAAAACGTTTTACGATTTCACGATTTGTATATATTCAATAGAACATAAACGCCTGATTCGGATTCGGGCTTGTCACTGAACTTCAGACACGTGTGTGCGCCAGTGTTTTGGTTCTTGATACGTATAGTTTTATTTATTCGCGCACGATTCTGTCTCTGACTCAGATTCCGACTTAGATTTCGACTTGGGTCCGATCCGACTCTCTCTATCGGCGAGGCCGCACAGCACGCGTCCAAATGCGAACTGAGACTAAAGCGCCGACCGAAGATATCCTCCAGCCAGCGGAGCGGAGCGGTCGAGTGGGCGATGACTGATTGATGGCTTGGACTGGCGGCTTGGCAACGTTGTCCGTTGGGATGCTGTTGCCAATGGATGCTGATGCTAGGAATGGGAAGCTGAAGTCCGCTGTTAGATATGGATACCGATGCGTTGCAGGTACTGGCTGCACACCACTTTGATTTTCAATTTCAGTTTCGAGTTTGGTTTTGGTTAGGTTTGGTCTCGTTTGGTTTGGACAGGAGTTGGGGCTGGGGCTGGGGCTCTGGTTCGGCAATCAATCAATCAGGGTGCTGTGCTCTCCGTCCTACCGGCTATCTGTATCTGTATCCGTATCTGTATCTGCGGCTGTCGTCTGCCGTCGTAGCGCACGAATGATGTCCGACCACACAGTGCCTGTTAGTTTTATAGAATTTTTTCATGCTAAAAAGATTTACGCTCGTGTCGTCGTCTTCAATTTTCTTTTTGTTTCTCCGCACATTTCGCCTGTAGTTTTTTCTGATTTCTGATTGTTTTATTGTGTTTTTTCCATGTGGTTGCGGCTGCTGTTAGCTGGTTGGATGGTTGAATGGTTGGCTGGGCTGGAATACGGCACCGAAATCGGATGGGCAGATCGGTGGATCGATGGTTCGGCCGGCCGTTTGATCGATAACTCTACAGGCAGGTCACGTTGTCGTGGTCCAACTTGTTGTTGCCGCTGGCGTTTTTTGAGTTTGAATTATTCATGTATTTATGCAGTCACTACAAAGTCTCCTCCTCGGCGACCGCTGTCAATTGGTTCACGTACCGCTCAATACTGAGATGTCGGGATGCTGGGGCATCTCCGAAAATCTTCGAATATTTCGTCAGCATAACCGATCCGACTCGGACTCGGCGCACGCTTATCGGAGAGAGATAGAGCGGGAGAGACCGACCAGGTCGGAACGCAAAATAAATAAAAAGCAGGGCAAAATATATGAAAATTGCTTCAGTTCGCGACGGCCACGAGTTCACTCCACTCAGCAGTGTCTATGAATTTTCTTTGATGATGATTCCCTCGGATATACTATGTGCTTGTTATTTATGGGTACGCGACGCATTTGATTTAGCATTTTCATTAACATTTTTGGGATTTTTAGACTTATCAGCTGCGTCGCCCGGCGATTATCTCACAATAATTATCAACTGTCGGCCAAGTGACGGTGGTTTCCATGGGGCAATACCTACTAAATGTAAACAATTGCATGGTAAACAAATGAAGTCACAGAAAATGAGTGAGTGTCCTTACCCATATGAAAGAAGCCCTCGAAAAGGCCATTGTATTCCCATGCAAGGTAAAACAAGATCAGCTTTTTTTCGGTTTTATGCTAGTGCGCCTAAGGCAAGTCTACTTAGGAGGTGTTTTATTTTAAAACGTGCACTACAAGAAGGAAATCGAAAGTTTAACTTGGGATCTACGAGATAACTGGGTACATTGGTCTAACTTAGATCTATTATTGTTCTAAGAATATGTTTTTCTAGGTGGTGAACTAAGTAAATTCGGTCTACAAAATTTCTACTAAATTAGCTGAAGATTAAGGTTAAATAGGTCCAAGAACAGGCGTCTAAATTAGACCTGCAAGAGCAGGGCTACGCCGGCCAGAATCCATTTGCCCGGCTTGTCTTTGGTCTTCAGATTCAAGTTGGACACGTAGGTTGGGCCTCGGGTGCGGGTCTTGTAGACCGGGCACTCGTACATGTTCCTCAGGTCTTGCTTATCTTGAGTGATTGCCTGCAGTACGTAGACGAGGTTATTTGAAATCGGAATAGCATTAAGTGGAATAGTAGAGTGGAATCTAGTTTCGAATTTATGCCAACATGCGCAAGCATTGAGACGCCACAGATCCGCTCTCGATTTGACGATTTGCCGATTTGCCGATTTTAGCATTTGCATTTGCCCGATTTGCATTACAAACTCACCCGAATATTGATCACCGGCATCGAGGGGTAGAGCTCCTTCAGGCGCGACTCCATAATAATGCCCTGCTGGATGTCCCACCTGGCGCCTTCCATGAAAATACCATGCACGCAGCAGCCGTCGCGCGGTGCCGTCCTGTAATTACAAGTTCGTCTTAGATCGTGGCCGCCACCCGATATCTTGTGTGGATAATTGACTTAAGATGCTAATCCCCCTGTACACAAGTTCATGCTAATACTGGGATCGACGCGCCGGAGCCGCGTTACTACTCCATTGTTTGCCCAACAGCGTCGCCAAGTGAAACGTGGCTGGCGGGGCGCCACTTAATAAGCAATCAGCTCATCGGCCCATCAGCAAATAGAGAATTGTAAATTACTGACTATTTATAGGTCTCACATATTTATATTCCAGTGCTGGTTTAAATATAGCTCTTATGAAATAGCTTTGTGGCTATTTTTAGACACACTCCAAGCCGGTCGCTGGCCATTGGCCGCAGCTGGATTTTCATTCCAGCACGATTACATGTTACTATGTAGGCACATTACATTATGCGACTGGGGGAAGGGCTCTGGGAGATAAAGCGCTGGTCGCACTGATAAGACCAGGCGGAGCAGGGGAATATCTTTCCGAAAAACACTTAATGACCAAATTAAGAAATTATTATTTATGTCAATACACAATGAGTTTAAAGAAAATACCAGTAGGTAACTACATATCTTCATGTAAATAACAAAATAATTAAAGAAGACTTCTATTAATTTGATTGCTTTTCTTGGAATCTGTGACACAAAGCTACATTTGCTTATGGGAGTGTAAACATTCCAGGGAAAGGGTCACCTAAAAGTCAATTGAGTATTGCGTGTCAATGAGAGCGGCACTCACGTAAATTCCTCCTTCTGCTTCTTGGTCACGTCACACTGCAGGCACATCTTGTCCAGCGGCAGATCATTCTTCCGGGCAGTGCTCTGCATGATCGCCGTGAGCAGGGACTGCGGGTTAAAGAAGCCCGCCAACCAGACGCAGGAGGGTAGCTGCAGAGAAAGGTTTTATTAGGCCTGGTGAACTGATGTAGATGGAGGAGCACTCACCACAAAATCGGTGGACCAGGTCTCCAGTTCGCGCAGACGCAGGCACAGATCGATGAACCAGTTGTTGAGACCCAAGAGCGAAGGATACGCACGTTGCGTCCAAATGGGCGGCACTTGATCCAAAAAAAGTGAATTCTCCAGCACCTCCATGTCCGACGTTATAGTCAATTCACCCTTTAAGCCCAAGTCCAACTCCTTCAGGCTGCGCTTCATCTCGCTGGTGAGGAAGTTCATCCGCTCGCATTCCTGAAAGGCCACTATCACATATGGCGTGCGCTCCTCCACCTTGTTCATGATCTCGACCATGTTGAACTCCTCGGGCAGCTTCTCGATGATCTCGTCAACGATCTGTTTGACCTTGTCCTCGCGGGTCACTGTGGCTCCTCCCCCAGCCCCCGCATCCCTGGGCTGCATCTCAAATACCGTGCGGAAGATGTTTTCCGCCCGAGTGGTGAGGAACCCAATCTCCGCGTTAGGATGCAGTCCGTACAAATAGGGAGACTCCGCCGGCATAAACTAATTGTTTAAACAAAATATTTTAAATGTTAAGAAGAGCTTGACTTATAAAATGTTCTTTTTGATGACAAAAATTAAGAAATATAGGTATTTTAAAGGTCAGTGGGAATTACATATTTGAATTGGTCAAGCAAGAAAAAAAGAGATGGTTTATAAAATCTAAAAGTATCTAGCTAGCACTTATTTTTACATGATTTATTTAACATTTTAAATACTCCACGTTACCTCGTCCACATAGGTGTGGTAGCCCAGATAGTCTGTATTGGGCGGTGCGGGGAACGAGGGTGCCAGAAAGAGCTCACCGTCCACCAGATCCGGCTGCATGTACTCCTCCAGGTAGGTTATGCACAGCCTCCGGTCCCAATCGTCCGTAATGTGACCTCCGTACATGATCTCGCCAAATAGATAGCGCAGATCCTCCCACGGCACCTTGGCATTCGCCTCCAAATAGTTGTACAGCACCGACACGCAGATGTTCAGGTCGCCCACGTTGAAGGGGTAGATCTTATTCCAGCCCTGGGGTCCAAATTTTCGGCGCTCCGCGACCACCGCGTGGAAATAGCACAGGGAGAAGAGGATGGCCTTGAACTCGGCCTCCTTGCCCGACATCTCCAGAGTTTCCTGAGTGAAGTTGTCCAGCGCCTTATGGAGGTTGGCCAGCATACCCGTCGGCGGCTCGTTGGTTATCTTAATCGATGATTCCAAGATGCCCTAAAATGCATGGAAAAATCTTATTGAATTTATAAGAATAGCAAGGTTGTAAGTCAATAGAATAAAATTGAGAAATACTTTAATATAAATGATGATTAAAAGGTTAACACTATCGTTGATAACATTGTTGATCATTTCATGCATTTCAAAAAGTAAGGCAATAGTAATGGTTCTGTTTGAAGTACTAAAAAGTTGTTTAATTATTTTAGTTTTTAGAAATTCCTAGTCAAAAGCTTTAGGAATTACGTTTGTTAGGAAGTAATATATACCTGAGGTATAATATGAGCCGAGGGGGTCGATGCTGGCTCTGCACTCAGGAACATGCGATATTCCGGATGCGAATCCTCGGCGTAGTACTCCAGCTTCTTCTCCAGCGATGGCAGCCACTTTCTGACCAGATGAATGTTCTGCAGCACCACCCAGTGTCCATGCTTGGCCGCCGTATCCATGGCTGCCTCGGCAATGGCTTCCTGGCCCTGTCCCAAAGACACATTATGGAAATTACCCTGATCCATGCTGAAGCCCATTTGTTTGCCCAAGGCCTCCACATCCTTAAGGGGATTTACACCTGGCGATAGAATGAAGAATATGGGTGTGGAAGGACTGGCCTCCTCGTAGGACTTGGCAAACTCCATTGCGCGACTTTCCACATATTTGGAGCCCAGCTTCTCCTCAATAAAGTCGCTGCGGGGAATTGATCTAAGTATTTACCAATCATTAATAGTTTTCAGGAGATACTCACGCCAAAGCGTAGGTCATGCGATCAGGCCTCAACGCCCTGATCATGCAAAGTCTCTGCAGGGCGGTTTTGTTCTTCCACTCCTGGGGGAACTTCTCCTTCTCCGGTAGCTCCGATTCGACCAGCTTCTTCCAGCGCTTCGAGGATGTTTCGATATCGCGGTCCAAGTTCCTGAATTCATCTTTGGACGCTAGACTGCATATTCCGCCCCACGATTGATTGGTCAGAAAGTCCACAGGACTTGTAACATGTGGCTTGATCGGGAAGCGGAGCAAGAAGTCCAGTTCCGCCGATGTAATCTCTTCGTTCATAAGTAGAATCTAGTGGGGATCAGAATAAACCTTTAAAGAAACTTTGAGCGGTTGAGAGCTTAACCTCACCTGAAATGTCATTTGCGAGGCGAAGATCAGCTTGTCGCATTCGAAAAGACCACGCGAAGTATACTGAAAGACCGAATACGTTATACAATCGATCAGATTAGACACTCGCAAATCCAAAGTTTCGCCCGGTTCAGCCTTGGCTATGGCCTTTTGGAACACTACACTAAAAGCCTGTAAATGAGGGTATTGTATTCAATTTATGTGATCCTTTAGAGAGGCTCACCCACCTTCAGTGAAAACTGGTATATAGGATTGATAGTGTTAAGTTCGTTGAGAATGAAATATAGCAGACTGGCCCTGGCTGCCGCTGGTCTATAGTATTCGCGGGCCTTGTCTATCTCCTTTGATGTTATTTTCGCCTCGGCCACCTTCTCCTCGATCTCCGAAGCAGTGCTCTTGGTGGTCTCCAAGTTCTCAACCAGCGCTGTGTCACCTAAAATATTCTCACCCGCCGACGAAAGGCGCGACAGCAGATCGTCTTCCAGCTTCTTCAGCATTATTTTAAAGTCGTTCTGTTGCTTTGTAAGATCGGCTTTAAGTTCCTCCAGATCGGGACGCTCGGCTTTCACCACTTCCGCCAGCAGTTGATCCTCTAGGCCATCGCGTGTGACGGTAAAGTTTATAAGTGTGGTTTGTGCTTGCATTTCTGGCTTGTAGTGCGGATTAGCTAATTTGGTGTGCAGGATCAGACGGAAGTTGGAGTTGTACTCAATCTCCTTGTCCCCAATTTTAATAGCCCTGCAAAGGTAGCACAAAAGTAAGGTCAGGAATTTCACACTTGATCGGCGTACTTACTTCCCCTTCTTAATCAAATTTCGACCCAGCAGAGAGTCCAGCACTGGGTCCAAGTTCTCGTCGATATTCTCGATCAGCACGGTGCTGCCCGCGTTGATGGACTTCTCGATAATGTCCAGATAACTGCGCTGACCCAGACGAATCACCTTCAGCTCCTCGCCATACTTCTGCTTGATCCACTTGACGCCCTGCAGCTGGGGATCGATCATCAGCGGCCAACGATCCGAGTTGGACAGGATCGTGGCATTCTCTATGGACATGCGGTCGCTGGGCAGCCCCTCATTTGTCCAGATGGCGATGGTGGTGTCGTCGGTCAGCAGCGAAAGGGGATCGAGATTCTCGGTTGTGGGTATGGGCGGATCAATGCTCTTCAAAAAGGGTGTCCACATCTTGATAAGGAGGTCGATGCGGAATCCTTTCGTGAAACAGCCGACATAGGAAATAAAGGCGGTAATGAGTAGAATGTCGCCGGGTAGCGTAATGCCCTGCTTGACGAAGCTGTTGGGGAGACACCAGAGATTCTTGGTTAGGTAATTCCAAAATAAGCATATGAGCTACCCACTTGTTGACAGCCTCGGCCCAGCGCACGTTTTCACTGGCCAGACCGCCCACCAGGCGATTGGCCAGCGCGATGGTTGCTTGGGTGGCGTCCGCCTCCTGTTGGCACCGCAACTTGTCCGCGGTGGCCTTCTCAAAGTCCGCCGTCAGTTTGGCCAGCTGCTCCTCGAGGCCCTGTTAAAAAAATGTATAAAATAAGAACAAATCCTATATCAAGGCTTGTTAAGGTGTTTAAAGTATTTAAATTGTTTAATAATAAAATGTCTGTGAAAATAATAAATTAAAAAATTATTTTTACAAACATTTTTGGTTTGGTTTTTCCAGACCAAGGCTGAGTTTGCATACAAAAATGGTAATCGTAGGTATATTGAAAATAAAAAAAAATTTTAAATACTTGTTAAAAAAATATTAACCAACTCAAAAAATCAAGACAATGTAATATTTTTAGTTAAAAGGACTGACAAAAAATTTCTTAATACATAATCATATTTCCGGCAAAAACTTGTAAAAAAAATTTACTATAAAAAGGACTATATAGAAACACTAAATAGGATTATTTTTAAAAAACTAAAAATTATTATTTTTAGTGCTTGGCCAATTCTTACCATCACTTTCCGCTTGATGCCAGCCAGTTTGTCCTGGGCGGCTGCTAGTTCCGCATTGGCCGCCGCCAGGGCCTTGCGCTTCGGCTCCACGTCGCAGTAGACCTCGTAGAACTTGATAATGTTGATGACCCAAGCGCACAGACCAGCCGCCGCTCCCGACTTGGAGCGTACAAACTCCGGCTCGAACTCCGGATCCTTAAGGTACGGCTGGATGGCTTTCGTGATCTCCGGGTGGATGTTCTCCTTGTCGTAGTTGATCAGTGAGTCAAGGAACGTGTCCACCTTGGCCATGGCGATCTTAGCCGCCTTCCACGAGCGGTCCTTGGGCACCTTGCCACCTTGGGCGAGCAGCACCATCACAGCGGCCGTCACATTAGTCACGGCTCCCGGTGGCGAGCCGAAGCTCTTTAGCTCTGTGAGATTGGCCTTGTTCAGGGTGTTGAGCGCATCCTGGGCGGCCATCAGAGCGGGCTCCGCCTTAAGGAGGTCCTCCTCGCAGTCGCGCTGCTTCTTGGTGACTTCGTCGGCTATCAAAGCGACCTTCATTTCCTCCTCATCGGCCACGGCTTTCTCCGTTTGCACCTTCTCCGTCTCGATGCCCACAATCTCGATCAGGGCGTCGGCCGCCTCGTTCTTCTCCTTCAGCTCGACCTCCTGGACGGCGAGCTTGACCTTCAGGTCGGCCACCTGCAGGGCAGTGGATCGCAGCTTCTCCAGTCCATTCTCCAACCGCTCGATCTTGCTCTGCAGGTCCTCGTGCTTGTGGTTGAGCAGCTTGATGTACAGGTTGATCTGCTCCAGGTAACTCTTTGGCGTGGTGTAGTTGTAGCGCCTCTCGTTCTGTAAGTAGACCTTGGATGTCGTGTTCACCGACGTGTGGACGTAGGCCATGAACTTGGCCACAGAATCGCGATGGTTTTCCGGAAGCACCTTGTTCTGGGCTAGGAAGTTCATGGCCACCGAGATGAGTGCCTCCTGAGGCCATTCGTGGAACCAATTGATGGATGTGGCATTGATGATGGCAGGAAACTTTCTCGACCGAACACGCAATGTTGAACCCACTGGTGAAAAGCACAGAACTATCTTCAGCTGCTTGCGCACACGATCGATGAAGAACTTCCAGCAGTTCTCTCGCGTATCTTAATTTGTTGATTTATAGAGAATGTATTTAATGTAAAAGATTTGTTATGAATTAAAATAAAATAAATGTAATTTATTCTGGGCAATTTTTGAAATGAATTATTTATCAATTGCTAAAGATCGATTATTTTGTTTTTATTTATAATTAAACCATTAACATACCATTAAGTCCAGCACCTTTGACCTCATTACGCACGCCAGCGATAATGTTCTCGACCTCGTCATCCGGAAACAAATCTGGGATCTCGCCAGTGGCTAACATCTAACATATATATAAATGTATTTTTATTATATAAGTTGGTACACATGTATGGATATATATGTATAGTAAAAATTACATCGTTAATTAACACAAGAAAATCCTCGCTGGGGATTTGAGCATCCGTCATAAGAAACATTATGCCCACATTTTTAAGTCCGGCTTTTAGGTAAAGTCCTGAAAATTCATTCTAAAATGGGTAAAACACGATTATTGGATCCCTTCTGTAAGCTTATGCTTCTGAGGGATGGGTTAACCTTTAAGTCATTGACTCCGTAGCCCTTCTTAAGCTGTATCTGCACGACCTCCAAGCTGGATATGAATGCTGCCAAGCGCGCTAGAGATTGTTTCCCGCTGCCACCAACACCAACCAATAAGGCGCTGCCACGCGGTGATTCTAAAATGCGATTGATTCTGAAAAGAAAACAGGCTCAGAAGGGAAATATTTAAAACTGCTAAGATGACGGGCACTCACCTACAAACGTGCATCATCGCATCCTCGAATAACACCAGATTCATGGCAGCGACTAGATCATTATACGATGACATTGCTTCCTGAAGGAGTTTGTGAAGCTCAGGCCAACCCTTGATGGGCATGTACTTAGGATCACCAATTCCTCCAGCGAAATGACAGTAAATATTCGGCTTGTCGAATATAACGGATTCGTCAATTTCTTCGAATGACTTCTTGACAATGTCATGCTGCATTTTGGTAAAGCTATCGATGTCCTTATCGTCAGTTAGCTTATCCGCGTACACCCTCTGTGTCTCGTGCTGCCACAAGCGTATAAGATCTGTAGAGCCCGTCAAGCACTCTGTCGAACTGAACAGCAATCCCTGAAGTCGGTGAAGTGGTTAGTAATGGTTAGTCAATGGTAAAGATACTCCTAATTAAATCAAGGTTTAATCACTAATAATGAAACAATTTCGTCAAGTATTTTTAACCCAAGAATATTCCGAACTGTGTGAACTCACCTGAAAGACATTGCTGATGTCCCGCAGATTGAAGATGTAGTGCGACTTGATCGCCGTGGGCAGAAACACCTGCAGGCACTTGTTGTGCAATGCGATCGTGGCAGCCACAATATTGGGCGTCATCCGCGTGACGATCGGGGTGAACTTCTGCTCCGCATTGGCAAAGTGCTGTGCCAGGATGTTCGAGTACATGACCGTTATGGACTCGGGGCCAGGAAAACTGACGGCCAGGACGCAGAAGTGGCGCTGCAGGCGCGGATTGATCGTGAAGCTGCCCGAGGTGGGGTTCATGCAAGCCACGTACTGGCAGTTGTGGATATCCTTGAGCGTTAGCTTGTTCCGGTCGTACCAGTGGCCGTAGTCCAGGTGCTGCCGCATCAGCGTGTGTGGCTGGACGGTGCCATAGGCATCCACCTCGGGCATGTTGATGTCGTCCACGAAGTAGCAGAGCAGCTTGTTGCCGGGCGGTCCGAAGTTGCGACCCGCCTTCTTCTCCAGCGGTTTCTCGAGGATCTTTTGCAACATTTCGGACGTGGTGTAGTAATTGAATGGTATTGTAGTGACAGCGTAATTCTCAGAAAGCGATTGAAGCTTCTCGTTCACCAGGACGGTCTTGCCGCAGCCGGCATTCCCCACTAGCATCACCGGGTGCTTCTTATCCATCAGGAGATCTAGGAAAAAACGCAGGCGTATCGACTCGGAGGTGTGCACGATGACAGCCTGCAGAGGCAGGTCCGAGTCCAGCTCAAATTTGGGTGTCTTCTCGGTCCAGGGCAAAAAGGTCTTCGTCTCGCTGTCCAGGAAGTAGTCGAAAACTGTTCCACCTTCGGTTGTTTTGGGAGTCGCATTCGTAAAGCTCAACGTTTAGGCTAAATACTCAAAGGGAGGCACTCACCTGACGGGAACTTAACAGTTTTGAACTCATTTACCCACCATTTGCTGAACTCTACGCGGTAGTCAATGGCTTGATCCTGGAACATGGCCGATCCGAAGGCCCAAATACAGGCAAAAACAAAGTACAGTTCGTGCCATTCTTTTGGGCAGTCGGCAGGCGTGTTCGCTGGGATTAGAAAACAGTTTAGGAGATGGCACAGCATTTGAATGTGCGCCATTTCGGCGACAGGCGTGATCTTCTTGAAACGCACGCGGATCGTTTCCAATGAAGGCGGTATGTACTTATCAAATAACATGACCAAATTGGACTTTTCGGCTGGAATTTTTCGCGTTTCAACCCAACTGGTTACATAGCTGAAAAACGAATCGGTTAGTTAACATTTGAGGCACTTGAGAGCATTAGGCCTTGGACCGTAAGTTTTGTCAATCGGAAATCTTGAAATTTAACTTACGATTCCACCTGATTTGAGAGGAATCCGAAACGAGAATAATAAAAATTTTGAATAGCAAAGCAAGTAATATGGGTGCCCACAAAAAGTATGCAAAAGTAAGAGTTGCCCTTAAAATACTCCCAATACTCACGGATTCCAACCCAAGTCCTGCGGGTTTATGTACAGGATACCAGCCCTGGATACGGTTGCCGGCGTAGCTGTTCTCAGGTTGGAGATCTCGAAGAGCAAACGCATCGAAGGCGTCAACGCAATGCGTTCGTTGCTGGCCAGTGTCAGGACCTTGTTGTCATCCATCACGGTATTGAGGCTCTCGATCCACATGGGATCGATGTCGCCGTCGAGCACGATCCACTTTGGTTGATCGCCCGTTATGTTTGCCTGATCCCGCATCAGCACCGAGAACAGGCCGTCTTTCCATTCGCGTGTCGCCGGGTTGATAATGCCGAAAAGTTCATCATTGGTCACAGCTTTCGGATTCAAGTCATTGAATATGGGCTTCCGCTTGATGTTCTGGTAGGTGCGCAGCAGCGTCTTCCACACCTGGGTCTTGCCAGTGCCCGCATTGCCAACGATGAACACGGAGTGACGTACCTCCAACAGTTCCTCCAGCTGCACCACCTTCAGTATAAAATTGTCTTCTGGTTGCAGTAGCAGATCGGAGGCAGCTTGTTTTACGGTGCGTTCAAAGTCCTGATCACGTTTGCGGGGCACATCCAGGGCGGGGAACAGGTCACTGATCAGCCCCATGAACACCGGCATATCATCCGTAATTATCTTAGGTATGTTGAAGTCACGGAGGGCGCGCATCAGCACCTCCTCCTCCGGACGGCCGGGATCACCTCGCTAAAAAAAAGGGATAATCTTTTTATTTGAAGCATTTATGGGTAAATAAATTAGCTTTTACACGGTTTATAGTGATTAATAGACATAATAATTTTTTATTTTTAATTACAAATATTTAATGCAATTTATGTTTACTTTTTAAAAGCGGAGATGTCTCCGTTGCCAACTTTTGACTTAAATTAAAATTTACTCTGGCAAGGGTAGAGAAATCTAAAAAAATGTGTAATTTTCTTACCTTGAGGGATCCCGCCACCACGAGCACAGACTTGATGGCTCTTAGGCCCCAATCGTAGTGGTCCTGCTTGGAAAGCAGCTCCTTGCAAAGCGTGTAAAGGGTGATGAACTTGCGGGCCAGGACTCGCGCATCCTGGAAGCCTTCCGCCACCAGCATAATCTCGCAGATGAGCTCAAAGTCGGGCACGACCATGGCGCAGGGTCGGAAAAGAGCCTTCAGATTTTCGGGCAGCTCGGTGCGGCCCGCGTAGCCAGGATTCATGGTGATAAAAATGCCCACAGTGGGCACACAACTGATCATCTCGCCCATGAAGTTGAACGTGTCCTTCTTGTCGCGAATGGCATCCTGCACGGACTTCACCTGGACCGCCACCACCGACAGCACCTCCACGGTGATGCGGTTGAACTCGTCGAAGCAGCCCCAGGCGCCCGTCTGGGCCAGGCCCTTGTAGATGTTGCCGCAGGATTGATAGTCCATTTGCTCCGAGCAGTTGAAGACGTAGACCGAGATGCCGATGGCTCGTCCCAGGTCCTTTGTGGTCTCGGTTTTTCCGGTTCCGGCTGGCCCGGCTGGAGCTCCTCCCATCACCAGATGGAGGGACTGGGTCAAAGTAATGTAACAACGATCTGTGAGCGGCGTTATGACCAGGCGTGGCGTATTGCCCAAGTATTCGTGACAATACTGGAACTCGGCGTCGCAGATATTGGCAAAACAGTCCTTCTCCACATCGTCAAAGCGATGCCTTAGCTGCGATTGCCACATAAACGCTGAGCCCGAATCCAATTTGGCCTGAATCATCTTGGCGACCACATCCCTGGAGTGCACGTCAATGGTGCATATCGTCATGATCTTTTGACGATCTCCCTTGCTAAGCTCGCCCAGCAGTAGTGTTATCAGCAGACTTAGCTGCGATATCTGCTTTTTGTAATAGTCCTTGATCGCGTTGTCGTAACCCTCCTCCAGCCGGCTGAATGCGATGTTAACCTCCGTGGACCACCAGATCTGCGATCCGCAGAGGGAAACTTGGGCAGGATAGTCGAACAACCACTATTTAGAAAGAAATTATTGAAATTACGGGGTAAGTTATGAGACATTATTATTAAAAACAGAATTTACTATGAAAATTAAGTTTAAAGAATTGAAATAAATAAATAACATTTTATTTTATAAACCCGATTTTTATGAAGAAAAGTATACAGTTGTGATATACAAAACAAAAGTGACTTACCTGTTCCCGTTGTTTTTCCTCGTAGGCTATCACCGCCTCCATGACGTAGTGCCGCAGACTGGCACGCATCGCCGCCTGGATGCGGTTTAGCCAGACTTCGACGGGTCCTCGGATGCTGGCCAGCTCGTTGAACTCCACGTACTCTCCGTCCTTGGCGTACATTCCCGACGCGGTGGTTATTTCGCCGGACTCGTCGCGGTTAAACTTGAGGCGTGCTATCGAGTCAAAGAGCTTGGTTAGGTGCTTCGTTACCATCTCTGGTTGAATGCCGTTGCTCAACACGTCCAGCAGATCGGCCGAGGACACGAAGTAGAAGCGAGGAAAAGCCAAACGTTTAGTTTCCAAATACTCTGCCAATGCCTTTTCGCACAGCGTAAGCTCCTTTTGCAAATGCTCCAGGCGTTCGATCAGGCCGGAACGATTGGTGGACGCCACCACATTTGACGAGACGGACATCTCGTCCATGAGGACGCGGAACTCAGAGTCAATATTATCGAATCGATCCGAATCGACGGGAAGCTGTTTGCGTATGTCTTCCGAACTCATGAAGATACTCTCAAGATGGGTCCAAGTGCGTTGCACCTCAAACCATACGGTTATCACTTGATCGGCGATCATTAGCTTGTTCTGCCAAGTGGACACTTCTTCGAGGAAATGGGCGATGTACTTGGATGTTATAAGATTCTGTAGGCAAACCTGATTATCTTCAAGCGTCTCTATGAGTTCTTCCGATGCCTTCAGGAGGTTACAGCCGGTGCGTGGATGCAGCTCGTGGTCAAACTCCATCGCCGACCACGTGGTGTTCAGATCCCGCAGAATCTTCTCCATGGACATCTCCTTGACGGCCTTGTCCACAATGTTCTTTACCTCCTCCTCGCACTCGTGCAGATTCAGGCCCAGAAGTTCGGCCAGCGTCGTTTCGTGGTCCATGATGAACTTAACCTATAAAAAGACCGCGCTTTAGCACTACAAATCAGGGAAATTTACTGGTGCAGAGATCAACTACGGTGGCACTACGGATATGACTATGGTTCTACTTCTGAGACATGCGCTGGACTTGGCCAAGCCACTTACGGTCACTTCCTTGGGCAGGGCGGCCAGACTCTGCAATGAAATGGTATTTACAAGAACTGTACAGTTTGGGCCGGGCACAATATCCCGGAAATCAAGCGGAAACGAAACGAGTTTGGGAAAAACAAATGATTAAAACGGTATTGCTATACAAAAGAGCATCCGGCTGGGGAGCTCAGGTGCTGGGGGAGTGGAGAGAGATTTACACGGATTATTTACATCAGGCCAAATAGCTGAGGTTGGCTTTAGAGTTCAAAACAAAAGGGTCATTCGAAATGGAAGCACAAAATTGACCTTGGTGGAGTTCATAAGCTGGTTCCAGTGACGCTCCCGAATGGCCGGATTCTGCAGCTCCCCGACGGCTCGGAGCGAGGTCAGCATGTTCTTGACCGTCGACTCCAGATTAATGAAGGTGTCCCACGGGCGCATTTCCTTGTCCAGCAGGCGGATGTCTTTGGCGAACTTCTTGCACTCAATGTCCATGTTCTCCACATCCACCTTGCGCCAGGGCGTAGTCTTCCAATCGTCGATGCTTGTTGCCACAATGTTGACGTAGTCCCAGAGTTGCTGAGCGAGTTTAAAGAGTTATTGGAACAATCACGGGATTAGTACGGATTAAGATTAGATTAAGATTAGGGTTAGTAAATCGCTTTGGGGGAAAAAAGTATAAACTTAAAGTTCCACATGTGGCATGCATAAATTTGGTACGAGTAGTAGATTAAACATGCATAGACAAAGGGGTAGATAACAAGGAAGAGAATCGAGATGGGTGAGTAATCAAAAGGCCGAGGTACCTTGAGCATGCGCAGCTCCTTGCGGCACTGCTTCAACACCTTGAACTCCGGGATGTTGACCTCAAACAGGCTTCCGGATTCCTGAATGTCCCGCATCTCGCTTTCGCACAGGAACATATCGTCATTGATTCGGTCCATAAGCAGATACGGCTTGAAGCAATCGAACCGGAAGAAGTCGTACGTCTTGAAGACCTCCCGGAATAGCTGGATGTGCGTCTCGAAAAGGGCGATTTTGTTCCGGATGCTGACCACCTCGGTGGCCTGCAGCGGCGACACCTGCTGCTTCACGGTAGTGGCTATCTTCTTGGTGTTTGCCCACTGCTCCGGCAGCTCCTGCAGCAGCACGTTAACCTCCTCGGGAATGTCCATATCGTAGTATTTGAGTAGTTGAATGGTCTCCTGCATGGGCTCGAACATCTCGTCCGTCTTGGCCGCCCGCTCCTTTACTTGCATCAGGTAAGCCATGATGCTGACCAATCCCTCGTAGTCCTTTTCCTTGACCGTCTGCAGCAGGCCCTCGTCAGCCTTGCGGATAAAGTGGCTGAGGTTCATCAGGGTTGAGGTGACAGTAGTGACCAGATGCTCCTTAAACATATTGCCCCACTTGCACACTGTGTTGAGCAGGGCCTGGCGAAATGGTCGTACATCGACCTGGAACCAGGAACTAAAAACTTGGAAGGGCCCAATATCCTCGATCTCGTTGAACAGTGACTCGTAGTTGTCGATTTGCTCCCTAAAACCCTCGATTGTTGGCTGACAGGGCTGTGGGGGCGGCTGGGCGGGATCGTTGATTTGAATCAGCTCAATCTCATCGGGATCCAGCATGCGTCCGTACTCCAGGAAGTACTCCATGCACTCCTCGCGATCGTCAAGCCAGAGGTAGGAGTAGCGCTCGAACTGGCGACAGAAACGAGAGGCCTCCTCCATGACAAGGTCCACCCCATTCAGAATCTCGCGGCGCATGTCGATAATGTCCTGATTCTCCTTTATCATCTCGACATAGTTGCGCTTCTCGTTCGGCTTCAGGCGTTTGATCAACGACCCCATTTTCATGATATCCCGCATAAGCTCGATCAGCATGTTGTTGAAGCCCATCGGGTCCTCGGGATCCAGCGAGGGCACAAACACTAGATTGGGTTCGACTAGCTCCAGGCGAGACTCAAAGAGCGGAGCATAGTTATTCTCAGGATCCATGTTCTCCGCCAGATAGCCCACACTCACGCCCACTGTTTTCAAGATGTTCTCATACACAATGTTGTCGACAAAGTCCACATAACTAAGCCACACTGCGTCATCCTGCTTCCGCTCCATATCAAACTGCAGCATGTTGTCCTGCAGCAGCTTGTGGATCTCTATGGAAGCCGCCTGGATCTCCGCATAGCGCTTAGCAGTTCGATCAGGGCGCTCGTCTATTGAAAGCACGGTGTCCTTTTTGCAGTCCCGCCTCTCGAAAAGCGGATGCTTTGCCCAAACGCCCATGATCTTGCGTATCTGGCGTAGATTTCCCTGGGTGTGATCCATGCGGTTTTGAAGAGCTGCCACGGGCTTGCGCAGTTTATCCAAGTAGCTGAGGATATCTAAAAGAGGAAATAAAATAGGAGATAATCATTTTTGGAAAAAGGAATAAAATTTTGTTTTAATTAAAAATAATTAATTCATAAACAAAAACCTTTTATTTGACTTTAAAATTAAGCAAACGCACCTGTCGAATTCCAAACGAGCTGATTCACGCCAATCTCCACCAGATCATCAATTGTCTTTATCTCAGGTTCGATCAAACGAAGTTCCACCGGTGAACTGCCCTCCTGGATACTATTATACCAGTCGATGGTCTTCTCCAGGTTCAGTGTATAGGATCGAAATACGTCGCTCTTCTCGGCAAATTCGATGGCTATCTGGGGAATGCCCTCAATCTTCATCTGCTGCATGTAGTGGACCTCTCTCAGAATGGAGAATAGTGCTGCACTGAAGTTCAGGATCAGCGAATTGCTGCGACGATCACGTGCTATCAGGGATTTCTTCAGATTCTCTTCAATTTGTCCGTCCAACTTTTCGGCCCAGTCCTCAAAGAACTGCGTCTTGCAGGATCCCAGTTTGACAATCAGGACCTCGTACCGTTCTACAATTTCCAGTGATTTTTCCGTTTTGGTTATTCTGCAAGAAATTTTGAACTCAGTTAGCTCGAATATACTTATGTAATGTGTCTAGTGGTAACTTACTCATGCTGTAATGCCTTGAAGTGTTTGACTGGAGCTGTTATCCGGGTCTCCAGCTGGTAACACCAGCGTATGAAGGCCGCAACAGGAGGACAATTATAGTTGGGATACAGATTGTTCCCCACCTTTTTCAGTTCCATTTGCTTGTCGTAGATCGACTCACAGACTGTCATTTCATCATCCAGCATGCGCACGATTTCCGCATAGCGCTGGGTGAACTCTTCCTTGATTTTAGGACGGTCGAGAACACTCCCCACAATGTTTATGAGCTGCAAATAATATAGGTTAACATTATAAATACATACTCAGAGAAGCCCAATTTATACCTTAAAAATACTCTCCAAATTATGGCAATCATCGAATGCCTGGCACAAAATGGCTGCCAGCTTCATGTCCAGCTCGAGTATTCGGGTCTGAAAGCCCTTGAAGTCCTCATCGAACTCGTGATCATCAGGATCTAGTACATCGTAGCTCTTCGAAGCAAAGGCTGTGAAGTACTGATTGAACTCCACGTAGACATCTGTGATGCGAGTGCTCAGCTGACGACCCCGCAACCCACCGATTTCGACTTTCTCTAATTTCAGGAATTCAATCACAGTAAAGAAGAACCTTGGTGGAACCAATGATTAGTAGTAAATATTCCCAAAACTCAACATAACACACAAACATACCACTGAATGGTGGTGAGGCGTTCGAGAAAGGCATTAAAGCGCTTGAAAACTGAATTTGGATGAAAAGTCCATAAAATCGGCGGCCGCTCTTCGGGTTCCGTGAAAAACGTGGCGAGTCGTTCCTTGTAGTAGTCGAACAGCTCCCGGAAAAACTTCAGTATCTGAATGGACAGGGTGAGTCGCTGCATGGCCTCGTCAATGTCGCTGTGGAATATGGACGAGGGATCCAAGTATCGCTTGGCCTGAAATCGATCAAATATATCAGATGTCTTCCCCTTTTGCCCACCCACTGCTCACCTGGTGTATAATCAAATTGCATATTTCCTGCAGCAGCACTGTTATTTTCACCGACTGGCAATAGTAACGCGAGTTGCCCCACAAAATTCCCACAGTATTCATGAACGGAATGAGCAGCGGCTTGCATTCGGCGAAATCAATCTCCTCCAGGTGCTGAAGCGGTCGCTTCAGTGGGTTCAGATAGAGTGTTATGTCCTTTGCCTCCGCCAGAGCTACGGAAATTACCAATTTGCATGCAAAAGTCTCGTTTCGCGGCCCCCTTTTTGGCATTATATTCACCCGTAACGACATTCTTGAAGAGGGTCTGGAAGCACGGATGGTACGGCACTCATCGAGTACTCCAGTATCAGGGCCATGGCACGAATGCGTTCGTTGCGCAGTTGGTCGTATATAAAGGAAAGATTCTTGAGGCGATTGTTCCAAAATGTAAATTCTGTTGAAGGAGTTAGGATAGAACAATGCTGATTATCAATTTTGTTAACCAATGAAATTAATTAAGGCAACCACTGAGTAGCGTTCATTTTTTTCTGGTAAGAAAAATAACATTTTAATTTTTCAACACCAAGTATTTAGCTTGTTGCCTCTATTTTGACATTTTTACTGTGCTTTTAACAGTAACAATAATAAATCAAAAAAAGATTTTAATGATTTTGGTCTCAAATAATAAAGCTGTTATTTATCATTTCTTGGTTAATGAAAAAATTATAAAAACGAAAGAGTTTCTCGTCTTCTAAAAGAAAAAATTACAAAAATCGTACGTAATTTAGGCAAGTCAGGACTTTAGCTTTCGCTATTCCATCAACCCATTAACTCAATTGTCAATGTCAAATGCGAACGCGTAACACAAGCCGAGAAACCCCTTTGGTCCTCAGTTAATAACAATATAAATATTGCATGCACGCGGAATGTCATTCGTGAACAGATAATAAAGAAAGACAAAACTTTCGGAAGACCCAAACGGAGGGATGAGTATGAACATGCAAATTTCGGGGTTGCTAGGATATTTGGAGACTTGAATTTTATCAATAAATAATAAATGAAGGGAGCCAAAAATAAAGTCCGCACACATGGCACCGCCATGTACTCACCCGTGTGCGGAGTGGGATTCTGGCCATTGGCGAAGGCGTTCGAGGGACTCTCCTTGATGACCTCGTGGATCTGGGTGGCCCACTTGATGACCACGCCCTCGATGGCGCTCTTCAGGTATAAATCGAACTGGCACTGCTCCGTTTCGACCAGCTCCTTGGCCGCCTTCACAATCTTTTCGACGCCCACGGGCATGGCCAGGATGGTCTCGCCGCTCACCTGGCCTTTCACCTGGTGCACGGTGCTCTTGAGGCTGTGCACATGCTTCTGCACATCCTGGGCCACCATGATGGGCCAGCTGCGGTAGTTGTCCTCGTTGGATAGTAGCGGCACCAGTACCTCCTCCACCAAAGCGGACAGTTGGTCAATGGTGCGCGTGGCCAAGTCCCCGTATATGATGAAGTTGCCGCAATCCTCGCGGGGAATGGGCAGTGCATAGCGCTTGATGAAGTACACGCCCTTGCTCTTCAGCTGCGACAGCGGAAAGGTGGTCGAGGGAACCAGCTGAGCAGCCGGGGTTAGGATGATGATAAGAACAACGGGGGTGTTCCTGTCCAAAAACTCCTTAATGATGCCCTTGTGCTCCTCCACCGTGATGACGCGAGTCCACTTCTCCGGCTTCAGTTTGAGCGACTTGATGACGAAGGAGCCCATCAGTTCCAGCCGCGGATCTGGGCCACCAGCTGCCGCGGCAGCGGCTGCCTCAGCGCTGGTGGATGGCTCCATCGCAACCCACTTGCTGGTGGGTGGTGGTGTTGGGTGTGGTTGTTGTCCTGCTTCTGCAGTGGTTGTCTGGTTGTTGCTGCTGTCTGTTGTTTGCTGTGGGGATGAGGATGAGGCACATGCATATCTGAGTGTTTGGCTGACCTTGTTACCACTAACAACTAAACATATAAAATCAATAATAATTGCAAATCAATTGGATTATTGGAAAATTATCAAATTCTTTTCACTGATTTTTAAAAAGAAATCAAATTTAGGTATAAATCGTATTTTCAATTTTAAATACTTTTCTTATAGTTATCTAACACTTTTCACATTTTCAGTAGTTACATAATTCACAAAACGTTTTAACTTTTTATATTTCTAGTTAAAAACCACAGATATAGTTATTAAGTTGTCTAAATTTACTTAACAAATTTGTCTTTTTGACTAAGTAAGTTAGTTTTAAATGGTTTTTTAAATTTTTTTATAATATATATTTTTAATTAGATTTCCCACAAGGGTTGTCCGCTAGTTTTCCTTTTCCAATTGCGACTGCTTACCTCGGCTGCTAGTATGCAACTGAATGGGTTGTTATTTCCGCCAGGACAGCAGCTCCACCTGACACGCAACTGCAGGCGGCAAAGTGATCGTGGCAGGACCCGTTGCTAGGGAGTTGTTGGTTTTGTCCACCCACTTTTTGTTATTTCCCCTGCGCCATAATGCCGTTGCCATGCTGGTTGCCAAGTCCGTGGCCATTTGTTGCGCTTGATTTCCGTTTAAATGGCGGACAGCACGCCATTTGCAAATTAGGTTTGATTTGCACACTTTTCATTGATTGATTGTGTGCTAATTGATTCACAAGTGGAGGTGAACATTATTCAATTAGGAGTAGAGGTGATATTTAATTAGGGCTTAGTAACATTATCAAGAGGTGTGTATTTTAGCAGCATAACCTATTATTATCCATGCATGTGTAAGAGTGCAGTCTTATCTGATTAATCAAACAATTATTCACCAAAGATACATTAAACTTTAAATTTAGAATTCCATAAATCGAACCTGTTTAATTTTCAATATAGATCAGGAAAACACGCAAATTCATTTATATAACTTACAGTCTTCATTAATTTATTTAAAGGCAAGTTGTGGTTTGAGCTAAGTAAGTTTATAAGTGATTGTATTATATATATTGTAGTTTATTCAGTAAAAGCATTCTAATATACTTTTATATATAACATATCTACCACTTTGGCCAATATTAACTTATAACTACAATAAATCTCAATCTAGATGTCATAATTGATTGCAAAACTATTTGAATTGGCAACATGCAACACACCAAACAGGTGAAAGCCCTAAAAAGCCTGTCAAACACCTGTCCGCAAATGGTTGGTTCGATAAGAACAAATTATTTGCAAGCACGTCAAAAACTGTTGCACCCAAATAGCAACAGTTGGTCAGGGGAAATTTATCAGGTAAGCCAATTCAACTTAATCATTCGCACTTGCTATAATTTTTCACCCCTTTTTGTGGCAGCTTCAAGCGCAGGCGCAAGCAACACGTGGTTGTAAACAAAAACAAGCCACCGGTTGCAACGCCAGCAACACGGTGGATAAACAAGGCCAAAAAGCAACAGATATTTGCATGTCTTCCGGCTGTAAAACTTCAGCTATTTCCAGCAGAGATTGGACAAGGCCTAGGTCGCGGAATGTGTCTCGGGCTTTTGGGTGAGGGTTGACTGAACTGCAGACCCGAAACCATAACCACACCGCATTTATGCAAGCAGCCAGTGAAGCCTGAAAATCAATAAGCTTATAAACTCAGCACAGAGCAGGTGGCTGCAACCAGTTGAGCGGCAACCATGTGGCGGTTGGCATTGGGACTGGGCCTTATCCAGCAGCTGAGCTTGGCCATCGTGGTGGAGCGCAACAAGTTTGCCTACTACAAGGTGCCGGCAGCGCAGCTACTCTACTCCCAAGACTTGGATTCAGATTTAGATTCAGGCTACGACTCCCACTCCCAGGAGGTCACCAATCTTGCTGGCGATCTCTTCTATGTGCTGCAGTGTCCACCCAAACTGGACGAGGGAATTCCCAAGCCCCAGGATATGCAGACCTGCAGTGTGGTGGACCAGTACAGGGGCATGTGGAAGAACAGTAAGCCGAAGAAGAAGCCGAAGAAACGCTTCCACATGATCCCGTTCCGGATAGTGCTGCGTCCTTTGGGACCGCCCGCCAACAGACGCAGCCTCCGACGTCGCAAGCGTCAGCACAAACATCTCAAGTATCCAGACATTAAAGCTCCGGATGACAGGACTGCCCCACTGTCGGTGGAGAAAAAAGTCTCCAGTCCGCTGCAGTTCCTCGGACGACCCCACATCCGCCAGAAGCTGCTCAAGCTGGCCGCCGACCATCGAAAGTTTAAGCGAGGCACCAGTTCCAAGGGCTACCAGCACATGTACCATCGCGATGAGTCCTACAACGATCACATCTTCTACGATGAGCTCCAGGCTGACGGAGAACTCCACAAGTATGGCAAAGGAAAATCCAATTGAATATCACTTTGTGTTTGTTTATTGTCCTGATAAATAAGAAAGCTTTGTAGTAAATGGTAAAATGAGCTAAATGGTAAAATTAAGATACATTAAAAATAAGCAAATATATTTACAAAAAGTTATCAAAACAGAGTTTTTAAAAGAATAAACCAAATCACAAATTGTTCTTCTACAAAATTATATTTTTATAATTTTGGTTGAACAAAAATTAAATTTTCTCAATGCTGGATTCGATTAAAAAGCATGAACAATTTTTTTACAACCGGTTTGTTTATTTTAACAGTATAAAGTGTTTTGATCTTTGTGCTCATTTGTTATACCCCAATCTTATATCTAAAAGGGGCAAAAACATATCGTCATAGGCCACACTCTCAAACACATTGTTCAGCAAGGTGGTAAACGATGTAGTGAGGGAGTTGGTAAGACCAGGCTGCAACTCGTTCCAAAACTCCAGCCAGTTATCGTTTAACAATTTGTTCATAAGAATAGTCACGTCCATGTTTTCCTTGTAAAGGCCATCCAACCATATGATCCAACTAGAAGTTACTCTGGTTTACTCAGGGAAGCCTTGAGAAGCCTTCGGCCACTTACCGATCCAGGTTTATGACGGGCACTAGACTGTAAATCTTCAAATAGCGCTTGCTGTTCCTGTACTCCACTAAAGCCTTGATGGTTAATGTAATGCGGAAGTTCTGGAAGTCGGACTGCAACTTTCCGGTGGTGTTGTACTTGAAAACCAAGAACTGACCCTCCATGTGATAGGTGGCCTCGTGCAGTAGCCGTGGCAGTTGGGCGGTCAACACGATCTGCTTCTGGTTTGGGATCTTCCAGAAAGCCCTCCACATGGGTGATGGTTGCGTTGTTGAAGCCTTTGTTTACGTTGTCCCATAACCGGAAGTTCATCCAGATGGGCCCCCGATACGGTGAGTCCATAATGGTGGTATCCGGAAAGTTGTAGGAGTCCAGCGGCGGAAGACCTATCTCCGGAATGCCCTTTGGGTAGCGCTTGATCAACGCATTGATGGACCTTACCAGGCATGTGGAGTCTCCAAAGTGGCACTTCTCAACGTCTTTAGCTGGAAATTCTTGATCAGTGAATGGGAGATCACCTTAAAACTAAAAGTCTACGCACGTATGCCTACTCCCGATGTTATAACTGGGATTAAGAGACACAGCCAAGTCAGCGCATACAACTTGTTCATAACGTTTACGCAGTTAGACTGACTTCAAAACAGTAAACGCTTTAGTCACGAAACAATTGATTTAAATACGTGCACTACTTGGAACCTGCTCTAAACCGATACAAATGTGTACATATAGCATACATATTTATAGATGTAATGCTAATTAATGGTTAACAGGTTTACGAGCAGTTCATCTTTGTCCTGCAATGCCTCTAATAAAAATGGTTTGTAAAAACTTTGTTCCCTCTGGAGTACAATTTCCAGTTAGAAATATGTAAATTGAGTCCCATAAGTAGGATTTTGTGCATTACTTTTTTCATACCTCGACAAGAGATGTTTTTGTTTGATAAACATTTAGGTAGAGCTGATCACTTATTTCTGTTCTCAACTAAAGTCGCCTAAAGCAGAACTTCTGTCGTAGGATGCATAAAAGACTAAGATGACAAATTGTCTATTAAATGCCTGGTCAAATTCCGAATGAAAACCAATATACAACTGGGATATAGCAACACGGGCAAGCCAACGTAAACAACTTGTTAAACTGACTAATAAACAATAAAAGCTTCGGTCAGGAATAAATTAACTCGTTAGTTGTGTCAACTACTTAGAACCGGCTCTTACCGAAGCTTTTCAACTAGTAACAACAACTTACATAATACTAATCAATTGGAAAACCGGTTTGGAGTAAATAGTCTTTGTCCTTCCATGCCTTCAATAAAAGTGGAATGTAATCGCTTAAAAAGAATTTAATCATTTACTTCAGAGTCTTTAAAGACCGGTAAGAACATGTCATCGTAAGAGACCTTTTGAAACACGTCCTCAAAAATATCGCGGAACACGCTGGTGAATATTTTTAAATTTTTGGGCTCTAGCTCATTCCAGAATTCCACCCAGTGAAGATTGAACACTTGGTTTATAGCAATAGTTAAGTCCGTGTTCGATTCGAAAAAGTTATCCAACCAGAACACCCATCTAGAAAACGACTTTTAGTTAGTTCGGATTGGAATATAAAACGGAATAACTCACCGGTCCATGTTTACAAAGGGATTTAGCTCATAGATCTTTAAGTAGCGCTTGTTGTTCCGATACTCCATGATCACCTTTAGCTTGAGGACGAATCGAAAGTTCTGAAAGTCCGAGAAGGATTCTCCAGTAGAATTGAGCTGCACAATCCACACTCTTCCTTGAGAGTAGTAGCTGCCCTTGTGGATGAGGCTGGGAATCCGGCCGTGTATCTCGATCAGGCTGGAGGTGGGGTTCTCGTCGAAGCCATTTACCTTTGTGATCGTAGTGTTTTCAAATCCGTAGTTCACCTGATTAAACAGGTCGAACCTCAGCCAAAACGCGCCCACCTGTTCATCGTTCCAGAACTGGGAGTTTCTGATATCCACCACATCGATGGGCTTTAATCCGATTGCTGGTATTCCCCTAGGAAACTTCTTTATCAACGCATTCATTGAATCCACAATGCACTGAGACTCTCCAAAGTGGCATCTTTTTATATCCTTGGCTGAAGTTCGTATATTGATTGAAAAAATAGTAAGTGAATTCACAAGTTTAGTCTGTTCATTTTTAGTTACCTACGTATCATCTGGCCCCGCAGCGATCCAAAAAGCTGCAGGCATAGCAGACTAATTATTAAATCGCGCATTCCCATTTAGTTTGAGCAACTAGTACGGAAAGTGCACCTCTAGTGTCTTCGACCGGCGAATTCTATTTGAAATCGTCTGGTAGAAAAACAACTGAGACTCAATTATTTGCTCGCAAGTATCTTAAACCGGTTGCAAGCTTCACTTAATTAATTTGCATTTTAAACTTGAAAGTATAGAAAAACTTCAATGAAAATTGCTGATTTGTTTTCACAAATTAAAACTATGTTATTTAAGTATTAACAATGCTTTTAATTGAATAAATCAAAAGTCCAAATGACGTATATAGGGTTCAATTTAAGAGCAGGAAATGCGAGTCACTTGCTTACTAAATGACTAATCCTCTACCTGTTTTAAGAAGGCGGCAGAAATATATCATGGGCCGTGGCATAGTCTATGTTTTGGAATTCTGAGAGTCTGGAAGCCTACGCTCGTAAACCAACTACTTTGTCCTTAACTGGGACACAAAAACACACATTCATAGCTTTGGCGTACCCTTTAAACTTGTAAACGCTTTGGTCACGAAACATTTAGTTCATTATTTATGTCAACTACTTAGTACATACTCTAGTCAAAGCTTTTCAACTACTAACAATAATAATATAATCAATTGTTATAACTGGTTTGCGAGCTTCTTGTCTTTGTCCTTCCATGCCTCCAATAAAAGTGGAATTTATATAATAAAATAGCTGAGTACAATTTCAATCGTTAGGTTCAGACTCTTTAATGCTTGGGTAAGAACATATCATCATAGGAGACCTTTTTGAAGACGTCCTCGAAAATATGGCGGAACACGCCAGCAAATATCTGCAGATATTTAGGCTCAAGCTCGTTCCAGACTTCAACCCAGTGCACATTAAACACCATGTTTATGGCTTCAGTCAGGTCCGTGTTAAATTCAAAAAAGTCTTCCAGCCGGAACACCCATCTAAAAAAAACCTCCAGTTAGTTTAAATTATCGCGGCAGAGTGCTACTCACCGGTCCATGTTCACTAAGGGATTCAACTCGTAGATTTTCAAGTAGCGCTTGTTGTTCCGGTACTCCATGATCACCTTTAGCTTGAGGACAAAGCGAAAGTTTTGATAGTCCAAGAAGGTTTCTCCGGTGGAGTTCAGAGATATAAAAAGGGCCACTTTTCCTTCAGATAAGTAGCTTCCCTTGTGGATGAGGCTGGGAATCCGGCCGTGTATCTCGATCAGGCTGGAGGTGGGATTCTCGTTGAAGCCATTTACTTTTGTGATCGTCGTGTTCTCAAATCCGTAGTTCACCTGATTAAACAGATTCAACTTCAGCCAGAATCCGCCTACCCTTTCGTCGTTCCAGAACTTAAAATCCTTGATATCCACCACATTGATAGGTTTTAGCCCCAGGGCTGGTATTCCCCTAGGAAACTTCTTTATCAACGCATTCATTGAATTCACAATGCACTGAGACTCTCCAAAGTGGCACCTTTTTATATCCATGGCTGGAGTTCGTAAAGTGAGCGAAATATGACTTATTAAACTGCTGAGTAGGAGGTCTTAACATTGCCAGTGACCTACGTATCATCTGGAACTGTAGCGATCCGAAAAGCTGCAGGCACAGCAGACTAATAAATATACCGCGCATTTCAATATAGTAAGTGCCAGTAGTACTGTTTAAGCACCTCTAGTGCTTTCAACTGGCTATCCGTGATTAAAATCGTCTGTGGATAGAACATCTAAAACTTTGTTATACGTTTTCAGTCTAAAACCCTCCACAACCGGTTGCAAGAATTAATACATTTATTTGCATTTTTCACTTAAAAGTAGTATAAACCTGGACGACTTATGTATTTTCAAAAATAAGAATTTAAATAAATATAATTATTAAAATATCTTACACAACGTCTTCTAAAACATTCTTTAATTGTACGACACTTAAAATTTGTGTTTACTAACAAAATGTACGCAATGACAAATGAATAAGCTAAAACTACTGATTGAGAAAAATATTTATGTAAGACACTTTGGAATATGTCCAAAGCGATGGTTCCAATTCATTTCAAAACTCCACCCAGCTATTATTTAAAACTTCATTCACCGGCTATGGTTAAATCGGAATTTTCAGGGAAGGAGTCATCCAGCAAAATAATCCAACTTAAGAAAAAATTTAAACAATTTTATGGAAGAAAATATTTGCTTTCAAAAGCTCTTTATGACTTGGTTAGTTGCATCGTTTAATTTCATCCCTTATGTTAAATATAAACGTGTCAGCTTCGGATTTTGATTTGCATTGGTATTCACCTAAAGCTCCACGTTTTGGAATAATATTTAGTTGATGCAGGCCTAAAGTCGTAATAAAAATGGCCCACATTTTGCTTTGGTAGATGAGAAGCTCAAAGTTTGAATTTGTGTTGGCATCAGCAATTTAATGGCTATTAGACTTTCAATTAAGAACAAGTATCACTCTCATATTTTACTCGCAGTTTTCTAAGGCCAACAAACCTAGCAGGAATGTGCATAAATCGAGAACCAGTTTTTATATTGGTTTCTATGAGTTCTCCACCATGAGTGTTGTGTTATATACAACCAATAATATTATTTCTTAAATAAACACTTATCAAGTTATTTTACTTCGAT
The DNA here is from genome assembly GCA_018150695.1 of Drosophila oshimai. Classification (NCBI taxonomy): domain Eukaryota; kingdom Metazoa; phylum Arthropoda; class Insecta; order Diptera; family Drosophilidae; genus Drosophila; species Drosophila oshimai. Next base: position 209,491 of record JAECWM010000013.1, on the reverse strand, counting down.
TCTTAATCGGCTAGGAACAGATCATCGTAAGGTACATTTTCGAACAGATCCTCCACCATGCTTAGAAATACGGTTTCGAACAGACGCAGGATACCGGGCTCCAGTTCGTTCCAGAACTCTACCCAATTTCGATTGAAAAGGTTGTTGATTGCTATGGTCAGGTCGTAGTTATCCGGAAAGAAATTGTCCAGCCACATAATCCACCTTTTAAAAGAGCATAGAGAAAGAATAAATAATTGTTTTTTGAACATAGGTATAAGTCTTCCAGAGAATCAAATTAGAAAAAATATATTTAAACTCACCGGTCCAGCCGGATGTTCGGGACCAACTCGTATATCTTCAAATATCGCTTATTGTTCCTGTACTCTATGCGCACTTTTAACGTAAGATCGAATCGGAAGTTAAGAAAGTCCGACTCGGAAGAACCCTGCGAGTTAATATCCACAAACCAGAGCATCCGACCCCTCGCCACATAGTCACCCTTGTAGACTAGCCGGGGGATCTTTCCGTGGATTTCGATCTTGGAGGAAGTGGGATCCCGATCGAAGCCACGGATCTCCGTGATCGTGGTGTTTTCGAAACCATAGTTTATTTGGTTGATCAGCTCGAAGAAGTACCAGGCACCGCCCACCTGGGAATCGTTGACCAGCACCCAGTCTCGCACGGGCAGTACATTGAAGGGTTTCAGTTTGACCTCGGGTAAGCCCTTTGGGAAGGCTTTCAGCACGGCATTAGCCGACTCCACCAGGCACTTGCCGTCGCCGTAGCGGCATTTCTTTATCCCGGCAGCTGTAAAGGAGTATAAAGTTTAATTAGATAGTTATGACAAGGAGATTCCTCCCAGGACACCCACGCAAGCTCTGACACTGCAGTCCGTATATTTGCAGGCTGATAACCACGTAGACCAGGTAACGCATCTTACAACGGGTTGAAGCCTCCACAGATCACGCTTGAGCTCTCGGCTGACCGATGCACTTGCACAGCCAATTACAACTACTCAGTCATCAAACCAGATGTGTTGCGGAACGTTCATAAGGAATATCTAAGCAAGCTGCCATTATCATAACGTGTTCTCTAAGAGCTTACATACGTGCATTACACTCACTGGAGAAAATTTTAAATCAAAACTAGCCATGATTTCAAGTTGATTACTCTGTACAATAGTTTCTAAAAATAGATTTCATTAAGTTAAATCATACATTTTAAGTATTTATTAAGTATTGCAAATAAAGTATTTGTACTAATGTACTTTATTGCTATTTTTCTTAGTGCTGTAATAAAATTAGTTACAATTTATATTAGCATTGCTTGATCGACCTCTCCCCTTAAAAAGAGAGCTGAGCTAAAAAGCTTCTGTCACTCGAGCTTTTTAACACCTGAACGTTTTTTAATAATCAGTAACTTCAGTAACAGTAACCATGCAAGCAGATTTTATAAACCTACAGAAACATTTCTTTATAAGGGAATTGCGTACTCATAGCTGCCGTTATTGCTGGTTCATAGTCCACCCAATACTCCCTCCAGTTCTTGTTGATCCATTCGTTGGCGATCACGGTTAAATCTGTGTTACTCACAAACAAGTTATCCAGCTCCTGAATCCAGCTGAAAAAAGAAGCCCCTTTAAAATATGTTCAAAGCAAATAAATAGAATTTGTACCGATCCAAGTCAATACTCAGGTTAAGTTTGTAGATTTTAGCGTATCCTTTCTTATCAGCAGTTAGGGAGAACTTAATGATAAACCGAAAGTTCTGGAGGTCTGATTTCGCGCGACCTGCGCGAAAGTGATTTACTTTTACAGCCAAGAAACTAAATTTATGATGATTTCACCACTTTTAGGCTACTTTATTATCAAAATAGAAACAAATCAACAAATAAATGTCATTTAACATTTAATTTCTACTTCCTGTAAAAATCGTCATAGGACAACTTGTCAGCCACTCTCTTGAGAATCGTCTCGACCAGCTGATCCACCGCCGAGGAGATACCTTTCCGAAGGGCGTGCCAAATTTCCAGCCACTTGGTGTTGGCCACAGTGTTCATGGCCTCACTTAAGTCGGGGTCATTAAAAAGATTCTCGAAGTTAAGATGCATGCTATTGGGGGGGAACAGACCTAGAATCAAGTATAAATCAGGAGAAAACTTAATCTTACCCCTGCACATCCAGCAAGCATTTCACCTTGGCTATCTCAGCATATCGTTTGCCGTCTCCACGTAGTTGCTCCAACGCTCTAACCTTGCAGCGAAAGCGGCATTCCTTAATTTCCACCTGAGCCTGGCCCTTCCCGTGAATGGGCATCGTTAGAAGACTCCCGTGCATCTCGTAATCCCCATCCAGTTTAAGCAGTGGAATCCAACCACTGAGCTCCAGGACTCGTGGCAGCTGCGCGTCAAATCCTTTTGCTTCCGCCACTGTTGCGTCCGCAAATCCCTCGACGGTTAAATTATGGAATCTGAGATCCAATGTGGCTGGGCTGTCAGGTTCTATTCGACTTACGATCACACTCTCAAATGCTATGGAATCTAGAGCATCCAATCCAATGGTAGGCAGGCCCTTGGGATACAGTCGTAAGATCCGTGTCACCGTGGCCGCTATGCAAGTGGAATCGCCAGCCTCACATTTCTCAATCTCAGGAGCTACAAATTACACATTTTTAATAGGATCCTTTAGGAACGTCCTATGACTTACGCAGCTGCCCCAAAGCAAGGGATATCCACAGACAGCCAATAAGTAGGGTTAACCTCATTTCGGTTCGGTTTAGGTGTCAGCTAATTAATGGATGGGCTCGCGACTAACTATTCGCTTTTATAGGCCATTAGGTGCCAGCTAATAATTGCTAGTTAAGTGCATATGCAAATAAGTGTATAGATATAGTATATATCGACACCCACGCCCACACCTGACATCTAACCCATTGTTGATTGAGCGATTCAATGAATACCTCATTAACCGTTTGGGGTTATATTTTCACTTTCAGTTGCCTAATCGGTCATTACACTAGCGGATTTTAATTGTAACTGCGCTGCATAGTAATTTGCAACACGTTTTCAATGGAACTAAACAATTGCACGTCGAACCCCTAAAATAAAACTCTTAATGTCGTATAAAATGGTGTTCTCTTAATACAATACAATTCTTTATTTATAGCGAATTTTGTACACAACAATTTAAAAATATTTTTATGTAGCTAGCTAGGAGAATGATGGACTCCTCTGGACCTCTAATTTTTCTTAAAAAGTGCAGCTTTAAAGGAAGATTTCTTAGGGTAAACAGTACAAATTAAAATACGAAGTACAAAATTTCTCTCTTAAAACGTTTGATAAATACCTACTTACACACATTTAATATAGGGACACAAAAAGATAAAACTTGTACAGGCAGATTTACATACAAATAGACAATTGATGTGGTTCGATACACGCTCAGTTAATTTCACAGCCTTATTATTAATAGACTTTATAATTATTTGCTTTAACTAAAAGTGCTTTCGGTTTGAGTGAATTTTCTCTGCGACTTTTTTGTAAGTAGAGTTCATTTCCCATTTTTGGTATGCATTCAAATTAGAATTTAGTTGTTGTGTAACACTGATCCCAGGTCCTCTTGGAGGACCCCTTAAAAAAGAATACCCGAAGCAACAAGGGACGCTAATCTAAGTCCCGCCAGCCAGGCCAAGTAGGATTTCGACCTGCCCAAGGAAAACTCTGCCACATCGCATCCTTTGTCGAGTGGTTTGTCTAGGCGGCGGCATTTACGGAGCCAATTTAAACACCACCGCTAGCTGAGGACCACGTGCTGCCCCCCACCTCCGTCCAGGTTGCTGCTGGGGCAGCCGACCTCGTTGTTGTTGCTGTTGGTGAAACAAACCTCCTCACTGCCATCGGAATCAGTGCAGCACAGTAATGGCTACGCATCCTCGCCGTCCATCGCCTCAGCCTCCTGTTCAGCGCTCGTGGCGATCCTGAAAAGAGATTTATGGGAAGAAATGTTAGAAATGAGCGATGTTTGATGATTTATGGGTGGTGCATGTGAGGGTGTGTTGAGTGCAAAACTCTCGTCAATTCCTAATCAATGAAATACGGCAAATTATAGTGATTAAAGCGATCACGCACAAAGTTTAAAGGGTTTTCGTTTAAAAAACAAATTAAACTTATTTAAAGCTCTTTTATAAATACAAAATTGTAATTTAGTTTTTTTAAATAAACAAATGTTGAACTTGTTTAAACTTGGTTATATCATCCATGAGTAACTTTAGTACCTCATAATGTTGAAAGTCTCTGTAAATTAAGCTACTATTATACTTAATAAACAATTAGTTTTTCATTTAAAATTAATACTTGTAGTAGTAAGGATACATACTCAATAAAATTCAAAAGGCACAATTTTAAAAAATGATTGTGGAAACTAAACTTCAAGTTTTTAATCAGTAAGTAAAATGCATAAAAACTTTTACAAATAAAGACAAGAATGTTCGAGTTTTAAAAGTTTAAAGACTTTAAGTTCGACTGTATACACTTTTTTAATTTATATTCCTTGTTACTGTACATATAAATTATCCTCTTGCAATATTATTCATGTACTTCACAAATAAATCGAAAAAAGATCTTAAAATAGATAAAAGTAGTAACTAAAGATTGAAGGAATACACAGTTATAAACTCATCATAAATTCCACAATAAAGTTAACATGTAAACAAGCTAGTTAAAAGCAAACACAGTAAAAAACCACCAGCAACACAACAAAATTTAATTCGTATTTATTGTCTGAAAAAGAGAGTGGAATGTTTTGTGAAATTCTTTTATTTCTAGTGTTAATAAATATGTCTACATAATATACATAGAAATTCTAAGAAGTACTAAGAAGTACATTATGATTTATACAAAGCTTGAAATATCAACAAAGTGTATTCAGAAGAGTATAGTACGTACAATTCGACTAATAGATAAAGTACAAAAGAACATCTACAGGAAAATACTTATAGTGCAGGTTCTTAGGAGCATAAATTCTTTACAACATTTGTACAAAGTTGGAAGCGAATTTCATATTTTACAATCGAACTTTTACTTAAGACTATCTTAATTGGCTTCGTTGAGTGAGATTCTGGTTTGGATTCTGTATGGAGGTTCTTGCGATTCCATTATCGTTAAGCGTCAGCTCGCTTTGTTATGTACATTACAAGCAGGATCCGATCCAGAATTCGAGTGGTAGTAGGTCACGGTGAAGAGGCCCCAGGCAAAGAGAGAAAATCAGTTTTGACCAGCACATTTAAGGGCGCGGCGCATTTTGGCCATGATGTTAAACTCAAGTGAAACAAAAATGGATTTTTATTTGGTACTCTCTTGGTTTTGGCACGCGTTTGCTAATCGATTGAAATTTGGCAAATTCAATTGGATTCGTTTTCGCTTAGCCTTCGCTTATGTTTTACTGAAATTTTGCATATTATGCGCAATTCTTCAGAAATCAATTTTGAATAAATTCGATTAAGAGTTTCGAAAAATAATTTCAATTTGTTTGTATCAATGCCAAAAAATCCATTTCCACATAAAAATAAAATACAATTTTGTTGTCGTGGTGCACGAGTGTGTGTTCAATTGGAAATAGTTGGTTGTTTTTGTTGTTGTCGTTTGTGTTTCGCACATTTCAATTAGCCACAAATGAATGGGAAACGGGAAACATCAATCAATCCAGTAGGTAGTTGTTGTTACAGTAGACACCGAGTATAAGAGTGGGGTGTGTGGTGTATAAGAGAGTACAGAGAGAGTGAAACACAGAGAAACATACAAAGAACACAGGGTTTCCAAGTACATATAATAAAAGAAAAATGTCATGATACAAAATTATTGGAAAATTAGCCACATATTGTTTATTTAATTTTGAAGTTGTTTTTTTAGTGTGATTAATAAATTGTGATAAATGAGCCACGCCCAAAGTGCTTTGATGCCCATTGCCAAACAAAAACATCCTTAGTTAAACCCAAACAAAACACTTAAAATAATCTAAAGTTTCTTATAACTATTATATGAGCTTAAGGAATATTAAGTAAAACTATTCAAGACATTCTTTTAAACTGTTTTATTATTTCTTTATTTTAAAAAGAATCTTGTTTAGCTTTCTCTTGATCCGATCGTTTTCCATTATGAAAATCGCTTCTTATAACTCATATGACTAAATACCAATTAACAATAAATTGAAAGACTTTTCAAGTAATACTTAGTGATAAATGCAACTTTATTTAACATGCTAAGCGCCAAAGCCTTTTGAGTACATAATACCCATTGCTCGATAAAGCAATCAGCAGGACTTACCAGAAACACGCTTACTATCTATTGGACCCCATCGTTGATGGGTAAATGCTTTCTATATACAGAGTAGTTCCCCTAAAGACATGCCTTAAAATTTCAAAGGGTTACGTAGAGCCCTACTAGGTACTTGTTAGTAGTGTTAAGCGTGTGATTTAGTGTTAATATCACATGGGTGTGTGTGGGGGAGTCTGGCCTGAATGAGTCACTGGGATTTCAGTTAGGCACTTTCTCCGAGACGGTATCGAGACCTTTCACCGTGTTAGTAGCTGATTCGCCTACAACTAATGTTACATCACTGTGAAGAATCGAGAGAAGAGAGCATAGCAAGATACGATTTGGAGGTTTAGTTTCGGTTCAGATCGTAACCAGATGAAGATTAGTAGGGTAAGAGGTTGAGAGCTTACAGATGGAAATAGGATTAGGAAAAATAAGAAGTAGTAAAGCCAATTCGGTTGAAATAAAGTGCAGGCAGAAACTTAATCACAAGCTAAAGGTTAGAACAGAAAGCTACGAAAGAAGGAGTTAAAGATCGAGAGAGTTTGTGCGTTTAAGTGTGGTGTGAATGGTGATGTAGTTGGGTGAATCCGTTCTAGAACATACCTGGCATACGTCGAGTTGGCGTTCTTTATCGAAAAACTGTTCTGGCTTGGCAACACCCAGCGCTGCACCCACTGTAAAGAGAGAATACCTTGAGTACCAGCAGATGAAGTAGGCATAAGCCCTCAAAGCCCCCAAGAACTATATGCGTTCAGTCACGTTAATTGATAAAGTCAGTCCGTTGATGGTGATATCAGTTATTTTAAAGAATATGTCAGAACGACCGCTCCATTTTGTGATTCGCTAAGCCCGCTTGATAAGTGCCCTTAGCCCCCACTTTTGACAGCGAAATACTCACCCTACTGTTCATCAGGCGCTGATTGCCCATGCAGGCGGCCATGTGTATCACAAGGTATAGGTTAAATAGTATATACAGAATGGCAAATATGCCTGCAATTAGTAAGGGAAAAGGGAAACCATTATTAAAAGTTTATATTAAACAAGGAAATTGTCTACTCACAGACTAGGGCCAGCAGGCCGCCTTCAATTTGCATGTTCTCCACCTGCACCACCACAAAGTACAAATTAACGCCAATCACCACAATGGTCAGCAGAATAGAAACGATTTTGTTGCCCCTGTGAATACAACAAATTAAACACTGCCCGAGAATCAATTGAGGTTTTCTGTATCACTTACAATCCATTGACGAACTCGCCCATTATGGCGGCACATGAGGTGAAGGCGATGGTGGGTATGGCAGCGAATGGCAGCTGGAGCGACATCACGGCATTGAGGATGTCGTTCATGCTGGTGAGGTCTTCCATCTTGCTGAACATGGCCAGACAGAAGGTGGGAATGATAGCAATGCAACGCGTGACCAGCACGCGACACCAACGCGGCCACTGCAGGTTGAGGAATCCCTCCATGGAGAACTGACCCGCATAGGTGCCCGTCATTGTGGAGCTCTGGCCAGCAGCCAGAATGCCCACGCCCCAAATGTACATAGCCACAGCGCCAAAGGTGCAGCCGAGGAAGAGTCCGCCCTTGTACAGATCCGCATCAATGATGGCAGTTCCATTCTGATTGTCCACAAATGACACTTTGGCATCCTCGTACATTGACTGGTTAACACACACGTCGAGCTGAAAAAGTAAGGCTTTAGTTTAATGAACATTTGGCGGAAAATAACCGTGTACATACCACATCCTTGTTCGTTTTGCCGTACATGCCATGGGCAAACACGGCCACCACAAACAGGTTGATAATGAAGGAAACAAACAGAGCTACCGACGCCTCTATGAAGTAGTAGAAATTCGCCTCGCTTACTTTTTTTGGCTGGCGACGATCTATATCACGGGACTATTAAAAGAAACTACGTGTCAATAATAACAAAGTGCGTAAATATTTAGGTTTTCTTTACCTTAACCAAGGCCGAGTGTAGGTAGAGATTGTGGGGCATAATAACAGCACCAACTATGCCCACTGCCTGCAGCAGCACATTCGAATTGCAGTCGGAGCACCAGGGCACAAACATCCCCTCCATTACTTCTCCTTGATTAGGGGCTGACACAATGTACTAAATGGAGTAAACAATCATAATTAGATATATAATTTTACATTTGAAAAATCCCCGAAGCTTCCCCATTGTTTTTCTAAAGGATGATAAAACATTTTATTCATTTATAAGAAAAAACCCCTACAAATCCCACAACCCACAGGGCTCATTGTTCCAATCACTAAAAAACCCCATGAATATTTGTATTATTCTGCATCATATAACCAAACTGATAACGTCTGATATTATTTATCCCATCTGGAATTTTTTGTCACTTCCTGAACAATGACTGACTAAGCACTCACTCAGAGCCTTTTTAAATGTCCAAGTGCAGCTTATCTAATCTTCTGGGTCTCCGACTGGAGAAGACAGCTCAAGTACAATTAGTTATTATCTGGGCGGCAGTATCTGCGCTGTCGTAAATTTAAGAGCAAGTAAATAGGTACAGTTTAAGGGTTACTTTCTGCGAACTGCTAATATTAGAAAAACGACTGATATTAGAAAAACGACTCTAGTTATTTGCTCATTACTACCTTATAAAGATATTGAAAAACGCTAGTTAAATTGACACAATTGTTTTAACAATTTGTATTTGCACTCACGTCTGGTAATTCACTTTCCTTAAAGCTAGGGGAATTTGTCTTGGTTTTTGGGGATTACTTTTAACGACGAGACGCAAGCTTAATTTGGGGACTTTTTTAAGCTTACCTCATAGCCAAATGAAACAGCCATTATGGTGATGAGAGAACCGAATAGGAACTCCAGCTTGCGAAGACCGTATTTGTCCAAAAACAGGAACGTGAACGTGTCCACAATGGTGATCAACACGCCGCCCCACAAAGGCACTCTACAAAACAAGGGAAAGCACCGCATGAGTACTCAGTAATATTCCGCACCTTGGTTATGCTTACACTTTGTTAGACAGCAGGTAAATGGCAATGGCCGTGCCAATGACCTCCTGCATGTCGGAGCCAATGATGGCTATCTCAATCATTATCCAGAGAATCCAACGCGGCAGTCGCTTGTACTGTCTGTAGCACATCTCGGCCAGATGCAGGCCTGTGACCACACCCAGCCTGCAAAGGAAACCATTGACATTTTAAATGTACGCTTCTTAGGAGACGCAGAGAGACACACTCACCTTGCAGCCAAGCGTTGCATGAGCAGGCCCAACACGGTGGCCCAGAGCAAGACCCACAAGATCTTGTACTTGGCCGCCGCACCCGACTGCATATCGGATTCGATGTTGCCGGGATCCAGATACGCAATGGACATTAGAAAACCGGGTCCCGTGAAGGCCCACAGCTTGCGAAAGCTGAAGCCAACCTGCAGAGCACAAGATATTGGTTTAAGTTTGGTTAGTCAATATTACTAAGTTAAACTCACATCTGTGCGATCGTCGTCGGGAATGAGGACCTTTTCATCGCTGAAGTAAGCCTGCTTGGCGGCGGGTTTTAGGTAGGTGTTCTCGTTGAGTATCTGCTGGTGGTGAAGCTGACTGCTCCGCTGACTGCCACCGGCGGATCCACTGGCGGATCCACCCGGACCATCGCCACCAGCACCCGGCTCCGCGTTCCTGTTGTAGGCCTCATTCGAAGACATGCTGCAACGAAAAAAGATATTAGATCTCTATGTTATCCACATGCTCCTAATGCTGTCCACTGCCCATCACCGACTGATCCAAGTTAATCTGTATTTGCTGTCTGATTGTTTCACCTGCCATCCGCTTATAATTCTCACAATTTCCATTTAATTGAGCATCTGCATGTGATTTCAGATCAATTATCATCATCATAACGCAAACAACAAACGAATTTCGCGCTGAATAAAATAGAGATTTCTGCACCATATAATTTTATAGCATTCCACATGCCTCATATATTATATTTCGTATTCAGACAATTTCATCATCATCGACTAAAGTCAAAGAAACACGTTCAATGTTTTCCCAGAACGTGCGTGGCAAAAACACTAAACAATAAATAACAAAAAAAAAGTTTGTGAGCCATTTGGGTACAGGGAACTGATAACGCTTCCAAGTATAATATTAGTGGATTCTATGCATATATTCACTAAAGTGAGTAGAAAACAAATGGGGGAAATAAAACAGAGCTTTATGAATCATTTCCGCGGGCTCATCAGGCTGGTTATTGAAATTCCTTCATCCAATTTACCAAATCAAATTGCCAGTCAATTAATTTGGGATATTTGTTGTGCAAGCCCATTTGCATTTAGCGAGCAATCATTTAGATATGACTTGTTAAAAAACAACTGAGCAAAGATACGAGACTATTGACCTGCGTATCGGTACGAATGTTTGGATTTTGTTGAAAAGATAAAAAGCGATTACAAGTGCAGTTTGTGCAGTGATGCCTGAGCGGCGAAGAGCTCTTATTGTTGGAAACACCGCCAAGTGGTTCACCTTGACAAGGCGCTGCTGCCCCACTGATGCTATATATCTGCTGTATGGCTTTCCACATCGCTTCATTGATGACGGACGAAGCAAGACAAAGACAAAGAGCCAGAGAGCATCGGGCGACGTCTACTTACTTATATGTGGCATTTAATCGGGCGTATAGTATTTATGTAGCAACCGAGTTGGCCAAATCAAGGCGCCTTTAATGGAGCTATAGTTCGGTGCAACTTGTTTAATGCAAAGTGTAACGAGTCGACGGAAACTGTCTAGTTCATTGGAATATTTTACTATATGTGTCGCAGCATGTTTACCCAGTTGTGCGGCAATCCCCACGCCCCCATCGAAAACTCAGCCGATAACCGTATATCAACTACGTGTTAGTCCACAGTTTTCGTACCTTTTCCACTGTACGTCCAAATCAGACACCGTAAATTTTGATAATTGTTAACCGAAAAAAAAACACAACGAATCCGCTACAATTTCAGGGCTATTTCCAATCGAGTGCCCAAATTTTAAGTTGATTTCTCGTTTTTTTTTTGTCTCCAATGACTTTGTTCTCGGCAATTGTGTTTATTTCGAGAAAATAAATATTTCCAAACTGCGTACCATGCTGCGCAGTCAGCGAAAAGTGCAAAAAATAATAAACAATATAATTTGTACCAGCCAAAACCAAACACTTGACAACAAAACCGAAAATACTTTTAAACAAAGATAACAGTAATTCCAAAATAGAAGAGCAATAATTATTCCACTTATCAGCGGCAAGTTGTTAATTTATTTGTTTTCAAGAGCCATTTTCACTAACAGCGCATTACTTATTCCGTTTTTGTTAAGGATTCATTGGGTTCTTAAAATGTTTTCTGTGGGAGTGCACAGGCAATAAAACGAGATTGCGTCTGGGAAACTAACCCATTGTTAAGGGATTTTAAAGTGCGAAACGCTTGTCAACAATTGTTTAACGGTTAAACTACATGTCACTCTCTTTGCCGGTCAACGAGAGGGGGCAAAGAGTGGTGCTCTTGAAACGGCAAATTGGACAATGCCCCACGTTTTGTTATTAGCACACACCTGCGCACACTCACACTCACACACATGGACACTCTCCGCGTAAAACACGAAATATTGATGGAGATGTAAATTATTGGATAACTTAGGTTAGCACACAAACTTTAATGCCTATTGACGGGGCTTACTTGCTGATGTAAGGGCGGCGAGTGGGAAATAATTGAAGCCCTCGTCTTTATTATATCACACAGAACACAAAGAAGCGGCTATTACTGCTTATAAATGCATTTTCCGAGCTTTTCTCGCGGACCAATTTACGGATTCGGTGACGTTGGACGGCAGAAACAAAAGCGGGGCGCAAAGAAAAACGAGGAGACGGCGGCGGATTGTGGCTGCCAATTGTTGACTTAGTTAACGACAATTGACGAGCGTACAGGCAATTTGTGCTCCGCCTGCCAGCGCTGTTTGTTTATTAAATTTTTCTTGGTGATTCTTGCACCAGCTGCTTTCTTTTGCTTATGCACGCACACTCACACGAACACTCTCTTCGGTGCGATGTGGCAACCCGCTCGCTCTCTCTGCTCGAGCTGGTATTTTCGGACAATTTTGGGGGGGTCACACTTGTCGTTTGTTGTTGTTGTTGGGGGAACTACACTACCTTATCGGCCAACTGAAGTTTAAAATCTGGGCCAACGGACGCTGCGCCTCGGTGTCGACGCGATTGGATGGGAGCTGAGTGACTGCAGTGTTTGGCCGTAGCCGCTATTTATTCAAAATACGGGTACGGGTGTCTCTCGCGCTCGCACTGATAGCAGCGAGAGCGTTGAAGAGAGAGAAAACTTGCTTTTGAAGGGGGATTTTTTGATAATGCCTTAGGATCTCCGGACAATTCTTTGAGTGGCTAGAAAGACCGCCAACGATTTAAAACTGACATTTGAAATACCGGTTTGTCAATCAGCCTCGCCAATTTCCCTCCTTTTCTTGCTTCCTCTCTGTTATCACTAACCACAGGTTACCGTCTTTAAACCGTTAGTTGTGTTGCTCTTACTGTGTGTGTGTTTAATGTGTTTTTGTAAGTAATTACAAGATTTTTACTTATTTGACGGTCAATGATAATTTACGATTCCCCACGTTCTTTCCAACACGCACACTTTATCGTAATACCCGCTACAAATTAAATATATAAATCATTATTATCAACTATAACTTTGATTTCGTCTGACACTTCTTAGATTGCGATCCGTCGCCAATAATCGCGATAAAAAAAATTATCAAGTCGCCGCTTCTTTTGGACTGTCGATCAAATTTACAACTTAAACGTACATTCTACTTACATATGTACATATGTTCTTTAAGTGGTTAATCAGCAGAATGCAAAGTTCTTTTCTCTTTGTTGCAATCATACCATATACATATTTATGATTCATGGCAGTAATTGGGCTCATTTTACTTTCCCGCATTTCCAGATTAAACTGAGTTTGGTAAGCGGGTGATAAGGAATGCAATCCATTCAAGAAAGGCCTTGACAGTCCTACCCCACATGCCAAAATAATATAAAGAAACGTACAGGTACCACAGAACTCGTTGTTCCCTTTTTAGATAAGAATTAAAGAAGGCATTTTTTGATTTTTTGGTTATTTTTAACAGTTGTATAAATGGAAATAACTTTTCTAGCTGGTTTTAATTTTCCACGAATTATCTCCCAATTAAAAATGAATACCCACGTTTAGTTATTAATTAACTTTATTAATTATGTATTTCCTTATCAAAAGAGCAGACTTTTTGTTGTGACTGTCTTTAACATTAGATCTCACCTGACGCGGGAAACTCTCGTAGACTTTACACTTTGACACATTAAACTTCATAATCAACGTATAAAATATGAATTGAGCAGTATATAAATTTTAGCCCACAAATTGATTTAGTGAAAACATAAATAGCTTGGCATATTTTCTTGGAAAAATACATAGAATGTAAAATGCGGTAAAATATGTATAAAATATGGAATACCCCGATTGGTTCAAATGCTAGCATAACAAATTACAATAATAATTTCAAAATCTAGCCGTTCGTTGCACATAATTTGGAGGGACAAGAGGGGGAAACAATGGATGAGGAGGTTTGCGCTTGATGGGTTGGGTTAGTAGCGAATCGGTTTTATAATCAAACATCAGTATTATCGCATCGTTATCGTTAGTAAGTAAATACAATTTGATTTTGTTCCATCGTTAATTTCAATTGGAAGCATTTAGGAGTTCTATCAAACCACCTGCACGTAGTTGGCCGGGAAGAGGCCGTATCGGTTCTTGCACAAGCCCCGCCACCAGCCATCGTCGATCTTCTCGATGTGGGTGATAACGTCATCCGGGTCGAAGGAGATCTCGTCGTCGTCCGCCGCCTGATAATCGTACAGGGCAATGGCATGGGTACCGGTGTCCTCCAGGTAGTCAGCCAAGTTGTCAGAGTTCGCGTAGATGGCCTCCTCGGTCGCGTGTCCTCCGGCAGGTGGTGCGGCTGCCTCGGAAGCTGCTCCGTTCATGGGCGGCAGCGGGGAGGCGGCCTTAATCTCGGCCTGATTTTGATACAGCGGCTCCTCGATGGCTACAGGTTCAGGCTCAGGTTCGGCTTGAGGCTGGGGTTCAGGCAGGACTGGTGGCGCTGGCTCATGCGCGGGCGATTGCGGCTCGCTTCTGGGAGGCGTGGGAACGGTTTCCACCTCAATCTGGGGCACCACATCCGGTGGAGGCGCTGCCGCCTTGACCACTGGAATTGGCTCTGGCTCAGGAGCTGCAGGAGTAGGTGCAGCAGCAACAACTGGAGCAGGAGTTGCCGCTGGCTCTTCCTTCACTTCCACCTTAGCAGGCTGGGCCTTGGGAATGACGATGGGTTCCTTGCGTGCGGGCGGGGTCTCAGACACGGGCGATTGCATCTGGTTGAATGCACTGATAGCGTTGCCAATGCCTCCGGTTCGACCCGTCTGTATGGCCGCCCTACTGCCCTTGGGCGGTGGCGTGTCCGTCGAGGTTCGTGGGGTATTCTCCGCCACCGTCTGCTTGGAGGCCTCTTCGCGATCCCGCTTGTCCTTGGCCTCGCGCAAACGCTTCTGCTCCTCGGCCCGTTTGCGCGACTCCTCCTCGGAATTCTTGGCCAGGTTCTCGAACTTGGCGCGCAGATTTGAAGGCTTGGCTCCTTCGATCACCGGCTTGACCTTGTGGTCCACCTGGCTGGCGTGCTTCTGGGGGGCCTCGATGTGGTCCCAGCCTACGGCCGACTTGTCCTTGCGATCTTCCTGCACCCCGAACTTGCCGCCAAAGCCCTTTGAGTAATCTGGAATACGAAGAGGTGATTAAAGAGCTGATTATGCTAACTGGTTAAATGGCTTACCCTTCTGGGACTCGTGCTTCTCCACCTTTTCGATATGATCCCAGCCCACGGCCGATTTGTCCACTCTATCGGACTGCACACCGAACTTTCCACCGAAACCGGTGGCGTAGTCCTTCTGGGAGGCGTGCTTCTCCACCTTCTCGATGTGGTCCCAGCCCACAGCCGACTTGTCCACGCGTTCCGACTGCACTCCAAACTTTCCGCCAAATCCGTCGCTGTAGTCCTTTTGCGAGGCGTGCTTGCCCACCTTGCCCTGGTAGTCGTGGCCCACAGCCGACTTGTCCATGCGGTCCTTCTCCACACCAAACTTGCCTCCGTAGCCGTAGCCTGCGTTCTGATCCTTCAGCAGCTGCTTCTTCTTGTCCTGGTCGGCCTGCTCCGTCTCCTCGCGCAGCTTATCCATGCTAAACGTGGGATTGGAAACAATAAACTTAGTAGTGAACTTGAAGCGGTAATACTCAAGACTAGGAAAAGCGACTATTTAAAATTTATACTGTGCTAATTATTTTAAGACTCGGTAAAAATAATCATCCACGTTATAAATTGCATTCCTTTTAGTAGTATTAAAGGACAAGTAAAATGAGGAAAATATTGGATGGAAAGGACACTATTGAAAAGCGAAATCACCGAGGTTTATCTTCGTCTTAAGAAAACCTATTCTATCCATGTCTTGTACTCTAACGAAATCGATTTCTGAACGGGTGACTCACTCGATGGTACCCGCGGTGCGGCCGCTGCCGTCGACGGTCTTGGAGCCCCAGCGCTGCTCCTGCTCGCTGACATCGTTGACGAAGTCCGGATCCGTCTCCCAGTCGTCGTCCTCAGCGGCGGCGCTTGCCTGTATCTGGTGACCGGCGGATGCCTTCCACATACTGGCTTCTCGTTTCTCTCCTTATCGGCTGTAGATAAACGGTAGAGTGTAAGTTGAGTGGTCGGGGCAGGTTTCCAGTCCCGATTCGTGGCCAGATAACAACACCGCAGAAGGGAGGGGCCGACGCTGTGCATACTCACTGCTTCTGGTGACTAACTGTGGCTGCAAGGGAGCAAGGGAACTGCTGCTGCTGAGCTGGTGCCTCGGAAGCGGTCTGATGTGGGCCAATGTATGTGCGGAGCGAGGGGCCAAGCAATTGATTCATAAAGAACACCAACAAACGGGAGCCGAAAAAGCGGAAAATAATTGCAGTGTAGAGTTGGGGCGGCTAACAGTGTGCTCGCCGCGTTTTCGTTAAGAATACCGAAACGCTTGGCTAAAGTGCACAGAAAATGCACCTTCTTTTGGTCTGGCCACACTTCCGTAACCGAAAATTAGTTTTCTCTTTAATTTACAGTTTTTAGGAACTTTCCGCTTTTGAATAAGTTTAGTGCACTTTTCCGCCAGCTCCTTTTTTTAAGTTTTCCGCTAAAAATTCTATAAACAGTTGCAATCAATACCCATCGCGCGGACGGTTAAAACAGTGCTGCCGGACCGTCATACCACTCTTAGGTAAAGCGAACTAGTTCCATCTGAAGTGATTAATTTTAGAATATTTTAAACATGTAATTTAATTGGCAATTATTATGTCTTCTAGCCGAAGTCAAATCTTGCACAAATTTCTGAACTTCGTGAATTTCGTTTAAAAGTAACCGATTCTTTATCAGGGGAATACTCAAAAGGTTGCCAGCAAATTTAAATTGGAGCCGTAACAAAAAGCTGTTAGTTCCATTGAAGAGTTGAAACATTAATATTTGAATTAAAGAAAAGCAACGGTACCTAATCGGTTTACACATATATTTATGCAAATTAGACTGTCTTTAACAAGTAGCGACTAAACAAAGATATTTTTTATTGTTTGCAGGAAGAAAACGAAACTACATATGTAGTTTACAACTTTATTGGTTGTTTGTTTTTGAATCGATTAAACTAAGGGAAAGGGTATTGAATCGTAAAGGAAGCAACCCGGGTTTTTTCCCACCGGTAAGTTTATGTTGAAATAAAAGTATGTAATAGGTCTATATATTTTATTTAGTTTATGTATTTGTTCTGTAAGGTAAGAACAGTTTAAACAGTAACAAATATGTGAAACACTAAGGCTGTACTTTGAAATTAAAATCGTAATCAATTACCTACATGTTTATTTTTCCCATGTCGTCACTATCATGTGCAAATATTTTCGTCATAGTTGATGTCTCAACAGCTTCCAATGACGATGATTCATACGATTTGTTCTCGTAACTTTTCAGATACTCAGGTGTTTGTTTAAGGCGTAGAAGAGACATGCCTTCCAGTTGAGGCGGGATTTGGTGTAAGACATTTGCCCAAATTTAAATATCAACAATACTACCAAATATTTTGTTGTGTGCGGTATTTTTGACCACTTTTGTAAGGCCCCAACCCTAACAAAAACCCCTCTCTGGGTCTCCCGCTCTCTTGGATCCCAGTCACCGGCTTTTCGTTTCCAATGGCAGTGCGAGTGCGAGAGCGCTGGTATAAAATCAGAACCGGGAGCGCGAATCGCCATAGTATTTATTGGAATCGCTTGCAGTTCGTCTCGTCTCGTCGTCAAAACTTGTACGTTGAAAAGTAAATACCATTGGTAAATTTAGAGGAATTTCTAGATAAAACATTTTGTTTACTCTCGCTGTGCCAGAAGTCGCAAAGTCAAGTGCAAAAGCAATCTGAAAAGTGAAAAGAAAGTGTGTGCTCAGCAAACGGAAACTTTTGGTGCCAAGGGCACTTTGTAGAATTCTGGGCGCGGCGTCAGAAGAATTCTCCAGAATCTACTTAGCATGGGAGTGAGCGAGAAATAGTTCTCAAATAATTTCTCTATTTACTTCTATACAAATGGGGGAAAAAGAGTCGAGGAAAAAATATAAAATCACCAGCATAAGATGACATCATCAAGTGCGCTCTTTTGGGTTTTTCTCTCCCCATTCGCAGACGCGTGTGACTTTTGCTCATCTCCCACTAATTCGAAGTAAACTTTTTGTTCTTTTCTTCTTTTCACTTTGTGATGAGAAACGGAATTCTTTGAAGAGACGTCCATCAAAATGTCCCTCTTGTCCCATTTCCCTGCCTAATTTAGTAATTCAATCAACTTCAATTCAAACTACAGTAAATCATGGGAATAAGTGCTTTGCAAGTTTCCAGTATTACTCATCGGATGTGTCCACATTCCACCGTCCGTAACTTGTAGTGCATTTAAGGCCGGGCAATTATACTAGTATAGGTGTGTCATCAAGGTTTATTACGGACTAAATTGCCCAGCACAATTGTAAATCATTTCTGAATTCAAATTCAAGGTACAGTCAGCCAGGGTCTCCAAAAAAAGTAACTAAAAGCTTTTGTTTATGGAGTTATTCACACATAGTCACGAGTTGTACCAGTTCCAGAGCTCTCTCTATTCACAATTTCCATGAAATCTAGTTTTTGTTTCTCACTATTTATCAGTCAAGCCGTGTTCAAAGCTTCCCATTGACGTCACACATCTTGTGAATCATTAGGTGCTGTAATTTCAAATGTATCACAAGTCATGATCGTGTGGTGGTGTTATTTTTAGAACAACATCATCAGATACGTCATGGATACAATATCTTTCCAGTCCCCCAACTACTTCCAAATAGTGTTTCAAATGGAAGAGAAGAATTCTAATTTATGGGTGTTTGCAAACACAGATGTCTATACAATGCAATTGGGGTCAAAACAATAGCACTGAGAAATCGATTTGTTTTCAAATATATTTTATTCTTTAATTTTTTGAATCCCAAGCTTGGGATTTACATCTTGTAAGTATTTTACAAACTATTTTCAAAAACAACAAAACGTGAAATGTTTTCAAAGTTTTTTCAAGATATGTTAATATAAATCCATGACGCAAAACTTGTTTAAAACACTCCTAGACAAGGTTGATGTTTACGTAAATATGGGTTTTGTCATATCATTCAGAGATGTAAAGCTCAAAATATTTGAAGATTGCACCTTAAATACTAATATTTTGACCGCATCTGTATATTGAACCTACATATAGAAACCGGTTCAGCTTTGGCCAAAACATTTTTGTTTGTTTATAGCTTGACTGCAGAGGCGTTGGTAGTTGTTTCTGTGTATTGTTTTTTGGCCTGGCCTGTTTGTAGCGTCGCCACGTCGAGTCTTTTATAATGTTTTTTTTTCAGCTGCCTTTTGTTGACTTTCTACTTTGGCGGCAGCATAAGATAGAAAGGCAAACATATTTTCCGCTGTAGTTTAGGTACTAATTCAGGAGCGATCAGAAATTTCAATCAATTTATCATAAAGTCATTTGGCCCTATTGATTTTAGTGATTATGTGAGCTCGGAGCAAATCCCCCGAGATAGTGTTCCACTTGACAACTGAAGTGGGCAAGCCTAGAACGACAAGGGGGAGTTGTATGGGCTGTGGAAGACATTTCCCTGAAGCTTTCTCTTGGCCACAAACGTGCCGTGCTCGATGTGTTTCAAACCAGAACGCAATGAGCTCATCCGTTTATAAGGCCATTTCGTGTGGGCTTCCAAATGGGTTTGGTCTGGCCTATCACGAAACTACATACATACCTGGCTAAGGCATTTGGTTATCAGAAATAACCGGGCTTAGAGTCCCACCTCCTGCGAACAGAAAACTAAAAACTTTCACTTTCCCCGGTAGTACGTTGAACTTGGCTTGTGTCCAGGCCCAAACCATAACTGGAAAAACATCTTTGTAAATAAACTAGGGAAAAAATCAATGGGAAAAGTGTTTTTAGCCAAGCGCCAGGCTGGCTACGGGGCGTATGCGTAATGCGAGGGTTTTATGATGTCACCAGGCAGGCAGGGCCCAAAAATAAAGGCCGGCTTCATTAGCTCTGGGGGCCATATTGTCGTTGACCTTGCCGGGGGTTAATTTTCTATCACGTTTTATCACTGAGCTATTATTCATTATGTTTTCTCACTTCCTACTTACAGATTTTCCACAACAACCCAATCAAAATGAGTTCCGCTGAGTATTACCCATTCAAGGTGAGTTTACAATGGATTTTAAGAGATAGAAAAAAGATTGTTTTGCGATGAGCCGGAGATTTATCAAAGTCAATTATTTAACATGAATTATTAGGCTCATTAATATAGCAAATCATCTTGTTAAAGTTTTTGACTGGAAACTTGAGATATTGTACGCTCAATTTTCAATTTAATGGAATTGAGTGGGCTACCTTTTTAATAAAGAATACCTATTCTCTTCGCCAACCAGATGCTAAGTAATTATACGTAATTAAGCTATTAAATGTTCATCAAGCGGTGTATAGTACACCAGATAACTGTTGAAAAACAAGTACCGACTGATACGAAAAGAGAGTGTGCTGATAGGGAGCTTCATGTATAAGTCCGTCAGATAAGAGTCCAAACGAAGTAAATAAGAACAAACTGCATTGAATAATTCCGAAACAATATTAGCATGACGAAAATAAAGGAGAAGTAATACATCACACACATAATACAAGTAGGGAATAAAACGATACAGCATTACCACATTGTTGGGGGTAATGTTGAGTCACAGTACGTGCCGCACATTAAAATAAACCCTGTTATTCACGCCTGCATGCTTATTACTCACTTGCTGATTGCTTCTCTTTGGTATTTGCTTTTGCAGTGCACACCGACCGTCTACCCTGCGGATCCCTTCGATCCTGTCGAGGATGCGGCCATCCTGCGCAAGGCCATGAAGGGCTTCGGCACCGACGAGAAGGCCATCATCGAGATCCTGGCCAGGCGTGGCATCGTGCAGCGACTGGAGATCGCCGAGGCCTTCAAGACCTCGTACGGCAAGGATCTGATCTCGGACTTGAAGTCCGAGCTGGGTGGCAAGTTCGAGGATGTGATCCTCGCCCTGATGACGCCGCTGCCTCAGTTCTACGCCCAGGAGCTGCACGACGCCATCTCGGGACTGGGAACAGATGAGGAGGCCATCATTGAGATCCTCTGCACTCTGTCCAACTATGGCATCAAGACCATTGCCCAGTTCTACGAGCAGAGCTTCGGCAAGCCCCTGGAATCCGATCTGAAGGGCGACACCAGCGGCCACTTCAAGCGCCTTTGTGTGTCGCTCGTGCAGGGAAACCGGGATGAGAACCAGGGCGTAGATGAGGCAGCGGCCATCGCCGATGCCCAGGCTCTGCACGATGCCGGCGAGGGAAAGTGGGGCACCGACGAGTCCACCTTCAACTCGATCCTGATCACCCGCTCCTACCAGCAGCTGCGCCAGATCTTCCTCGAGTACGAGAACCTGTCCGGCAACGACATCGAGAAGGCCATCAAGCGGGAGTTCAGCGGCTCCGTGGAGGCGGGCTTCCTGGCCATCGGTAGGTTATTAATCGACTGTTCCGTTGGATCCCCTCTCACTCATTTTTTTCCCCTCCAGTCAAGTGCTGCAAGTCCAAGATCGATTACTTCTCTGAGCGCCTGCACGACTCCATGGCCGGTATGGGCACCAAGGACAAGACGCTGATCCGCATCATCGTCAGCCGCTCGGAGATCGATCTGGGTGACATCAAGGAGGCATTCCAGAACAAGTACGGCAAGAGCTTGGAGTCCTGGATCAAGGTAAATACAGATTTCATTGCGTTTTTGTATATGCTTTTCTACTTCGCACCCTGTTAATACAACTAACTAGCATTCGATTGTCTTTGCCATAACTCCCATTAAACGTGGATGTATCCAAGTTTTTTAATCAACCAATCATTCAGTTAGCTTGTCTTGTTGTTGTTATTTTCCCTACGCAAATTTTTGTCCCACTTTCCTGTCGATTTTTGATGCCACATCCTTCCCTCCTGATTACTTCATTTGTCTGCATAAAACATTAAAACTTGGCATATTCTATATTTTTAGGGCGATACATCCGGCGATTATAAGCGTGCCCTATTGGCTATTGTTGGCTTCTAAAAAAGACCTCCCAATCCAACAATAACTTGTCACTGTCGTCTGTTCCACGCCCTAAACTATAAACATACAAAAATGTACAAAAGAAATTCAGAAATCGAAAAGATTTTAAACTGGAACAAGTTTTAACGAAGACGAGGTCGTGCAGTGCATTTAAAGCCCTAGAATCAGAATCCCCAGTCTCGCATCCTGTTAATTATTATATTATAGTATGACTACGCACGTCACATGCACATAATTGTATCTCTATATTTACTCCACTTGAGCTTATATACATTGATATGTAGCTTATGGTTTCTGTTTTGTTTCGAGTCTCATTTGCAATATATTTAAACTTAAACAACGCAACAAAATAAAAAATATGACAAAAAACAAAATTCAAATTGAGTTTCTGTTAGAGTTAGCAGAAGCTTCTGCACTGCTTGCCATGTAAATAACATAACATTAACTGGGACGATGGTTAAATTAAAATTAAATTCAAAAATTAAATTGTGTCGGTGTTAAAGAAGAAATTACCTGCTTCTATCTATCTATATAAATTTGATCAGCAGGTGCACTTTTATTTTATTCAAACGTAAATACTTGGAGGTTTTTAAATATTCTTCAACTTTATGCACTGCTTGCTTTCAGTTAATGTACATTTAATGTAAAAGTAAGCATTCGTAAAAGTAAAAAGAAAAGATATTCATTTTATGATTAAATTCTATTTTTCTGCTGATCAGGTAAATTTGTTATGGTAGTTTTTCCTCTATAAATTTTACATAAACTTAATACCACATTCAACTCAAAAATGGAGTAACTTTCGGCCATTAATCAACAACTTAAGCCATGTATACAAAGTGAAAAGCGTTTAATGCTCTGACCCTCTGCTCTTTTCACGCTTTATATCTACCGTAAAACCCAACCCACAACAACAGGAGGATGCCGAGACCGATATTGGATATGTGCTAGTCACTCTTACGGCTTGGTAGACCGGATGCCCCGGAGTATACACATATACAAGCAATATTCCCACTGCTAAAGTAGAAAATGCCAAAAAAAAAGAAACGAATATATTGCATTTCGAAAATAACAAAAGCAAAGAACAAATGAAATTATCTACATATAAATTTCCAATCTAAAAAACAAAGTATTTTCTCTCTGTGCAATAACGTCTAACGTCCAAATTGATATTTTCAACAATGATTATTTAACATTTTTACGTATTTTATTTTGTATACATGTGTTTTTTTGTAAATTATTCAGCATCGTATCCGAATGTATAGTTTGTGCTTGTTTTAACTAATAAAGTTGGCTTACATTCAACGTCCAAAGTGGGTCACATTCAACCGCTCATTCTCTCGATCTCGTTTGCAGGACGATCTCTCCGGCGACTACGGCTACGTGTTGCAGTGCCTGGCTTCCTACTAAACGGATTGTGAGGATTGCCTCATCGCTAAAGCATTTCACATTGATTGTTGCCTTTTATCGCCCATTCTTTTTGTTGTAACTCTTATCATATTGCAAACCACGTTTGCCTTTTTTCTGTGGAAGATTCATAGCCTATATTGAACTCATAAATGCGTTATAAAATCATGGAAAATAAATTTGTAGCTTTTCACTTAACTAGGGTAACCGAAACCAGGGGAATGTGGGGGGAAATATTTGTTAAGAGGGAATGCTGGGTGTGGCTTCTACTTGGCCACGCGGTCCTGGTATGCTGCCCACAGGCGGTCGCGGTAGGTCTGGGCCGCCTGCGCTGGATTGCTGGCCTTCAGGATGCCCCTGCCCACCACGCCGATGTCGGCTCCTCGCTCCTTGACCACGTGCTCCGGGGTCTGGTACTGCTGGCCCAGCTGGTCCACGCTCTCGTCGATCTTCACACCGGGTGTCAGCTGCAGCAGGCCGGGAAAGGCGAAGGCATCGGGGGACTGACAC
This sequence comes from Drosophila oshimai, assembly GCA_018150695.1. Classification (NCBI taxonomy): domain Eukaryota; kingdom Metazoa; phylum Arthropoda; class Insecta; order Diptera; family Drosophilidae; genus Drosophila; species Drosophila oshimai. Next base: position 185,478 of record JAECWM010000013.1, on the reverse strand, counting down.
ACCACACCGGCCACAAAATCCACATCAGCGCCCTCGGTGGCGATCTTGTTGCTGTTCTCCTTGTACTTGCCATCGATCAGGTTGCCGCTGGCCGACATCTCCGCCAGCAGGAAGACGCCGCGCTCCTTGGCAGCCCCCTCCTCTCCAAGGCCTGCTTTCAGACCCTGCAGAATACTGCGACCAGGTAAGGTGTGCGCCGTGACCAGATCTGCCCAGCTGGAGATCTTGTAGATCCCCTTGCCGTACTGCAGGGCCACGGTGTTGCCGATGTCCGCGAACTTGCGGTCCTCCATCAGCAGGAAGTTGTGGCGCTGGGCCAGAGCCTGCAGGCTGCTAATGAACTTCTCGCTAAAGTCCTCGACGATGTCCACGTGCGTCTTCAGCAAGCAGATGTAAGGACCACACTGGTCGGCCAAGTCCAGGATCTCATCCGCCCGGCTCAGGTCGGCGGCCAGGCAGAGGTTCGTCTGCTTGCTGGCCATCAGGTTGAAGAGCCGCTTGGCCACCGAGCTCTTGGCCAAGTTGGCGCGACTTTCGTAGGTCAGTTTGGTGCGCTGCAAGTCGTTAGCTGAGGGGAAAGTGTTAAAGATTGTTAAGTATTTAGCACTCGAAGAAAAAGTACAACTGTGTCCTATCTTATCTTTACCTTTCACTTATTTTTAAACAGAATACCTATATTAATTTGCGTCGAACACATCAAGTTACTCATTGTCAAGGCTCCCTGTTATATTAATCTAATTTTAATTTTGTATATCCAAAAACCAATAAATTAAAATCTATAAAGATACAGAAAATATGTATCTTCTTTTTTAACCTTTCTCCTTAAACGTATATGTTAAATGAACATATTAAATATTCTCACATGTATTTAAACAAACTAAAGTTTATTTAAATAAAGTATACCCTCAAATGTTGATGCCTATTTCTAAGCATAAATTATTCAAAATGAATAAAAATTAAGCATTCAATAACTTTACTATTCTGAAATAGGAACCAACCGGTTTTCAGACATCAGAATTTGTGATTATTTATGGTCCCAGAGATTGGGTTGATTGGAGGAGGGGGTCTGGCTCTGGAGTGCCTGATAAGCAGGGCATAATTGAGTGGAGCAGTGCCCCGAATCACGTGCGGCGTTCCCGCGAACTTGATCCGGTCCGAGAGTGGAATCCAGATCGGCTTACCGCTGTTTATGGCGGTTGTATAACGAAAGCAAATTTGGGAGCTTTATGGGCTCCCCTAATTGAATTTGGTTCGAGGCCATGCGCTGGCAGAGTGTCATGTACCCATTATCTATCTGGGACTGGGACTGGGACTGTATATCTAGGGGGATCTGGAGCACACGTACCTCCGACCACGTCGGGCTTATCGCCGCCCACGAACGAGCCGTCGCTGTTGATTTGGACGGCGGCAATGTACTTGGCCACCGCCTCCACCGTGGACTTCTCGATGCGTCCGGCCTGGTGCAGGGTGTCCAGCAGGAAGGAGAGCGTGAAGAGCGAGTGCATCCGCACGCCGTGCTTGGCGATGTTGGCCACGCCTCCTTGTTCCCTGTCCACCACGACCACGGCGTCGGTGACCACGATGCCCTCGCTGTGCAGGTCGCGCACTGTGTCCAGGATGCTGGAGCCGGAGGTGACCACGTCCTCGACGATCAGGCAGGTGTCGCCGGCGTTGAAGATGCCCTCCACGAGCTTCTTGGTGCCGTAGGCCTTGGCCTCCTTGCGCCGCACCAGCATGGGTGTGCCCTGCTGCAGGGAGACGATGGTGGCCAGCGGGAGAGCTGTGTACGGCACTCCGCACACGTGCCGCGCAGTCAGCTGCTTGTCCTTAATGTGCTCCACCAGCAGGTCGGAAACGGTTTGCTGTGGGAATGGGTTACAGAGCCCATTACATGGATAATCTCGTGGAGCGGCGGCTGCCAAATACTAACCATCACATCCGGGTAGCTGACGATCACACGCAGGTCGAAGTACACCGGCGAATTGATGCCCACCTTCATGGTGAAGTCCCCGAACTTGAAGGCATTGATCTCGAAAAGCTTCAAGGCCAGGGCCCGCATCTTATCCGAACTCTGGGCAACCATTGTGTTGTGGCGAGGTCCGATCCGTGGTTTGAACTAAACGCGGACACGTGCTAACAGCTCCGCAAACAATTGTGGTTTTTCTTTTTTTAAACATCAAGTTCTATCGATGTTTGTTGATTTTAATCGATGACAAAAAGGTGGCAGTATTGGATGGGTGCGTGCATTTGCTATGTCAAAAGTTACCTGTTAATGAATGCACAGTGGGCACAACAAATATTTTATTGGCCTTCAAAAATTGATATTCAGGGTAACAATAGCTTGGAGGCTTAGTTTACACATTAAACAACTTAAAAACAAATTTTTTGGACTTAAGTATGTAACACATAAACATATTTCGCATTTTTACATTTAAAATTTTTTACATTATGAAATAAAATAAATTAAATTAAAACAAATAAATATAAATAAAATGTACAAAATGGTTGTGATTTTTTCCACCTTCAAACATCATTTTAAGAAATTTATCCTTAACATTTTAAACATCTCCTAAAAAACTTATAAACATCCTAAACCACTTTAAGGTCAGCTTTACAAATTCTTAAAATTGTTTCCCAAAGTAAGTTGGCCGCAAAAATACAGTAAAGTAAAATATTAAATTAATGCTTAATCATTATTTGCAATTTATGGACCATTTAACAGTTAAACCCTTCTTAGATTTCGCTCCACCCACAATCCGAACCCTAAGCTTTAAGGGGTGGAGTCTAGCACTGTACGAGCCACCAATCGCCGTCCACGAAGCTCAACTAACTATGGCAGGACCAAAGCGCCTGCGTAAGTCAACAAAGTTTTCGCATCAAGTGAAGGCTTTGAAACAATTCCAGATCCTTTGCTCCAAAGTGTTTCCAAAATTTAGTTTCTTTTCGGTAGCTCCCAACTAAGTCGCATATTTCTGCTCGAAGGCAGCAACTTCTTTGTGCAATTATCGGGCTTAATTGAATCCATTTACGGCTAGGTTGCAATGGCCAGTGTCAGTGGTGAATCTATTGGTGGAGTGGCTGCCAAGCGTTCTCGGGTGGCGGGCAGTTCCAAGAGTGTCAAAATAGTTGAGCCTCAGACGACCAAGGTCGCCAATCGGGTGCCCAAGTGTGCCCGCTGTCGTAACCATGGGATTATCTCGGAGCTTAGGGGACACAAGAAGCTCTGCACCTACAAGAACTGCAAGTGTGCCAAGTGTGTCCTGATCTTCGAGAGACAACGTATAATGGCCGCTCAGGTAAGTGCGGAAAAATTGTTAAAGGAACATATTGAATGGGATCCCACAACCAGAAAGACAGACTTTCTATTTTAGCTTTGTTTTTTACAGATTCAATACTGTTGTTCGTTATCTTTTGACTATAGTCAACTTTCAAAGCCGTTATATTAAATTTTTTATATTTAAATTTGAAATTGGATCCAATCTCTATTATTTCTGCGCCCTTTTCTATTGTGCAGAGCCCTTAAATTCAATAAATCATTATGCTTTGATTTATTGAATAAAGGTTAAATTTCAGTTTACATAAAAAAAGCTCTTATTAACGACATGATAACTTAAATATATTTTGTTATATCTTGTAACTTAATTTTAAGTTTAGGAGCCAATAAAAGATTGGTTTTTTGGCCAATAAATAAACATTTGCATTCTAATTGGCTTATTAACACAAAATAAATCAAATATTTTTCGTATTTGTAAGTTATTTAATTATTAACTTAGGTCCTTATAAAAATATTATAAAAATAATACCTTAATCGTAATGATTCTATAATTTTTTAAATATTAAAGATTGCAATGTTATGAAGTTTTGTTAAACGTCGAAATCAATTGCATTTCAAGGACAGTTTAATTTGGCAGCCTGGTAGACTTCTGAACCATTTGTATCCAACACATAATATCTATGCCACCCCATCCAGATTTAATCAATCAGTGTAACTGAATTCAATTGCCAGAATCCTAGCAAAAATAGTTTGCTAGGCCATTTATATTGTCTTTAGATTAAGAGCTGGCCAAGTTCTTAATTTGAAACACAAATAACCGTTGGGCAGAGAGTCAAGTCCCCCACATCCACACCAACCCCACTCCAATTTGAACTCAAACAGCCAATGAAAGGAATACGGGGAACAGATTCAGTCAGGACAACCAGTCCGGTGCTCCCACCCCTGGGTGATGATGATGATGGAAAGTTGTCAAAGCGTAGGAACAAATCGACCAAAATATCCGCTTACCAAAACTGTTTGCACAAGTGTGGCTCCGTCTCGCATTTCATTAGATCAGCGGGGTGATACCCCAAGGAATTGCTGTGGACTCTGTTTGCGGAAAAGTCAAACAGAAGCAGACGGAGATGTTCACTTGTCGCATATTAATTTCCATTGTGGTCTTTCAGGTTGCCCTGAAGCGTCAGCAGGCCGTGGAGGATGCGATTGCCATGCGGCTGGTGGCCAACAAAACGGGTCGCTCCATCGACTCCCTGCCGCCGGGCAACATCTTTGGCCTGACCGTGACCCAGCCCAGTTCACCGCGTCACAAGCGGGAAGATGACCAGGCGGAGAAGGCTCTGGCAGAGGAACAGCCGCAGCAGCAGCAGCAGGAGGAGGAGTACAGCGAAGCGCCGGCGGTGGCCCAGGACCTGAGTGCTCCGCGGCGGGATACCGTCTCCCAGACAGCCATCGATATGCTGGCCCAGCTCTTTCCGCAGCGAAAGCGATCTGTCCTAGAACTAGTCCTCAAGCGCTGCGATCTCGACTTGATCCGAGCCATTGAGAATGTCTCGCCCACGGGAAGGGCCACGCCAGTGGATGTCACCAACAACCAGCTGCCGAGCCAGGAACCAGGAGCTATGGCCAGTCTGCCGCTGGCCACGCCCTCAAGGAGCAGCGCCTTCAGGCCAGTTATCGCTGACCAGGTAATATGGTTGTCATGGTTAAATATTTGTACCTTTGATATATTTAGTTTTTGGGAAGCACTTTTTTCTGCAGAATATAATGGAGTTTTACAAAGGTTCGTGGAATGTGTTCTTTCAGTACCAGAGCAAATCGATGTTGGAGCTGAAGCCACCAGTGTTTGGAAGCAGCGCCTCGGCAACCGCGGCCGCCATTTGTGCCTACCCCAAGTGGTTTGTGCCGCTCTCCTTTCCGGTGACCATGGGCCACCTTTCTAACCTGGCTCCTCGCTGCACCTTGCCCAACTGCGCCTGTTTGGACAGCTACCAGTTCCACTAGGAGCTCCCTCGTCAAGTACTACACACACATATATCTATTGAAATAAATTTATTTAACCTAACTACAAGCTAAACTATCTTATGAGTAAGCGGGGAAATCTTCGAGCTTCACTTGAGGGCAGGGTTAGCTACTGCCTGCTCCGCCTCCTCCTCGTCGTCATCCTCATCATCGTCCTCGGACAGATACATGCGGTCCTCCTCGTCGCTCTGCTGGACACTCCTGCTACCGCTTGGTGCGCTGCTGTTAGAAGCGGAGGTGGGGGATGCAGCCGTCGTTGGTGCTCCTGGGACTGATGCACTGCGCTTGCTGAGATTGGCCCGTCGCCACTTGGCCCGCCGGTTCTGAAACCATGTTTTCACCTGGCGATCGGTCAGTTTAAGTTGGAGCGCCAAATGGCGACGCTCCTCGGGCGACAGGTACTTAGAGCTGGCGAAGCGGCCCTCGAGATTTTTGGTCTGCTGGGAGGTGAAACGGATCTGGCCGCCCTTTCGCTTCACGCCGAAGTTGGACATGTAGAAGCTGGCCGCCGGATAGGCGTTGCAATAAAGAGCCGCAGCAGCAGTCGCCGGATTGCTGAAGCCTACGGAGCAGGAAAATAAAATATCAGACATAGTTTAAAAATCCATTCTTTAAACTTGGATTTAAAATTATTATGAGGAACCGATGCAAACTAAAAATAGGTAAGTCAGGCGCTAAACACCTTGTTCTATAATTTTAAAAGCATTTTTTTAAACAATGACTATAATCTCTTAAATCAATAGTGTTGAAACTTATTGGCCAAAGTCTTTACTCAAAAATACCTCAACGTTTACTCATTATGAAGTCAATAAAAAATTGTATTCATAATTTAATTGACCCTAACTGAAAACCATTACAATATATTTATGTTTATATTTAAATAATTTTATTAGACCTGTTAATTTGGACTTATAATGATATAAACAAATGACATCATTAATTGTATAAATGACCCTATCAATTTATCAAATTATTTATCCTCAAAAACAGATAACCAAATCTAACGCTAAAAAACCCAAAAGTAATCAATTCCTCAAAAAAATCATAGTTATCTGCTCGATATAAAGCGGTGCAATCGTTCGATTTTGATTGGTGGCTTCTGTGGCCCGGTTCCCCCTTTCTCCGCCCACCAACTCTTATCGAAGTAATCAGACACAACAATTCCGAGTCGTACATGTGAATGAGTGGCCGTTTATATAGCATATCAGTACCAGTAACTGTATCGGGGGATATGTCAACGCCCACTTGTAAGTGGGTGCAGACTTGGTGGCCATTGCGAAATGGATCGAGGTTCCAGTGCCAATCGAGCGGAGGCAATTGCCGCCCGACAAGCAATCCGATCATGGTACTATTTGTATAGTATATTTGATAAGGAAAGAAGAGTTTTTTGTTGACCCAACGGAAATTCGCACTTGTCAAATATTTGAATTACGCTCGTTCGGCAATGCTGATCTAATCTGATATTTTGGGACTCAGTTACCTCATAATGGAACCAATCTGCAGTATATATGCCGAAGAACTTTCGAAAAATGCCAAATGCCGTAAAATAAATAACGTTTGATTGCAGATGTCATAATTTAAATTGTTACAAATAGACTTATTAACGGTTATTTTTATTAAGTGGCGTAGCCAGCGATAAGATTTTTTACCCCCTCAGGTAGACCCCCATTCTGTTGTCCCATAACATTTTTAATCGCTGAAAATTGGATTTGTTATTATTTTATAATGTGCGTGTCCAAAAGAAAGAACAAAATCATATCAGGTACTTGTCCAACCCGTCCTTTTCCCCTTTTCCTCCCTTTTCTGAGCGGACGAGTGTCGACAACAGACGAGCTTATCGTAATCAAATGGCAATTGTCGCTACAAGATGATGGACAGCGCCTATTAATCGCCTCTAATAGCATTTTTTGTTCAGATAAGCCAAAACAAATCGGAAATCGGAATAGCAATGGAAATGGAGTGGGCTATAGGAGCAGATATATCAATCTGAATTGTTTTGATCGGTGGCATACCAAACTTATCAATGCTCTACAAGTTTTGGAGTATAACATGAGCCTATAATTGTACAATGATTTTGCAGTAAAAAATAATAATGTTAAATGAGTTGAAAATTAAAATATGGAAAACCAATGTTTGTATTTTTAAATATATATATTAAAATCTACTTGCACGAATAAGTAACATAACAATAACCCCCCTAGAATAGAGTCCAACTGTCACTTGGTTTCCCATTGCTTTCAAACACCCCTCACATAGCTTCTGATGCCTTTCACCTCAATTTCAAATATTTGTCATTTTGATAAGGCCACCGAAAATGTTTTGTGGGTTTTTCGATTTGTATGTGTGGAAGGGATGGAACTGGGCTGGTGACTTTATCAGCTCTACGAGTTTTCCCGACGAATTACTGGGGCTAATATACCGTTACACTGCACTGAGAACCAACTTGGGAATGCAGTTTGGGGAGGGAAAAGGTGGGTGGGTGGAGAAAGTGGGATTTCAAGTGGCATTGGCGCCAACACTTGACTTTGACAAACATCCCACTGCACACACACATTAATCATGTTTATGGCCCATTTCGTGTGGGATCCCCATTGTAATATTTGCTGTTTCGGACACTTTGGACTTAGGATAGTTAAGACTGTATTTAAATGAGGATTTTACGTAGGACCATTCCCATGGTCGATCAATTTCCATACGTCAGCTTGATGGAAGGGATTAAGGTTTCAACGCAACGTGGTTCATTGACTTGAACTTGGAAATGTCGAGTACAGTTCTTAATCCCTCCGTTGCAGCTGAAACTGTGAGAAAGTCTAACACAAAATATTGGCTTCGAGTTTTTTTTTTAAAGGAATTAACATAATATTTAGTAGATATGAATGTCTCAGCGGTTATCAGCATTTCAGTCTTTAATTGATAATTGTAGCGCTCATTAATTAATAATACCAGATACGCAGCTTGTGACTCATTTCCGGTCTTTTAATAATATCTATGATCAAATGGTAATGATGTCCTAAATTAAAATATTTTGAACTATGTATATGTACTTTTTTAGATGTACATAGATTCTTAGTGTTTTTTACTATTGTTTTAGTAAACCGTCTACTTTAGATTCTCTTATACGGTAAAACAAATGTGCATATATGTTAGAATATTAATCAAAGATCTTTGGGATTTAATTCATAACGACCCTTAGATATCTTAAGAATGCCTTTGGAGTACTCACCTTCGCAATCCATGGCGAAAGGACTATATTGATCACAATAGCCTGTCGGTTGTGCGGCGGCTGCGGCTGCCACAGCGGCTGCCTGGAAGTGGGGCATGAAGAGCGAGGGGTTCTTCTGCAGGTTGAGCACCTGCTGGTAGAACAGCGAAGCGGGATCCGGGTAGATGGGGTTGAAGCGCAGCGTGGTGGGCGCCAGCACGGGACTGGAGTCCAGATTCTTGAGGGCGTACTGGGCAGCTAGTGCCTCGCGGGACAGATCGTAGATATTGGAGGTGGATCCCGTTGGTGGCGGGGGACGAGCTGGTGGCCAGTGCTGCCTTGGGCATGGCCAATCCCGGTGGAGAGGCCATTGCTGTTGTTCCACCCGCAGGACTTTGAGAGGAGCCACGACGCGATTGGGATCGATGGGGTGATTCAATAGCCGGACTCCGCGCTGTTCTCGTCTTCTGCTCCAAAATATTCTCAATGGAGAAGGCGGCCTTGCCCGACTTGGTCCCGATATCCATGTTGGGTTCTCAGAGCGGTATTGTAGATCACCGAGTAAGCGTTAACAACTCGATTCCGGAGCGATCGAAGCGACTGCGTTGGCCGCAGGCGGTGAACTAAAGGCACTGGCAGAAGTGGTCGAAACAGAGCCCAGGGCGCAATAAATTGTACAAATCTGATTTCACAGAATATAATAGATTGTACCTATAATGTTGTGCTAATGGGTAGATATCAATATTAACAATAATAGAGCGGTATGTAGATATGCCCCGCCTGAAAGATAATGCCGGGCTACCGGCCATCGATTGATAAGCGAGTGGTGGTTGGTGGGCGCTCCAGTGGCTCGATGGCACTCCACTCCACTACACTCCACTCCAATTCCCAATTTCCAATTGCAGACACCGACAGCTCGACGACACATGGGGTCTCAGAGCCCGGACACCCAATCGGTGATCCGATCCCGGCCGTCGTATAAATCACGGTTCTTCGGGCGCTTATTGAGCTGCCAACCCATCGACGCACCACCGCACCACCCACCCACCACCCCTCTCAGTGGGTCGGTGCGTTTGATCGAGTAATTGTTAATCACCCGTTATCGGTGTCGTTACCTGGTTTCGGCTCTCTCTCTCTCTCTCGGCTCGTATGGCTTCGTGGGCTGCACAGCTACTGTTCAGTTATTATATTCTGTTGATTGTTGTTGTAAACAAATTAAAATTACCCCCCTTTACCCCCCTCCATAATGTCCTTCCCTTCGGTAGATATCGCTTTGATTGAGTAATCGAGTTTGTGTTATGATTTCGGCCATCTCCCGTCTCTTTCTGCATTTCGGGAACAATTTATGCGTTTGTACAACTGTAGTTGGTGAGCGGTATTTCGGGGGTGTCTTATCAGTTGTACTCGGGCTCCTCGTAAAGCCTCCCAGATGATGGATTACTTCTGATTTCGGCCTTTGGGTTGGGTGATAAAAAAAGAGCCCATAAATGCCATCAATAGTTGTTATTGTTGCTGATTCAACAATTTCACTCGATAGATACCTCCCTGATATTGTTTTTCAGGTCGCCCCAAAAACTTTGTATCTTTGAGATAAGTTTTGGGTTTCGACGAGTTCCGGTGAACAATGGAAATCTTCAGTTTCGGATGGTGAATTGGGTGGAAATATTTTAATGTTTTTGTTTCACACGATCCCTTCCCTGCTCACACTTTAAAAATGGTTCGTCTAGTGACTTTTAGAAATTAATTGAACTTTGATTGAAATTTGATGATTTCACTAATAAATGACTCAATTTCATGTGATTTTAGGCAGTAAACATATTCATTTTGATAGGGTTCCGGTGAAACATTATTTAACGTTTTGAAAATAGATTTTTAAGGGGGTCTACGTTTAACGAGGCAATACAAATTATTGCCGACTAACTATTTCTGATTTCTAAAAATAATTAAGAATGTCATTAAAGGTTTCAGAGAATATTTTCACATAAAAAACATCTTGTTAAAAAAAACCGTCAGGGAAATTCAAAACCAAGGCATTTAGCAGTTTATGGAATCAACATAGTATTCAAATTAAAAAATTTGTAGGTATCGGTTAACACACTGTTGACCAAATTTAACAAAAAAATTATATTTAAAACCCCTGGATAATTGTTTAAACGCGGAGGTTAAAAAAATAGCAAAATTTTTAAATACCTAAATTATGCCAAGTCAGTTTTCAAAGATATAGAACAAACTTCACTATATAAAACAACCTATACTCCCAAAAATAATCCCCGGATCAAACATTTCACCACTTCATCATGAGCAGACACTTGTTCTCTGCTATCAGACAGTCACTTGTGTAATCCCTGACAAAACCCCGACGACCGACAAAATAACATTTTGCACCCGGCCTAACGGCCATTTTGTGACAAATCACAAGGTGAGTATTCAAATGTATCGATATGTGAATGGTTTAGATAGGGTGTATTGCGGGCAGTAGGGTTGGGGAAATTGTGAATGGTAAGGCAGTATCAGCCATTCAAGAACCATTTTGTTCTTTACACAAAATTAAACCAAAATAATGAATAATGATTGGTGATAAAAGCACTAACAATAAATTCTTTTAAAGAGAAAAGAATTTTTGGGTGGAGTGCGATAAGTAAATGCGCTCAATTCGAGGCATTGACTGCCACAAACTACGCTTTTTGATAAGGTGTCAGGGCCTGGGGGGCTTACAGTCGTCAAGTGACGCTAAATTATTAGCAATTATCAGGAGACAAACGGTTTGAAACGACTTCGAAATTGGGCATAAATATTCTTCGCACGCATTAAATGTGGCAAAAGAAGAGCTGCTTGAATTTACAATCTTTCTATGGGCAGATAAGGAGTGGTCAAAATATTTTTCAATTCAGTTTTATATGTGTAACTTTATTCGATCACCTTCGAAAGAGTTGCGTTTTCAATACATATTTATATACTTTCAGTTGATTTGTTCTCCATGAAATTGGGTTGGATTTGAACATTGGTTTATTGATTTATTTTCATTGTTTTTTTTATGCAAATGAATAAATATATTGTATATAGCACTACGTTGGCTGCAAGTAATTAATAAGCAGTTTCATTGACCTCTTATTGCATTTGATTCATTTATCTCTCTCGGTTATCCGTCTTCATCTTCCTTTTTTCATACAGTGTACATCATAATATATAGAGTTTAATTTAATTTATCATTACCTTTATTTTATAACTATTTATAGGCTTCGCAAGAAGTTGTTCAACGTTTGCTTTGCTTCGCATTGTTTGAGAGTTAAGAGTTGCTTTGAGTATTTGCTTGCTTGCTTTGATTTAAATTCCATTTAAAGAAAAACAACAGTTCAAATGCAAAATAAATTAATTCAACTACAATTTGACACGTAACTATGCATGCACACATTGAGTTTTCAGTTTTGGATTTATCTTTCAGTTATTTTTGGTTTGAATAAGCACTACGAGTTACAAAATCTTCGAGTATTTGTGGTTGCTGCCGTTGTTCTTAACAATCTTCCTAGACGTTACGAAATAAAATGAAGTTCAGTGACTTTCAGTTTTGGTAGCAATTAGTAAGAAAATTCGAGTAGCAAAACGAGTTAAAGTTAAAGTAGGAGTTAAGATTAATCGCTCATCATCATCATCCTTTGTATAAATACAAATTGAATTTAAGATAGATTTGGTAGGTAGTAAGATAGGATAGGTTAATAACGTTTACATATTGGTAGGTTGGTAGGTAGGTAGTTGCTAATTGCGGTTGGCCAACAATCCATTACACCAAGTTGGCCACGTGCGTCGTGTCCATGTGCTGAATGAGAGTGCGCATGAAGGACATCTCTTTGCGCGCGTTCTCCAAAATCACCTTGGGATCCTCGGACGTGCAACGCAGGCAGTTGGGAGCAAACACCATGGCCAGATTCGAGGAGTCCATCTTGGTGCAGCTCACCACCTCGGATATGGAGAATTGTTGCAGGAAATGTATTAGATACGTTAGAACCTGAAAACAAACAAAACGATTTGTTAGTTTCCTGATGTACCCAGGTAATTTTGTAACAGCTTACCAGCTGATTTATTTCGGGCAACTTATTAACTATTTCTTTGGCTTTGTCGGGATCCTCGGTGTTTACGCAATCCTCGTAGTAGGCATCCGGTATGAGCGGATCGTACAGTTCTCGGTACCACAGCTTAAGCAGACTGGCAGGCGCGTGTGCATCAACTGAGGAATAGGTTGTAGAATATTAATAGTATACGCTTATTAAATTCTCTGTAACGTTCTTTTCTTACCCAATGTGTTGTTATAATCAGGAACATCCCACCGATCTAGGCGATTTTTCATGCAATTGACCTCATCCACATCCGCAGAGACACGAAAGATTCCCTCAGTCTGCTTTCCATTGAGCAGCAAGACCTACAAATTTATAAACAACATTAAAAAGGTGTATTTTTGACTTATTAAAATGATAGACCTACATGCTCTGAGAGGGTAGTCTGAATCCAGGGCAGCTTGCGAAACGGAAACTTGTCCTTCTGGAGCTCCATCACCTCAGACAGCGTGTTACCGAACATGCTGTTTCTCAGGATTTGTTGCTGAAGGTAAAGGTTTAAAAATTAGAGATGGTTCGTTATTTAACCAGTGTGAATATAGTTACCCGCGCCTGCTCCACCTCATCCACAGTCGGCTTTTTGGCCAGACGTCTTCCACTGCTGCCAATGCGATCCAAGCGGCGGCAGCACACCGTAGCATAGTGCGAGATCTGCACATGAATGGGCCACTTGCTTACCTCCATAAAACTGGTTGCGAATGAGGGATCGCGATGCCGATTGACATAACTGCAATGGAAGATTTTCGATTGGACAAATTTCAATAGATTTAGTTGTTATATTACTCACTTGAGCAGCGTGGGTTGAAACGTGGGCGAAGGGGGCACATAGGACAGACAGATGGCCATCAGCTCCCACCCACGGATGAGGGACTCTCGCTTAGGATTCTCCGTCGTCTGACGACACAGCTGGACATACAACTCATCCCTCAACCTGTACAAAGAAGGCACAAACTAAGATTCATCTCATATTTGTAATGATTAATGGTCTTACTGCTGCTGCGGCAACGATGCACTGATAATTTCTATGGCCACCGAATTGAGAGTCATGCCTATGCGCGCCTTGCGGTCCGCCATGTAGATCTGCACCAGTTTGAACAGCTCGATGGCCGTCTTTTTGTCCGCCTTGTCCCGGGACAAAGCCAACATGGGGCGACTGATCGCCTCCGCCGTCCAACTAAGCATGTCGCGCACCGACGCCTTTTTCCGGAAGATTCCCTTCGAGTGCAGATTCAGATTGTCGGCAGCAAACTTCTCGATATCACATTCCTTCATGCAGGCCAACGTGGGGCCACCCAATCCCATGCCTCCCATTCCCGGAGCCCGTTCGCTGGGTGGAAAGATCTGCTGGATGGTGGGCTTTAGTGAGGGCGGGGCCATCTTGTGACCAGGTCGGGAGAGACTGGCCGGCGTTACGCTGCCCACCGCAGGCTGCTGTTGACCGGCAACGAGACTGTGGCTGTGGCCATGGCTGGTCTCCTCTTTGGCTGATGCAGTTGTTCCCGATACCTGGTGACCTGCGCAGGCCAGGCGGGAGATCTGCCTGTTAGGCGAGGGAAGGGTCTGTGACTGCTTTTGCTTGGCGTCACTGGGTTCCAGGTGCAACTGCTGCTGGTGCGGCAGTGCCGGCGGCGGTACGTGATGACCATGCCCGTGCCCGGAGTAGGGCGGCGTGTTGGAGTAAAGCTGCTGACCGTGATAGCCGCCTCCGGCAGAGGGACTGTGCGACACGGTGTCGTAGTATGAGATCTGGTAACGGGGCTTTGGCTTAGGGACGGTGACGGTTGGGGCCGAAGGTTCTGGCACGTTGCCTCCAATCCCCTCCAGCACAGCCTCAACGTTGTCGGAGCTGTCAAAAATAATAAAAGAACAGTACATCAATGTTAAGAATGATCAGTAACGAGGATCTAAGCACAGCTGCAACTTATTCATAAGGAACGATTAAAAAAAAAAAGTTTTCTAAGAAAATCTTTTATACTTACATGTCCTCCCTGCCAGCGGGGTCGTGAGGCGGATACATGTAGGCATAGTAAGAGACGCTGTCGCCCATGTTAGCGTAGTCGTCAATCATGCCGTAGTTGTGCTCGAGGTAGCCACCATGCGTGTCCGATCCGCCGTCGGAGTCCTCGTTGTCCGGCTCGTGGCCTGAGAGCGAGTGCTCCGACTGGCTGTCCGAATGGTATGAGTCTGAATCACCGCCATCGCCACCACGGTACTCATAGCGACCCGAAAGCTTCGCCTGCTCAATGATGTAGTTGCTGAGGGGCAGCAGATGGGGCATCTCCTGGTCCCAGTTTGTGTATAGGGGCGAGATGTTTCCATTGTCATACTCCACGTCGCTGTGGTCTGCCTGCTGGTGGTACTGATTCTGCTTGGATCGCCGCTTCTCTCCGCTTGCTCCTCCTCTGCCTTCTCCACTTCCTCCTCCCACATGGTAGCCACGCTTGTCCAGACTGGAACTGGCGCTGTGCCGCAGAGAACTCTGCCCGGGGTAGTGATGAGTCTGCGAACGATTCGCAGTTGAGTTGTTTGACTTCTGACGCTGGCGGGCTGAGTCGTTGGAACCGCGCGAAGAGTGCGTAAGCAGGCCCACGTTCTCTGTGCCACCTCCCGGCGAGATGGGCCCCGCCTTGCCCAGCGAAATCCTCTCCAAGCTCAGCAAGTCCAGGCTGTGGCTCGGCTCCTGCAGACGCGGCGAATGCTGCAGCTGGGGCAGAGCGTTGGTGGCACTTGTCTTCGCCTGCCGCGAGCTTTTCGTCTGCGGGCTGATCGGACTCTGAGGACTAGAGTCGCTTGAGTGCTTCTTGTGGCTGCTACTACCGCTGCCCGCCGTGCTAGTGGCCGTGTTGCTGCCACTGGCTCCACCTCCTCCTGGACCTCCTCCGCTCTTGGTGGCGTTGGTGGTGTGGCGGCGGCGCGAGAGCGGCGTGTTCTCCACCGACTTGAAGTACTTCTCATGCATGGAGTCATCGCTGGCCGCTCCTCCGTTTGCCGCCTCAGCGCTGCTCTTGCGGTAGGATTTGCTGTGGTGCCCGGCGGCGGCTGGATTAATGGATGAGGACATGAAACTGCCCGAGCGGGCCAGGGACACCTTGTACTCGCGATCTAAGGTGAGATAAGCAATCGGTATGAATAAAGAATATGAATGAAGAACAAAGATTACTCGGGTGGCTGCATTCAAATAAAAGTTTCATTTTTGCAGCCAAACGAGTTAAACTGCGTTTTTGACTTTTCTTACCGCCCCCGTAGGACTTGCCCACTGGTGTTCCGACGCCGCCAGCTCCACCTGCACTCCGTTGTGCGTTCCTCTGCTGATGTTGCTGTTGTGCGTAGTTGTACTGGGCAGCAGGCGCCGCATCCGGCGACATCTTTTTCTTCTGCGACTGAGGAGTGTGAATGGAGTGTGTGGGCGAGGCGATGTCCGAAGACTTGGAGGAGTAGCCCTGCAGGTGGTTGGGCAACAGCTGGTGATCGAAGTACTTGTCCCCATAGCCACTGCCACCGGCGTAGGATGAGGATGTGGAGGTGCTGCCATGCGGTATATTATGCGAGCTGGTGCTTTCTTGCAACATTTCAAAACTGATGACAATCCGGAACCCCAACATAAGCGGAGATAGATGAAGAACAACATGATTTAAAGCGGATGAAGTGATGCTAAGTCTGTAGTACTTACGCTCCGTTATCCTTGCCACCACCACGTTGATGTTTCTGCAGGGAGCCCAAACGCAGGCTATCCGCATGTCCTGACCCCGGAACGCCTCCGTCGTTGAAGCGTCTGTAGCCATGCGCACTGGACAGACTCGAGTCGCTGGACTTTCCCGATTCCTTGTATTGATTGCAGGAGTCTGTCAAGGTAAGCGATGAGTCATCATCAAATGATGTGGGAGCTTATGCTAAGCACTCACCTTGAGAACGCCTTGAGGCATAGCCCTGCGGATGCTGCGGCTGCTGCTGCTGCATTTCCATCGAGCGGGATGAGTCACCCGTGCCAACGCTGCAAAAGAGGCCCAGAATGGAATGTAAACACATGCGAGATGTAAACAAAAGTGGAAGCAGCCCCCGAATGGGGTTACTCAACTCACCGAAAGCTCTGACGGCCACGCGGACTAGAGATCACCTCGCTGCTGGTTAGTTTCTCCTCGGAGCTGGCCACCGTCCCATTGCCACCGCTGATCCGCTGCTGGCCACGGCCTTTTTTGTTTGGCCCCGACATGGGCGAGGGTTGCTGCTGCTGCTGCTGTTGCTGGGGGGGATGCACCTGCTGTGGCTGCTGCTTCTGGGGCGTGGTCTGCTCGCGGCGCTCGCTGGGATCGGTATTCTGCTTGAGCGTCTGCAGCTTGGCCAGCGGAATGATGTCGCACTTGCTCGGCCGGTGCCACACGGTCTTCTGCGTGGCCGCATTGTAGTAGTAAAACCTCTGGGTATTCGTATCAAACAGTTCCCACCACTGCGATGAGTCGGTCCGCTTAATTGGCACATCCTGTAAAGCGAGAACGGAACGGGAATGAGATATGGTACTAGGCCGAGGAACGTGAACAGAACGCGGAACGCGTGGCAAAATTAGTTTGGATCGTTGTCATCAGATCGGAGAGAGTACTTGTGTGTGGGATTGTGTGGGTCGGTTTGGTGATCAAGGGAAAGTGGGAAGAGGGGCAACACGTGGGCCGTGAGATCAACGCGCGTTTATTAGATAAACACTCATGAATACAAATATGCCCTTAAGTGAAGTTAAAATTGATTGATTGATATTTTTCATCCGGATTTTCTTACACCTGCTACTTTCTACGCCCCCATTTATGATGCGTACATTTGATTAACTTTATTTATGTGAATCATACTTCTTATCATTGACTTTTAAATTGCAGTCATGAGTTTAAAGCTAAACCTTAATTTTTCTTGCGAATATACTATATGCAAAAAAACAGAATCAAAAACTTAGAGTTTTCAATTATTTTTTGTATTTTTGCATTTCCATGAAACCTCCGAAAAGTCCAAGCAAACTTTAAGCATAAAGATTTCGGCACGTTTCCACATCTGCCTCATAAAAGTAGTTTCATCAGAAGTGACACCGGACCCAGAGACACTCAGCACTGGCTTTGGCAATGATAAGTTTCCATTCCGCATAAGCTTTGGAGGCTCCATTGTTGCCGTTGTTGTAGGTCTGGCTTTTATCCCTTCTCTTCAATTATCCAACAATTACACAAAAGCGAATTTATTTTGGTATCTCAGCTCAAGAGCTTTTCTTTGGGCTTAATCAGCAAACTTGACAGCACAAAGAGTGCGAGGCAGTGAGTGTGTTTGAGTTTATAATCTCAATCTGAATGGTTTTATCTTCTGAGTAAATACAACAAGTGCCTGACAAACAGGGATTCTCAGTGGTTTCTCTATTGCACTTCCTACCGGGTGCCTTTTCCCTCACAAGTGATATAATTTATACAGACATATAAATGTGAGGTAAAAAGTAAAAACTTAAAAGGTTTATAAAATAAATTGAAATATGAAATTACTTATGAAATTTATAAATTTACAAGAAAGAACGGAAAGACAGACAGAAGCTAAATTTAATAAAGGATACTCAAGTATATACACTAGAAGATAGATGTACTTTGAAAATAATTGCTAAAGAACAAAAATTTGTAAGTTAAAATTTTAAATTGATCTTGTATGTAAGTATTTATTAAGTAGTACAAGTATTTAAAACATTCCTAAGAAAAGTTTCAAAGTTATCATTTAACCAAACACGTTTTTAGTTTCTAAAAGGGGTTTTAAAGTGGTTTCAAGCTGTTAATATCTAGGTACAACAATCCCTGCCCCTAATCCACCCCTTAATATTTGTCCTTGTTGGCGAGGCGCGTGTGCTTTATCCGCTCCATCTCGCTCGCTCCGGACTTTCCATCTCTGTCTGACCCAGAAGTCAGGGTTATTTCTGCAAAATGCATGCAGTAACAGCAGCAAAATCAGCAGCAGCTCTGACCTTGAACTTTTGCGCTGCAGATGCGCCCACAGCTCTCGAGTCGAGACCCCAGCTTCAGTTGGAATTGCCATTGCCAGCTGGTGGGAGGCGGTTGTGGGCGGTGGGTGAGCTCTGACCCACACCCCCATTTTAATCCGCTGCCTGCAGCTGTTGTTGCTTTTCTTTTTGTGGTTGCAACTCGCCACTGATAGCAACAACAATGCCTGCCCCGCCCACCGCCCATTTCACCCCGCTGCAAATGAAAGCTTTCGGCTTGGCTGCTTTTCATTTCTGGTTTTCATTTCCATTTCCAAGCGGCGCCCCGGATTGCGTTGCATGTTGCATAATTTGTGGGCGCGACCAGACGCTGATTGGGATTGGGAGGCGCTGGTTGTGTGGTTGGGAGCAAGGCCAACCAGCGGAGATGGGCCACTCAGATGTCGCCTCGTTACGCTTTTCGCATTGTTGCGTTTCCAACTGTCAGTCAGTCAGTCAGTCACTCATCCACTCAGTCAGTCGTTCATCCAGATACTCCTCTCCCGCTGCCTCCACCTAAAAGATGGACTATAAAAAGAAGCATCAAGCGACTGGCCTTGTACGAAATTCCAAATATTTTGTGTAATTATGGAAAACATGAACAATGGGTAAAGGGGCCTATGGCCTACATCTTAATCTCATCGCAGGTCATCTGAAATTGGCTTACTTAATATTCTATATTTGCTGGGATGTGGGTTAATTATTTAATTAAACCATTTCGACACTGGACGTTAAATAATAGTTTCAATTACACATTTCCATTTCATTTGTTTATTTATCTGTACAATGCGCTTCTTTTTTTTAAAGCCATGCGTTGTTATTAACTTGCAATCTTTTAAAATTAATTTTTTTTTAATATTTCACTATGTCCGAAGTTCAATCAAGTACACACTTAACTAACTTTGAGAAGTTAAAAACATATTTCTTGGACTTTGATTTCCAGAACATTTTATAGTCCACAATTCAAGTTTTCTAAATATATTCGTCATAGCCCTGGGTGGGAATCATTTTGAAATGTGAAATGAGTCTGTCAAAACGACTTCCATTCAAAAATACTCATATTCGTAATATTTGTATAGATTAAATTGTCGGAATGTTTTGTTTTTATGGGATAAATCTTTTCTAAGAATTGTTACTCATGCGCAACGAGAAGGTAAAGATGAAAGGCCTATATCTGCGCAAAATATAAAGCATATATATAAATGTGGTCCCATTTTCAACTATATGAAGAAACCTACTTTCTCAACAAAACTGGCAATTAAGTACATTGATATGATTTTATTGAAACCCCATCAGGTTCCCAATTGAGCGAGATCCCTCGCATAATGCATTCCGTTTCGTTATCTGCCCTATACAATTTGCCCACCATGGAATACAGCATGTGGCATGTGGAGATGTGCGTCTGGCGCTTATTGAAAAACAATTACAACTTTTAATCATCAGCAAGTGGGTCGATTGCTACGAAAGAAAAAAGCGAGGCACGCACAAGATTTCTAATCGCGTTGAGTCCAGAGATCTTCGTTTTTATAAGACTATTGCCGAGGTCAGTTATGGACCGCACTACTCCTCCTTTCATCTGTGAATCATGCATTGAGAAATTAGCCAAATAATATAAATGAAACGCAGAACAACTGAAGTAAAAACAAACAGAAAATGAAAACGAAATTTTTAGTTGCCGCTCGGTAAATTAGGTCATCATCAGAGCGAATATTGAAGCCCAGCACAGATCCCAAAATAGAACCTATAGAGGCGATAACATCGAAACTACCAAACGCGTGTCTTCCGAAATTCACAAAGAATGGTGCGAATTCCATTGGAATGTGTCGCCAAAAAAGGGAACCAATGAATGAAATTGAATTGTTGTTGAATTTAAGCAAATATTGATCTGGCTTAAGTCTAAAGTTTGCCCCCAATTATTCCACACAATTCCCAATACGTTTTCTCCAGACAAAAGCAATAACAATTAAAGAACTGAATTTATAGATTACAGCAATGCAGTTATCGATGAGTTGGGCACATGTTTCACATTCCCGCAAAGAAAATGGAATGCAGATCTCTAAGAAATCCCATTCGAATACTTATTTATAGATCAGTGAGCAATGAAGGAGCCTAGGCTAAGGCTTATTTATGTTATGGTTGCTATTCTGTAGCTCTCCCAAAGTTTAGCAAGAACAAGAATTTTTATTTATTTATGGGGGAAGTATGTATCAAATGCTTAACTTGTCTTCATGAAGATATCAGTTCATAGTTTGTTGTACAAGTTCTATTAGCAAGTAAGTTTTTCCAAAAAGGAATAAAAGCGAAAACCGGACAAAAGTTAAAACCTCGATTCACTAATTTTCATCAACCGCAAACAGTTTCCCCTCAAAGGGATTTTAAAAATTAATGTATTTTGGACTGTAAATACCTCTAGTGGTAGAAATTCATTAGCAATATTTATGCACATTTAATTGACTTTGTAATTGCTTTTAAATTGTGCCAGGCAAAGCGGAAGAGGGCAGTATTCTTCTGTGTATCTGTGTGTAGCCCAAAAGCACACTTCGGCCTCAAAGACAGGAAACCAAACCTTGCCCAAGAAGGCAATGGGCAGCAGCTAACCACAAAAGAGGGGTGGTGCAAAAAACATTACGTTAGAGTCATAGATAATGCATGACGTGCATATCCAGCTAAGAGGTATATGAATATTGACTTTAAATGCCACAAGCATAGACTTCAATTTACAGTAACGCTTCTTATGATATATTGCTAACCTAATTGCTATTTACACTTCTTCATCTAAAGGCGAGGTCAAAGAATAATATTAAAACACTTTTCAGTATTGAACAACTTTTTTAGTTCGTTTAGTTAGTTTTAGTATTTGATTCTGAACTTACAATCTTATTTTAAAAATTGAAAATTGAAAAAAATTACATTGTTGGATAAAAGTATATTTGTTAAAATGTAATTTAAGAAAAATTAAATTAAAATAATTACTAGGATGGTGGGGTTTTAAACTGGGCAATAAAATGAAATCTATAACAATCTATAACTATTTGATAAAAAAAAGTAATAACATGGCACTTGCCTTTAGTCTAATATACCCAACGACCACCAAGTACAATAAGCAACAAAGACCTCAATTGAAATTGAAATATTTTGACGATTGCGTAGCACAAGACCCTCCATTGAAGCAAAGAAGGCCCAGATCGAGGTCTGACCGTTTTGGAGGAGGCGCCGAATTTGGTTGCTCGGTGGATTGCACCACCCCTCCAGAGGGGCTTGGAGTGGATTGGGGGGGCAGTTAGATGACGCCGGCGGACGCACGTGAACATCAACGTTCGTGGTCGCCACTCTAGAGATTCTGGTGCGGCATTCGAGGTCTTGAGGCGGGTTTCGTAACGTGAAACATGAAACGGGCAATGAACGTGCAACGTGTGGGCAACTTTTCTTGTGCGGCGCTTTCTTCAGCTTCTGTTTCTGTTTCTCCCTGCCAACCGGAAGTTTTACAAAGGCAAATGAGCAAAAAAGAGACGAAAAAAGTATGAAAAAGTTGACAAAGACACAAGGGAGTGGGGCGGTAATTTCGAGTTATAATAAAAAGCAGAGAAAAAAAGTAGACGGTGTCCCAACTGTGAATAAATTTCAAATCACGTACAATGAACGCAGGGAGTTGTTGTTGCTGGTGACACCAAAAAGAGCTCGGCTAAAACAAAAAGCTGCAAGTTGGCCAACAAGCAACAAAAACCAGAACAGAATGTTGCTAATTTAAAGCACGTTAGAAAACAGCGAGGGTGGAACAATGAATACGGAAAAGGGTGCATGGGAAGGTGGTGCGATCACCCTCCTTTAATAATGTCTTTTTCACGCCGCCCTGCATAAATTGTGTGGATTATAGGGCGCAGTGAAAAGGATTCACTTCCTCATCGCCACAAGGGGAAGCAGCAACAATTGCAGCGATGTCGACGTAGCAGTAGCTGCAATCAGATACTGAATCGAGGGCAGGTTTCCATATACTTTGTTCCCCTTCTTCAAGGAAACAATGAATGGAGACGGAAGTGTCGACTTTACGCTGCTAATGCACAAAAGTTGCTCCGGAATTGTTATTTTGAGGTACATTGGATATACATTTTATTACAGGTTGGAAACAGCTTTTAATATTGTAGATGTTGGTTAAAATACACATCAAATATTGTGTAGCTCAGCGGCATAAGGTTTTTTAATAAGAAGGCAAGGTTTTTGGTTAAGGTCATAACCACCTTATAAATTTTTTGTAACATTTTTGTCAAATTCGAGGCTTAAAAATTATGACTTTGTTCAAAACATTTTGAAAAATTCTTGCAATTTAAATTCTAAAATCAAAACTGTGAATGGTATGCCATAAGCTGAGACTAATAAAACATGTTAAAAACCTAATATATGTATTCCCATTTGTATTTTTTTGTATAATTTTTGTATAATTTTTGTATAATTTATTTAGAATTTTTATATAACCGTGGCTAAACATTTTTTAAAATTATTTATTTAATTTTATCAAATTTGCTAGAGATCCCTGTACTCATTCTTTTCATTGACCACAAGCTATCATTAAAAGACTCAATGATAAAGTTTCTACTGAACATGTCCATTGACATTTAGCTATAGTATTTTGTTATCTTCTCGTCTTTTTTGCTTCTGGCCGAAAGCAGAGAACGGTGTTTTTGTGTGGGTGGAGAGGGGGAACGACAAAATGCGGGTGACGTAGTCGATGACTCAAACAGAGAGTGAGAGTGACAAAAACCGAAATGAAATGCACATAAATAAACACTCAAAGAGCGCAAAGAGAGCGCACACACACACAGATGGCTATACTGCAGTGCCTCTTTTGGAGAAAGGGGAAGAAGAGAGTTGAGGAGAGAGGACGAAGGGTTGCAGGACGGGCAATAAATCATGGCGTCGAGTGGACATTACGCCCACATGCAAGCCTTTTTCATTACGGAAGCAGGACATGCACACATACGTGCACCAAACTCCTGCATTCGTGTGTGCTTTCAGGAGCAAAACGAGGTTATTGCAGGCCACCAACAAAATCAATGAAATTTTCACAACTTTCTTTAGGAAAAGGGAAAAAGAAAACATGGTAAGGAGCGGACCAAAGTGAACCAAATGCCTGGTTTGTTCGTCTGGCCAATGTTTGCCTTTCGGCCTCGTCCTGCAGGCGAGACCAGAGTTATTAGCCTGCAACACCTTTTGGTGTTGCCGCATTACACAAGCAGCATAAAAAATACGGCAAAAAGCCAAGGGTTTAGGCAAACAAGCATCCAAGCTAATGGCTTTTCTTTCTACTGCGTCTGAAAAGGAAAAGTTTCGCCCTTTGATAGGGAAAAGATAAGCTTTGAGGCATGAAAGACTGCAACTCTTCCTCCATCCAACGTTTACTCGGCTGTTATATCAGAATAGTTATGATGCGCGCATCATTCGACAGTTATTTTAATATAATTAACCTTGGTCACGCCACTTGGCGAAGTGGGTTACGAAAAATTTGCAAGCCAAACACAAACAAGAGAATTGCGCAAACAAGTGACCCAGAATAATAATTAAACAACTAGCCGCACAACAAGTTACTCATCTAATCAATGAAGTTACCCCCGACAGTGGGGTCAACGAACTTCATAAAGATGGCAGACGATCTTAGACTACGTATTGCGTAAGACACAAACGAATGTGTACTAACATCTGAGTTATAGAATGAAAACATTAGTACTCTTGTATTAATCGGTCATACAAGATAAACAAAAAATAGCAACAATGTTTTTGAAGTGAAACGTAGCTCTAAGTATTCCTTTAACACAAGGCCCAATTTATGGTTTTTGCGTTATAACCCTCATAACTGTTATTACTTTTTATCAAAATAATTGAAGCTTAATATTATTGAGTACTATAAAGAAGTTGCAATCTTATTTCAAAAAAGCTACATTTACAAAAGTTTCCCGGTGGAGATACGGAGATACAGATATAGAGAAATATACTTACTTCTGGTGGATCCCAAACACATTCGCCCGTGGTGAGATTGGCGTACATGTGCTCCTTGGTACGTGGCTCGATGATTTCTACCCATTCTATTCTGCTGGTCCGGAGCGAAGATGAAGATCCGGAGCGGGCGAGAAATACACATAAATAAGACATAAAATGCGATTGCTTCTATTTTCGAGCGGCCGACCAAGGCATCTCAGGAATGCGTTCTCTTCCCGAGTTTTTGGGCCAGATACTTTGAGAAACACGCCCTCAAAACAGCAGCAGGAACAACAGCAAAAACGGGGGGGTTTGTCATTTGGCCAAACAAATGTTTCATTCAATATTTCACGCATTCATTGAGGCAAGTTGACGGACGGGAAAAAAGTTTACCAATATCGGCTTTGTGCGTAGATTTCATTGAGTGTCTCTGTGTGCGTGGGCTGGTTTTTCCCCCATTCATTTGGGCTTTTCTCTACGCAGACAAACATACATATTTTGTCAAACATTTTCCGGTTTTTCCTTATTTGAAAATTGCAGTCCTTACACACAGACACACACATGTATATATAGACGGCCATGGGAGTTGGGAGTTCGGAGAGAGGAGTGAGTGCGAGAGGGTGTTAACTCTCTGGCACTCTCTTTTGGCACATTTGGCGGCCGACGCTTGTTGCCGCGCCTTGCTAGAAAATCGATTTTGCAGGCGCCTGATTCCAAAGAGCCAAAAATGCATAAATCAGGAACTTAATCAAGGTAAAGAAAATGCAAGCAAGAGCCGCAGCCCACACACGCACGCACACTCTCACGCACACGCTCACAGCACGCAGCTGTCAAAAGGCGGCTCCCTCCTCTCTCCTCTCTCCCACCCCGTCCGTCTGCCCACCCACCCATTCGCACTGCATGGAAATTTTCTGCATTCAAGACAATTTATTTAACAAAAGCATCTGCAGTTCACATTGTTGTTGCTGCTTTTGCTTTCTTAATAAATTGTATACACAATTTCGACATTCGCGTTGTCTGGAGATTTTTGTTGTTGTTGCTGCTGCTGTTGCTAGTTGTAGTGTAACGGCACACACCTTTCACAACTTGAACTCATTTTTTTTCTCTGCTCTTTATTAGGGGGCTGGTTGTTGTTGTTGTTGTTGCTGGTGGGTTTCTCTCGGTTGTTGTTGTTGTCTCCTTTTGCTATTTCTGCTGCTGCTTCTGCCTCTTCTTCCTCCTTTCCTTACACTCACACTCGCACACACCCCGAACGCACTTTATATATATATATATAAATATTTTCTTTCACTTATTTTTGTTTCGGCCGCGGCAGCGAAATGCAATTTTCCTCTTCTCAATTGATTTTTTCTACACAATCGCACTCCTTTTTCACATGCGTGCAGTTTTTGTTGTTGTTGTAGCTGCCGCTGCAGTGCAACCTGAAACACTTTCACATTTATGACATAATTTACAGGCCATATTTTTGCTTGGCTCTTCGTTTGTGCAACTGCATGTTCCCCGAGGTTTCTTGAGATTTATCTGCAGTGCGTGCAAATTCGAACGCGAGACCATCCGCTTTATTTCGCTGCATCTATGCGCTGAAGATGGACGAAAGTCGATGGCCCTATCGATAATACGATGACCGGCACTGGATGGCATCGCGATAGTATTGGAAGTATTAAAGAAAACATTTTTGATCAAAAAAGGATCTTATTGGTGGTTTGTTGTAAAAGTTAAAATCCTTTTACTGCTGTTACTTTCATTTAAAGTGCCTGCCATCTCTAAAGATTCTCACTTTCCTCGCCGGCAGTTCCTAGAAAAGTACCGATGAGTAAACGTCTCACACCGCTATCGGCATGTGCCACCACTAACAGAAAAACCAAAACAAACACTACCGGAGCAGAGTGTGCCCAGCCTGCACCAAATTTAAAAAAGGACGAAATGAAATCCCTTACAAGTCAGTAACTGTTTAAAAATAGGGACACAATGATTTCACTTCATTGTTTTCATTGCAAACTTATTGTCAAACTAAAGTTTTAGCTTAATTTCGATAAATTAATTCGTTTTTTTAATGCTTGCATCTTGTTTACAGTACGTTAATTCTTTTATTTTTAGTTTACGCCAGACACAAAAACAAACACAATTATCAAAAATAGTTTATATTTCAGGAAAAAACACTTTTAGCTTACTTCACAGTGCGGTTTGAACATGCAATCGGCTTAGCCCCGGATTAGTAACAATCCGAAATCATGTTCTCGTCGTCGCGCTTTAACGCACCTAGGATGTCATCCAGCAGGGACGTAAAGTTCTCCTTGCACTCGAACCACTCCTGGTGCTGTTTCACCAGCTGGTCCAGATCAATGTTCTTAAGCTCCACAAAGAACTGTCGCAGCGGCATTGCGAACTGCTTGTAGTAGAACTCATCGATGTGACGCTTCTCCGCCGGTTCTCCCTCATCGTTTATCTGCATCTGCGTTTCGAACGCCTTTTCCAGGAGCTGGGCATCCTGCGAGTTCAGTATGGACTCGATTATTTCATCTGCCTCGCTGGGGTTAACGGGTGGCTGCTGCGGGTTTGGCGTTGGCTGCTGTTGAGGCGGGAAACAAAACGTTGGATGTTCGCTGTCCGAGAGCGGCGATCTCATGTCGATCTCGTCCATTATGCCCTTGTAGCGCTCGAACTTCTCTATCATTATCCGAACTCCCTTAATGACGGACTCCAGCACCTCCATCGATCCCTCCTCTCGAAGGCATTTAAGCATGATGCCAAAATATCCGTATTGTTGCACCTCCCCAAACACCTTGGCAATGCTAGTCTGGATCTCTTTTTCCGTCAGCGTGACGATCTTCTTCTGCTCCTTGGAGAAGGTGACCGTGGGAAAAACACCGTCAATCATGCCTTGGTTGCTGAACTGACGATAAAACTCGCGACGCCAGAACTCCAGCGCGTTCAGCTTCACCTCTGAGTGATGATCCCCCACCACACAGTAGTTTAAAGTTGAGAAGAGAGTGTTCTTGTACTTGTTTTGAATCTTGCGGTGCTCGTAGATTTTCATCAGCGTGATCAAGGCCTCGGCGCGCACAATATCATCGGTCTCCCGATACATCACATACAGAAGATGGTCCTGTTGATATTGATTTAGTTTCAGTATTGGAAAGTCAGACTTTTAATTCGCGTTACTTACCACAAGATCGAGTTGGCCAAGACCATTCTCCCACAACAGATTTATGGAGACCATTTGCGATAGGCATTTGAAGGCAGAGGCACGCACATAGACTTCGGAATCATTTTGGGCCATTTCGTAGACAATCGGTGGGATTTTTGAGTCGATCAGAAACCGTTGAAAGGCGGGAAACTCTGTGATAAAAAAGGGATCAATACTGCTGGACCATGTGCATTACTAATAACATGCTTACTGATGCGGGAGATACTGGCTATGGAGGTGGTCAGCTCCAGCGTGGTGTCGCGCACCTCCCACATGGTGTCATGCATCCGCTTAACAATAATGGGACCAAGGCAAACCAGCGCGGAGCCCTGCAGGTTGTCCACCAGCAGAGCCATGTTTGGAGAAAGGAAGTGCTCCACAGCCAGCTGGACAAGCTTCAGAGCCTGGACAGTGCACTGCAATTAAAGGAGTTACACCAAATAATTCAAGTTATTCGAATAATTGTTCTTTAAAAACATTGTTTTTGGTAACTTAAGTTGTCAAGTACAAAGTTCAAAAGTACAAAAATGAGCAATTCGTTAATAAATAAAAGTTTCGTTATGTTAAAAATTAAATTATATTTTAATCAGTTGATTGCGAGATACTCATCAGAGAGTTGAGAACTCATTAAGATCAAGCTATGCATGTCAGGACTCACCCTCGCATCCATGTTTGTGTTTTCCAAAACAAAGGCCAGGCAGTTGACCAGGCCGATGGTCTCAACTGACTCCTTCCACGAGATCTTAAAGCGCTCGATTAGGGTCCGAAGGCCCACCATGACGGAGTGCAGCACCTTGGGATCGTTGACGACCAGCTCGGTGCCCCGTGGATACAATTCCAGGTACGAGCTGCCAGCGCTACTCACGCTGTGGCAGTCATCCTGCGAATTTTCCGTGATGACACTCATGGCCACTGCCTCTCGGAGCACGTATAGCAGAGCCTGGCACACAGTGACTGCCTGCTCCCGGTCAAGAACATTTTCCAGGGCCAGCAGGCTGTGGATGCACTTGTTGGCTAGCCCGGGCGTCACCAGACCCAACGTCTGGCCGTCGGCCGAAAAGAAAGTGTCGCGCATGGTGTAGCAGAGCCGGAGGGTCTGTTCACAGGAAATCTCCAACAACTTTACGATGTAGGCATCGAAGAGGTCTGCCTTGTTCTCCTCGTTATTGATTTTTTGGGCATACTTCATGGAAAAGAGCAGCGGTAGCATGTGAAAACAGATCAGCTGATTCTCGAATGTCACGCGCTCCTGCTGGATGACGATATCCTTGGGCGCTCGAGCTCCAAGCTTCTTCCACAGCACGTGGTTTAGTTCGGCCAACTTAACAAAGCTCAAGCCATCTTTGCGGGTTATAAAGAATTTCATGAGGTTGAAGAACGCTAGACCGAACTCGGTGAACTCCTCCGGGGGCTCGGTGGCGTCCGGATTAAGCAGCTTTTCATGCATCAGCAGGGCAAAGTTGTAGCTGCTCAGGGTGGTGAAAATCTTCTCAATAAAGTATGGGTTGTGCGTCATGTCAATCAGCTTCCATATGGTCACTTCGAATTCGTGGTACTCCTTGAGCAGTCCTATCAGACTGGTGCGTTCTTCGTGCACCAGCGTCTGCTGCAGGATGTAGGAGAGCAAGTCCAGCGTAGCAGAGATCTTGTGCAGCAGCTCGTTGTCATCCACCTTGATGTGGATGCGCTCCTCGCTATCGCCTGTTCTTGTACAGATTGTCGTGGATCGGCTGCATGATTTCAGACAGAATCTCCAGGGTTACGGCCTTGTCGTGAAGCTTGTCGCAAGACTTGTAAAGCATATTGTAGAGCACCTGCCTGGCCTCGCGCACCACGTACAGAGTGTGATCGTTGTTGGAGTATTGGATGAGTAGCGTCCAGATGCGGTGCATACGCATGAAGGCCACGCCCATGCTGTACACGGTGACCGCCTTTATCAGTCGTATCCCGCCCAGCTTTATCGAAGGACTGAAGTTATGATTCCCCGACTGCAGCAGTTTGACGGCTCTGATAGCAAGAGATCAAAGTCACGGATTAGCCAGCGCATTGTTATCTGCACGTTACTTACCTGTTCACTATATCCAGCTCCCGCAGGCGCACAATCATCCACTCGTTGTGCGCCAGGTAGCTGGTAAGATTCAGCATGAACGACACCACCTTAGGGTGGATCTTGTCGAAGTCCTCCGTCACAATGGTGATGCATCTGTCCACCCAGTCGGCCACGAACGGGGCCTGCAGCACAAAGGCGTTCTCTGCGGAGACACAATTCAAACGTGAATTAGAAGATGGTACGCCAGAAAGCGTCACTACGTCCTGCGCTCACCCTTGGCCTGCAAGTGCGTGAGAAGCTTCTCAAAGTAAACATTGTTGGTTGTGGAAAAGTTTTCGCGCAAAAATATGTCGAATATCGGGCGCAGCCGCGACAGCACCTCCTCTTGCTTTTGCATCTCGCTGGTTCCACTCTGACTGCCTTTCTAGCGGTTCCTCCTAGGGCATAGTTTTCGTTCTTGCAATTGTTTCCCAAAATAATGAAATCGTTTGATTGCCGCCTTATCACGCCAAAGACACTTGTTTTGCATTAAGAGTGACCGTAGTCAGGGTGCCTTACAAATGCGTAGCCGACAGAGTTGCCAGGTGTGCGAACCATTTACAAGTCACGGAATAAAAAGTAACGGTTTAAAATCCAACTGTTATAGTTAAGTAAAATTAACTCTTTCGTTTTGTTTAAAAGACTACTACTTGTAGAACACAAAATAATTGATAACAAATAAGGCACTTTATTTATTTTCATAATTTTATCCATTCTCAAAGTTTAATTGCCAGAAATCGTGCCATTGTGGATGGAGCTGTAGGGGTTAAGATCACTCGTCCCTGATCGTCCTTGTAGTCGGCGTAGACGAGGGAGTAGATGCACTCCATCCCTAGGGCCTCCATCATGCGGGCGGAGTACAAGCTGGTGCAGGTGGCCACCATGACAGGGAATCCCTTGGACCGGCCCACGTCCATTAAAGTGGCGGCGAGACGAGAACCCAGACCCTTGCCTCTCATCGGGGTGGCGACAGTGGTGATGAAGAAGCACAGGACTTTCGAGATGCGGAAGCGCTCAAAAACGTTGGCCTCTTGATCGATCTTTGAGAGCAGAGTTATAAGGCGGCCCCAATAGTTCTGCTCCAATTCCTCCGCCTTCTTGCAAAACGTCTCAACATCTTCGGGGACTTGGGCATCAGCCATCGCCCAGCCCACAACTCGCCCACCATCGTTCTCGTCGAGAGCCAACCAAACATGTGCCATGGGAAATCATCAATAAGTAATTCTCGTCCATCCGCTTCTCGTTTGGGGGAACGGGTTCGTCGGATGATAGGCACAAGAACTTAGTCTTTAAATATCTAGTAAAGAACTCCTCTAACAAGAATGGTTTTACATTTTTATAGTCCTCTACGTTCATGATGCGTATGGTAATGCCGTCCTGTGTGTTGGAGTTCATGTTGATCCCGACCTTCGCTGTCTACAACTGGTTTGGCAGCAGATCCCCCGGTGCTTTAAATATGCACGATGTTAATGTGTAGTTGTCAAAGCTTTTATAGCAAGTGTTATCTGATTGTTGCTTGTTTTGTTATTTTTTATTATACGTACACTCAAGGCTAAAATAATAGCACCTGTACAATTTCAAATTATTAAGGGGGTCTTCTGGTCTAGAAAAAAAAATAAAACCCTTTTTTATATTTTTAAGTTTAACTATTTAAGAAAATGACGAAAGTTCCCAAATCAAATTTAATATTTTTTTTATACAGTCGCCATTTTGTCAAAAAAAATGTTTTTAACTTTTCCGAAGCTCCTGCCATAGCGACATTATTGTAGATTGATAATCTTTTTTATTTTTTGAATTCCGATTGCTAGGAGAGTTAAAATCGTGGGTATGGTCACGCGCCAAATTTTTGAGACGCCCCACTCCATCAGCTGATAACTAACAGAGTAAAATTTCCGAGTATGTTTTGCACTCAACGAAAAGTTAACACTTTTGTTTTGTTAAATAGACTTTACAACACGTAGACCAAAAAATTGATCCCTTCTCACAGTTTAATTGCCAGAAATCGTGCCATTGTGGATGGAGCTGTAGGGGTTAGGATCACTCGTCCCTGATCGTCCTTGTAGTCGGCGTAGACGAGGGAGTAGATGCACTCCATCCCTAGGGCCTCCTTTTGGCGGGCGGAGTAGAAGCTGGTGCAGTTGGCCACCATGACAGGGAATCCCTTGGACCGGCCCACGTCCATTAAAGTGGCGGCGAGACGAGAACCCAGACCCTTGCCTCTCATCGAGGTGGCGACAGTGGTAATGGAGGAGCACAGGACTTTTGAGATACCGTAGCGCTCAAAAACGTTTGCCTCTTGATCCATCTTTAAGAGCAGAGTTATAAAGCGGCCCCAATAGTTCTGCTTCAATTCCTCCGCCCTCTTGCGTAACTTCTCAACATCTTCGGGGACTTGGGCATCAGCCATCGCGCAGCCCACAACACGCCCACCATCGTTCTCGTCGAGAGCCACTAAACATGTGCCATGGGAAATCATCAATAAGTTATAGTTGTCCATCCGCTTCTCGTTTGGGGGAACGGGTTCGTCGGAAGATAGGCACAAGAACTTAGTCTTTAAATATCCCGTAAAGAACTCCTCCATCAAGAATGGTTTTACATTTTTATAGTCCTCTACGTTCATGATGCGTATGGTAATGCCGTCCTGTGTGTTGGAGTTCATGTTGATCCCGACCTTCGCTGTCTACAACTGGTTTGGCAGCAGATCCCCCGGTGCTTTAAATATGCACGACGTTAATGTGTAGTTGTCATAGCTTTTATAGCAAGTATTATCTGATTGTTGCTAGTTTTATTATTTTTTATGACACTTACACTCGAGGTTAAAATGATAGCACCTGCTGAGTTAAATTTATTTCAATATAGTTTTAGTCTTGCAAAAACAACAACATTTCATACAAATTACTCTTTTACTATTTGATTGTAACTAAACAATTATATATTAATTAATTTAAAAAAATTGTAAAATAGTTAAATAACTTTACACTACACATTACTTTGACCGCTTTTGTTTGACAACTATTCTAATCAATTGGCTTAAACTTGTGACAAGTTTTCGAAAATGCACTAACAACAAGCAAAAGCCCATAAATCTAGTTCCATCCTAATTACATGGCTTATGTATGTTACGTAAGCGAGTACATATACATACATACATAGTTGTACATACTACTACTATTTCAAGTTTTTCCTGAACTATTTATTCTTGGCCTGGAAACACCGTGTGCTGGAAACACCGCTGGCTGAAAATATTAAAAAAGCTGAACCGAACAGCAACAGTCATTGGGCTGACTTAAATTTAAAGTAACTTAAATATCTTTCTAATATTAATAATATTTAATTAATAGCTAGATTACCTTTTAAATCACGCTGATTCGCATCACTGCTGAAAACTTCGTACGGTGTCTGCGACCAAAGCTGCGAGGGTCACACTGTTTGTAGATGCAAAATAATGACGCTGACATCGAATCAAACCAAGGGGACGTATAATGGATAATAATGTAGAGCAAGCAGCAGTAAAAGGCCAAACAGCAGATTCCACATCAACAACAGGCGCAGCAGCATCAGCTGGAGCCGGAACAGGGAGCGGAGCAAGCGGCGCCGGACCAACGCCCGGCGCAAACTCGACCTTTTGGAAAAACAGCGGACGACGGGTGCCCGGACGACCCAGTCCCAAGCGGGAGCTCGAAAAGTCTGTCGGAGGCGGAGTTGGAGTCGGACGAGGCGCTCCTTCTGGCCCTGGCATGGTGTCCACCTTCACCGAGTACCAGAAGTCGGTGAGCGATGCCTGGGACTTGGGCGACGACGAGTTCTGCATCATCAGCAGCACGGAGGCAGCAGCGGCAGCCGTTGGAGCCGGCGGCGGTAAGGGCTTAAACCTTAGCTCGTTTTCCATCTACTGAAGTTTCAGGGTTGCTTTGATCCCTTTGCAGATGCAGCTCGCTTTTCGCGGCAAGTGTCCCAGACGGTGGCGCTCAATGTGATCGAGACCCACTCGCGGAGCAATCAGAACCACAACGCTTCCCGGCCTGGAAACGAATGTGGTGCGGACCAGTTCCCGGCAGGCAGAAGCTCGGCGGACGACAACAAGGAAGACCGAAGATCGCTGCCGGACAGCAACGAGAACAGGTGAGGTGTTCGGGGCACAACTGAGAAGTCAAAAAGAAAGTTGAACCCAGTGCCAGCAGTTGTGTAAACAAGTCAGGGGTGGAGCAGGTGCTCAATGGTTGTTCAAAAATGCAAACCAAATAAGAGGGATCTTAAAGTAAAAGTAGCAATGAGTGTTATTCTTAATTGAGAAATATAAAAATCACCGATTTTAAAATGTATGTTTATAGTAGAAGACAACGTTTTTTGTAACTATAAGTATTCAACACTAAATTTCACATTTTTTACAAATTTAATTGGTGTGCGAGATATTAAAGACTATTTACCTTTGCCAAAAGATTAAGGTGGTTATAATTCTTTGTGATTTAACAAGAGTCAACCACTAAGCCTCTTAACCGGTCCTAGAGCATATCAGTTCCTTAACTAATGGCCACTCCTCAGCCCTCCCCTTAGTGCCATGTCAGCAGACCAAGAACCAAGAACGCATGCAAGCAAGCCCCCTGCGGATAGTAATCAAGGTTGCATTTACAGATCACGATTGAGGAACTACCCGGGCAGACCGCAGCTCCAGAAGATCAGCTCGAATTGCCAGGACAGCGAGTACGAGACGAAAATTGAAAAGTTTCAGGTTGTGCTAGACTCGCCGCAACTTGATTTGGTGGCCCTCAAGAAGATCAGTTGGTCAGGCGTGCCGCGGAAGGTGAGAGCTTGTTAAGAAAGTTCAAATAACCCGGCTATTCTAAAACTTGTAAACACTCTTTAGATGCGCGCTGTCAGCTGGCGACTCCTTTCGAAATATCTTCCGCCTTCAAGTGAGCGGCGGATGGCGGTGCTGGAGAGCAAGCGGCAGGGGTACCAGGACCTCAGGCACAACTACTTCCGGGTGGACAGCCAGGATGAGACGCAGCAGGACACGTACCGCCAGATCCACATCGATGTGCCGCGCATGAATCCGCAGATACCGCTCTTCCAACAGCAGCTCGTCCAGGACATGTTCGAGCGCATACTCTTTATCTGGGCCATCCGCCATCCTGCCTCCGGATACGTGCAGGGGATCAACGACCTAGTCACGCCCTTCTTCATCGTCTTTCTGCAGGAGGCCCTGACGCCGAACACGGATCTCGAAAAGTACGACATGTCCACGCTGCCCGAGGAGACGCGCAACATTATTGAAGCCGACTCGTTTTGGTGCCTCTCAAAGTTTCTCGACTGCATCCAGGATAACTACATCTTTGCCCAGCTGGGCATCCAAGAAAAGGTCAACCAACTCAAGGATTTGATACAACGCATTGACGGTGAGTGGGAACATTTGTCTTTTCGCAGTAGATGGACGTCTCATCAAGATTATCTTTACTTGGAGGTGATCAAATATAGATATAGATATGTTGTTTGACGGGTGATAAGATTAAAGGGAACGTCTCCTAAGGCATTAAGTTTGTGTGAGAAACTAAAAACGACAATAAAGCTGTAGCTTTTTGATGATCTTGTCAAGCTTCTATTCTATTCTATTTCTTAGCTTAGCTTAGGTGTTTTAAATTATTTTATTTAATTACTACCATTTTGCACTTAATAACAATATTCCGGCCGCAAATGTTAGCCACTAATAGGAAATTGCTAGACAGGGTACAAACAATTGTTTCCATAATTACCCTTAAACCTATAATTGCCAAATACGTGATAATTACATCAAATTCCTATTTTTAGTGAATCTGCACCGTCATCTACAGGCGCATGGCGTCGACTACTTGCAATTCTCATTTCGCTGGATGAACAATCTGCTGACACGCGAACTGCCGCTGCACTGCACCATTCGGTTATGGGACACATATCTGGCTGAGTCCGACGGGTTCGCCTTGTTCCATTTGTACGTGTGCGCGGCTTTCCTGCTTCACTGGAAGGAGCAGCTGATGCAACAGAACGATTTCCAGGTAGGTCGTTGATATGATTCACTTTTACCAAATATATTTATCAATGGTAATCCCCACCGATAGGGTCTCATGTTGTTGCTACAAAATCTGCCAACACACAACTGGTCCGATCGCCAAATCAACGTTCTGCTGGCCGAGGCTTTCCGCCTGAAGTTCACGTATGCGGATGCCCCCAAGCATCTGGAGACGAAGAGTTGACAAAAGCAACACAAACAACGCATATACGTAACTTAGAAGTTAATTTACTACGATTTGCGGAATATACCTACACATACACGTACGCTACATACATCTAATAATTATACAATTTGTTATTTAGCCCTTCCCCTCAGTTTGTTCTCCTTTTTGTCGTTTTCGTTTGTATTTATCAACAATCTGTACGTAGGCCACCGCTAAGAATTCTGCGCTTTTTGTACATACAAATCAAAATTTAAAATACAATTTTACACGTTCAACGGGTCGATCAGTTTCAATTGAAATTTGTCTTTTATAAAAACAAATCGAATCAAAAGTAAATGAGAACTCAACACCTTTTTCATGTGAAAACTCAAATTAGCCTAAATAATAAAGATGAAAAGCTATAAAGTTGATTGAAGTAGTAGGAATTCTATGGGCAAAACAGTTGGATTAAGGAGAGACAACCGAAAACGAAAAGTGGGTTATAAATTAATTATTATTAGCACATTCTTAATCCTCCGAGTAACTAGCCCCAATTTTATTTTAGTTCTGTCTTTCGGCGATGTGCTTCAGTTGTTTAAGCACGGTCTCGAGCAGCTTCTTCTTGTCGTTCTTTCGTACCAGCGAGAAAATGGGCTTCTTGTCAGCCTCGCGGATCTTCTCTAGTATCACAATAATGGACTGCGGCTGCACTAGGTGGTAGCGGTTCTCCTGCTTGCCGTAGTCGTGGAAATACGTGCTCCACTCCTCGAGGATGAGCAGGTCCAGCAGCTGTCGGTTGCGCAAAAAGTACTTGCTCAGCTCCCCTTCTTTGAGACCAGGCACCGGTTCTGAAGCTGCAAAGAACTCGCACTGCATCAGATCGAGGTTGATTTGCGTTAGCGCCCCGGTGGATATCTGTTTCACATCTTCGTCGTACATGATCGAATAGATCTTCTCCGCAATGTGCTCAAAAGTGCGTCGGCAGGCCGCCTGTGCGATGTGGGGCAGCTTGAAGGCGAAATTGTCGAAGGTGCTCTTCAGGTATGAGATCATATCCGTAATAAAAGCGGAGGCAATGCCCGGCGGCTCCACCAGCAACCAGTCATATTCGCTTAGCTCAAAGAACTCGTCGATCTTCGAGCAGATGCGCAACCCCACTTGCTTCTCGGCATCCTGCCGCGCCACATGGAACATGGCCGAAGGCGTCTGCGACACACTTCTCTCCGTGTTGGTCATGTGACAGACAAACTCGTCCAAAAACGGTCCAGCCTTCTCCAAGTATTGCGTATCAATGATGATCTGTATGAGCTGCGGCAGCGTTATGCTCGGCTGACGGAACACCACAGACAGGCAGCCGCTGAAGCTGCGCGTAAGCAGCAGGTTGGCCGCCTTGCGCACCATAGCTGCCACCTCGTTGGGCGACAGGGTCAGCTCCTCGGCGAACTTCATGCAGGCGTACATAAACTCCTTTGCCTGGTGATAGACCTCGGGCACCATGCGGGAAAACGGGAACTTCTTTGGGAACGGGGCGTTTTCCAGCTGCTCCGAGTGAAAGGGGAAACGCTCAATGATGCCTTCATACTCCTCCATGTTCTGCACGACCATGGGAAGGAACTGCTCTTTGTCGAGGATGTCGCGAAAGACGTGCACCCATCGTTGCAACAACACCTTGAAATTAAGTTTTAGTGTAAGTGGTTGAAAAGAGGTTTTCTGGCTTCCAGGACTCACCTCATTATAATGATCCCGCATATTGTGCAGCAGCTCCCAGAGAATGGTCACCGTGTAACCATAGCACTTAAAGGTGTTGATGGACAGCATAATCAAGTTCTTGATGCGTAACAGTATGTTTGGATCGGTGCACGAGGAGGAACTCATGCTGATCTCGTTCACAAACTTGGTCAGCGAGTTGGACCACAGGTCCTCCAGATAACTACTAGTCACCACATCGCCCGCAGTATTTTTCACATGGTCCTCCACCACAAAGAAGCCCACAATGGCGCATATATAGGTTTTGTAAGCCTCCAGGTTGTCGTGCATATTGGGAGGCGGCTGGAGCACCAGCTTGGCCTGATCCCGCCGCTGCTGGCGGTAGTCCTTCTCGAAATATTCCCGCTGCCCCAGCACCATGTATATGTGCAGGCAGCGGTAGATGGGCGAGAAGTCGATGAGGTCCTGGGCACTCACATTCCCGCCGTCATCATCCCCGCCAGCTCCTGCACCTGCAGCACCTCCATTCGCCTGCTGCATGTGTTCCGCGATGATGGCGTTTATGTCACGCTTCTGGAGCTGCTTGGTGTGCGTGATGGCCAGCTCGCCAATGCGCGGCGAAAACTTGCGAATGTTCTCCAAGAACTCGCGGAAGTCCAACGCAGAAGAGCGCCTAATGTTTTCCTTGATTATGGGTATCTGGATCTGCATCTGGGTGGCAAAGCGGTAGTTGTGGCTCTTCAGCCGCTGCAGGTGCTCCGTTTCCAGCGTCTCCAATGTGCGCAATGCCTGATAGTACTGTTTGTTCTTGGCCTGGTGGGTGAACTTCATGTAGCATTCCAAGGCCGGCAGGCATGACTTGAGCGCCTCGATGGCGCTGGCCAGATTGGACTCAATCTGGCGGGCCCGCACTAGATCGTTTCCTTGCTGGATAAGCGAGGCACTGATCTGGCGCAGCGAGGTGTCCAGCGAGTGCACTTCGTCATGCAGTTGCTTTGCCTGCGTGCGCACCTGCAGTAGCTCCTGAATGGAGTCGATGAAGCCCTGGTAGTACAGGTTGCAGATTCGCTCGATCTCCTTGTCATGGCTGCGTATCCTCTGGTCCAGCTGCTCGCCAATCTGCTTGGTGTTGTTTCCTGTCGGAAAACATGAAATGGGCGTAAACAAAGGTGGGATGTGGCTGAAATCAACAGTTACCTTCCAATATCGAGCGGAATGTGGGTCCCCAGTAGTCATCCACGGCCTCTATGTCTTGCACGGTCACCTTGGACATGATATGGCCGTCTTTTTGCCCACTTTTTTGCAAATATTCAACAAATTAATCAACAAATTTTTATTCAGCCGACTATGCAGTGTTGGTCAAGGCCAAAACAGGCGTTGGGCACGATGCATGTTCAAACTTTAATGTCTGACCGTAGTTGGCCGCCTGCAATCAGCTGTTGCTTGTTCAACTTTCACTTCGGCTGGCGGTTCGGTTTTGGAGCATTCCGCTTCTTGAGTGAGGGGCTCAAAAGTTGTCGGTGGAGTTACAGTTCCGTGCATACAGTTATGCTTTAGTAATACTCGTACACGCACGCAATCACGGCAGCACTAAGCAACAAAATCAACAACCATGGCCGCCGTACGGAGTCGCCACAATGGCACAACAACCGCTGTGGAGGAGTCCCACTCCAGCAATAACAACAACACCAAACTAGGAAAGGAAGCGTCCAAAAGTAGAGAAGAAAACGGAAGCCCGGAGAAAAGCGATCCCATGATATACATTATTTTCGTATCACTACTTTTCGACTTGCTGGCCTTCACCATTATTCTGCCGCTGCTGCCTTCGCTCTTGGAGTATTATCGTCAGAACGACAGTTCCGGTTTGTATGCCGTGCTCACAGATCGAGTGAGATGGTTCCAACAGCTCCTCGGTGCCCCGGAGCGGTACATATCGGTGCTGTTTGGGGGCTTCCTCGGTTCCATGTTCAGCTTTCTGCAGTTCGTGGCTAGTCCGATTGTGGGAGGACTATCAGATTACTATGGCCGGAAGCCCGTCTTGTTGGTTTGTGCGGTAGGTAGTCATCGTTTTAAATACTTAAATATTTATAACTAAAAATAGATTAAATCCAAATGTGTACATATAAATCTTAAGTTATCGGTACATGTGGTTTTGATTAAGATAACACATATATTTATATTTCCAGTCTGGAATTGCGCTGTCCTATTTAATATGGGCCTGCTCCGGCAACTTTGCCCTGTTCGTTTTGGCCCGCTTTGTGGGCGGCATCAGCAAGGGGAACATCTCCCTCTGCATGTCTGTGATCACGGATGTGTCCAGCGTCAAAACCCGTGGACGTGGAATGGCCCTCGTGGGCGTGGCCTTTTCCCTAGGCTTTATTGTGGGGCCCATGATTGGAGCCATGTTCGCCATATTCTCGGATAAAAGCGGAGGCACTTGGTTTGTGCTCCCATCTCTTTTGGCTTTCGGCCTGGCTGTGGGAGATCTTCTGGTGCTTGCCTGCTGCCTCCGCGAGACCCTGCCCAAGGTGAGATCGGCTAAAGTAATTATTCGCAGCATTTAGTTCATTGTTTGACATTTTCGCAGGAGAAACGCGTTAAGGAGATCTCATCTGCGCTGTCTTATGGCCTGCAATTGCTCAACTTCTCGGCCATATTTAGGTAATTCGGTGTTTTAATTAGCATGTCGGGCAAACCCGTCGTGTGACCAAGTCGAAAACGCTATTCATTAGGAATTGCAAGCAACCCGGACTTGCCTGACTGGTTTGATGAACACTATCGTGCCGGGTACTTGGGCACGTTTATTTGATTGTCTTATCAGTTGACGAACGCTGTTAATGTCTCTGATTAAAAGTAGTTACAGGAAAAGTGCTTGAATTTAGACTGTAGTTATATTTCGACATAATTCTTGTATTGATAGAATTAAACTATAAACATATTTCGACATAATTCTTGTATTGACAGATTTGCCGCCATCAAAAATGTGCCCAAGAAAGACATGGAAGCACTGCGATCGATAGGCCTGATATATTTTCTTTACCTATTTCTGTATTCCGGTTTGGAGTTCACCGTCACCTTTCTGATGTACCATAAATTTGGTTATACTTCGATGGATCAGGCCAAAATGTTTTTGACAACAGGTAAGAAATTACACTTACGATTGCATATTTATAACTAAATTGTTTTTACATTATTTTGCAGGAGTTATAATGACGTTGCTGCAGGGATCGGTGGTTCGTCGCCTGCCCGAGGCCAAGATCAAGAGCTATGCCATCTTTAGTCTGTACCTGATTGTGCCGGCCTTTGTATTAGTTGGTCTGGCGGAAGGCAGCAGAATGCTCTACGCGGGCATGACCCTTTTCGCAATCTCCACCGCCTTTGCTGTCACCTGCCTTACCACCCTCGTGTCCAAGTACGGTAACGATGACCAGAAGGGTTCAGTATTAGGCATATTCCGCTCCCTGGGAGCTCTGGCTCGAGCCCTAGGTCCCGTAGTGGGCTGCATTGGTAAGCCACAATATTTTCCCATGATGTTCCCCTTCTCACCACACGAATCCCTACAGCTTTCTGGTGCGTGGGATCCAAAATCACGTACATAGCCGGCGGACTCCTGCTCATTTATCCAGCCATGGCCTTGCAGCGTGCTCGCATTTAAGTGCAATAAGAACAAATTTAAATAATCATTCTAGAGATCAACGCAAGTATTATTTGCACTTTATACTTAATTTATTGTTTTTTATACTTAAAGTATTTTATATTAAAATAAAAACACTTTTATACGCGGTTTTTTAAAGGCAAGATTGTTTTATTTGAATTAACCGGCTTTAAAGTTTACTGGGCAATAGAAGGAATCCCACATATAAATTATTCTATCTAACAAGCGAGAATATTTTTAAATATTTAAATTATATGATATTTATTTTCTGTTTTAAATCTTTTTATTCATTTCTTACGTACATTTTTAAATTGTTTCCCGCTGAGTTCAGCTTTTTTCGCGAAGATCTGGCTACCCCGCCCCATGACGGAACGGCTGACTACGTTACGTAACGTAAAATAACGTGACGGCACACATACAAGCCGCAGCCAACTTCACTTCGATTTTTTTCATCTGGCAACACTGGTATATTGGGAGGTGACTAAGTTTCGTGTAAGAGAAAATTATAAATAAATGCGCTAAACGCAGCTGCAATTACTAAATTAATACTAAACTCGTCGCTGCACAAAGGCTGACAGACGGGGCGAACACAAGCAAACTGGAAACACGCCCGATTTGTTCACCAAAATACTGATACACATTTTTCTTTTTCTTTACAACTACAACTGCAAATAAAAGTGTAAAGTGTGTGAGCTACGACAAACGCATAAAGAAATCGGCGGCGCGCAGGGATTATTGGATTTCGTTTAGGACCCGCACACCAATCGTACGGAGCTGGAGTAACCAAGGATCAAATCAAGCAAGCGATAGCAAAACAAATTTAAGAAAATGGGTGCAAGAGAAGACGAGTACGATTATCTGTTCAAAGGTAATTATAAACATGACACTAGCCGGTGACCGAAGATCGGTGGAGGGGGAGGGGCAGCAGGCTCCCTCTCCTCGCTCGCTCTCCCATTCCGTGCCTGGACACAATGACGCAGTGGTTCAATGGCACTAATTGAAACTAATTGAAGAATAACAAAAAGTGCAGCCATGTCTGTTGTGAACAAAAAAGAGCCCAAAGTTCATGTGCTGGTATGTGTGTGTATGTGTGATTGATTCCCAAAATAAGTGCAAGAAGTACGCCCCCCAAGTTTGTTGTTGCTTCTTCTGTCCATGCAGTTGGATGCCCTTTGCTAGCTCTCCCCGCTCTTTCTCTTTGAAACTCTCTTCCGGAAAGAAGTACGCGTACTTTGCCGTTAAATGTCTGTTTTGTCATTACGTTCCCGTTGCTCTCGCCACGTTGCATACTAAAGCAAAGGCAAATCGTATTTATAATCGCGATAAAACTCTTCCCTTTTAATAGGCAGTAGAATAGGCAGTAGATTTGAATGGTTAGCCACCCACTCGCTTTGTTAAATTGATTAGATTTCCAGTTAGTACGGCAAGAGAGTGTGGGTATTATTATTTCTGTACAGCTGGCCTTTGCATTGTTTTTTTTATAGTTTCATTTGCATCTGCTAATGACTCTCGCTCTCGCGGTGTTGAAACTTCAATTGAGAGTTTGGCACAGTGGTCCGAAATCAGTTGTTTGCAGGTAGAAACGTAGCCCTCATTGTAACACATACAGTATTTCCCCATTTGCGTTCTGTGTACCATTTCGGTTTATGCTCGGGGTCATCAATTCTCAGTTCTTCTTTGTTCACTTCGTTTGCTTCTCCCAGATGCTACTACGCCATAAATTCCAATTGCGCTTCAAAAACTACTATCACAGCTGAGCTGTGGCTTGAGCAACTGTTGAATGTCATTAATAAAAATTTACTCGGTGGTTGGCTCATCTTTTGTCAAATATTTAAACCCTTATCTCGGGTTGTTTTTGGGTCAAGTATCCAAAAAGGAAAAAACAGCCAATGTGATATGCATGATGAGGCCTCATATTTCACACTTAATGATATTAACCATGCATGACTCACGAAACCTGCCAATAACTGTTAAAGAATTCCACTCGGCGATAAGCGCATAATCACATAACGAATGTGGGCTGTATTTGAGCTGTTCGCTCCATTCCACTAGTAAGTAATGACCGGCCGATTACTCCCCTTTTAATTTCTCGGCATCCGCTTAACTAAGTGTAATTTCTCTTTGGAGCTGCTTGAGGATCGTTAAAAACGGAGAAAAAAGAGTAGTAATGACTCACGGCCAGCGCTCTCGCTGATAACTGTAACCAGGCTGCGCTCAGCTGTCTTGATAGGGCGAGAGAGTTTATGCTCATAAAGGTGTTTGATGACTTTTTGACACACAGAAATAAAAGAGTGGCTTGCATTTAAGTCTTTAATTAGAAAACCCTTAACCCTTACGTTAGTTTTTTTCTTTCAAAAGA
Source organism: Drosophila oshimai (assembly GCA_018150695.1). Taxonomy (NCBI): domain Eukaryota; kingdom Metazoa; phylum Arthropoda; class Insecta; order Diptera; family Drosophilidae; genus Drosophila; species Drosophila oshimai. The sequence continues at coordinate 141,736 of JAECWM010000013.1, read as the reverse complement.
AAGAATTAAAAAAAAACTTCATGTTGAGATATTTAGTTTATGTCTTGTTAGGTTTTTAGTTATTTAACTTTTTTTAATAAATCACAAGTTTAAAATTACACATAATATTTACATTTTATGTGCCACCTTTACGAACCTTGGTTATAAGAGGTGATAAAAATGTACTACTTTTCTACTGAAAGACTCAGTTTAGAGTATATTTGCTTGTTGAAACCTCCTCTTCAATTATCTAAAAAATGTTTTCTCTATCGGCAATGAAGTACAATAAAAATTGTACAAAATACACAAACTCCCGAACGTCAACACCCACAATCATAAAACATTTGTTTATATGCCCTGAAATCCCCCGAGCATAGCGGTTTTATGTACTCGCTGACCTTGGGGCACCGCGCCAGCAGCGAAAGGAGGACATGACCTAGCCGGGGCATAAGCCTCAAGCCACCATCCTGTCCGGCCGTAAAGCACAAGACAAGGAGTGCCTCCCACAACAAGCACACTCCCACATATTATGCAACTCGGGGCTTCGATTATCCAATGTCAGTGCCACTAATGCTTTCTAATCCTTTGCAGTTGTCCTTATCGGTGATTCGGGTGTCGGTAAAAGTAATTTGCTTTCACGATTCACGCGCAATGAATTCAATTTGGAGTCCAAGTCGACAATTGGCGTTGAGTTTGCAACGCGCAGCATAGAGGTGAGTACCAAAGTCAAGAAGGGGGTGGTTGAGGAGTGGGCGAAGGAGCACCGCCCCACGAGTGGGTCACGGGTCTCGCTGGGTGGGCTTGCGTGTGCGTTTCGCTGGGAGGACACGTAGTGGTGGCATCTATCGGAAAATTGGGAGGAAAAGTTACTGGGAAACGTTCAATTTCAGTAAGTGTCTAAGAATTTCACAAAATAAAGGATTGCCAATTGGTTTTCCTGCATAATTTATGGAGCAATAAGCTAAATGTTGACATCATAGTTGCCACCTGAACTAAAATAGTGTTAGCCCAATTGAATGTCCTTAAGAAACCAAATAAAAACTTTAGTATTTAACAATATTTTTTTTAAATCATTTAATATTAAATGTTTTTATATGAACTAGTTTACAAACAAAGCTTTAAAGCACTTTTGGAGTCTTAAAAGTACAAAATTATTAGCTTCATTAATATTTAATAGCGTACTTAATTATAAACAAAGACTTGTTAAAGAATTGCTTTACTTAGGAATGCATATTTTTGTACCCAAAGGTTGACATCACTGTGTCAAGTTTAAATATCGATTTTTAAAGCGAAACCTCCGCAAGGATAACTTGGCGAGATTGCCAATTACTGTCACTGTTCTAATGGTTTCTTTTGTTCCCAACTATCCGCCCACCCAATGCAGGTCGATGGGAAAACAATTAAAGCGCAAATCTGGGATACGGCCGGCCAGGAGCGTTATCGCGCCATCACCTCTGCCTACTATCGCGGTGCCGTTGGGAGCTCTGCTCGTCTATGACATTGCCAAGCATCTGACGTACGAGAACGTGGAGCGGTGGCTGCGGGAGCTGCGCGACCACGCCGACCAGAATATCGTAATCATGCTGGTGGGCAATAAGTCCGACTTGCGGCACTTGCGTTCCGTGCCCACGGACGAGGCGAAACTGTTTGCCGAGCGCAACGGCTTGAGTTTCATAGAAACCTCAGCCCTCGACTCGACGAACGTTGAAACGGCATTCCAGAACATACTCACAGGTGAGTTGTCCCATCTGGAGCTTTCTCAAGAAGAATTTTCCTTTAAACAAAACAGTCCTTTTTTTAAATATAGGTATAGTACGAAAGTAGAAAAGTCTATAGAAAGGTCTATATGCCTATATTTTGCACTGTATATTATATTGTACATACCTGTAAAACAATTTAAATTTAAAGTTTGACTCTGATAGGAAAAAAAACCAGAGCTAATGAAATGTGATTATCGTTTTCCAGAGATCTACCGCATTGTGTCGCAGAAACAGATCAGAGATCCGCCGGAAGGCGACGTCATTCGTCCGTCGAACGTGGAGCCCATCGATGTTAAGCCGACTGTCACGGCCGACGTACGCAAGCAGTGCTGTCAGTGACCGCCCCAAGCAACATACGCTACCCCCCGCAACCGCCAGAACAGCAACATAAACAGAAGCAACAACAATTACAACTACAACAACAGCAACAACAACTATAACAACAAAATCAGAAGCAGCAGCAGCGAAAATCTGATGGACCGCATAAGATGTTTAAGTGTTTGTCAACCACAGCCACTTGCAGTTTGTCATATATGCATAAATTGATAAATCAAATCAACAAACACCACAACAACAACATCAACAGAATCGAAAATAACATCCGGCTGTAGTTTACTGCGGTTTAAACTGAAGTTTTATATATACAGATTTAAAGAATATCGCATAAATCGATCGTCGATGCCTGCAAAACGAAAAGAAAACAAAAGCAAAACTAAACACTCCAAATTCAGTTTAAGCTGTAGAACTATAATTTATATAAATATACATATATGCTAATATTAAAAATATTAATATTATTAATTTTTCGCAACATAAATATAGAGTTGTAACTTTTCGAAAAACAACAACATCCGGAAATTTTCGAATTTGATGCAATTAATTTCCACAACACTGCAGCTCGGCAAGCAATTTTGCGGACTTTCTTCTTCAGTTTTCACTTTACATTTTCAACAATTGGCCACTACGTAAAAGTAAATTTGTCTAAACTAGCTGATAAAAGGAAATCAAACAAAACAGTTGTAAAACTTTAAATGCATAAATGAAACGAAATAACATCATTTGTGTTTGCTACGTTAAGTGTGATTAAATAAATATAATTTAAATAAAAGGAGGTCAAATTTGTTTTGGCAAAGCACGATATTGGGGATATTCTATGCATATTTCAAGATTTAATGCCAAATTAATGCTTGTGTGGGAAGTGTTTGTTTAGTTTTGTTTATATAAATCAATTCTTTGATATTATAAAACATAACAGCAAAAAAAAATAAAAAAATTGGAAATTCAAATGTTTTTGTTAATTTGTACTATCGAAACCAAACCCTCGATAGTTACAATTAATCGATAATATCGTTAGCGGTTTGCCCAGCTCTAATCTTAACACGTGCGGCAGGAAAGGGAGCAAAACATGGGCGGCAAAAAGAAAGTGCATCCAAAGACGCGTACGGCGGCTTTCAAGGCCAGCGAGCCGAGCGAGATCGTTGAAGCGCCGCACTCCTTCGTCATCCACCGCGGGTTGACATGTCCGTACATCACAGACCTCACTCTAGACTTCCGGCGGATCATGGAGCCGTTTACGGCCACCAATCTGCGCGAGAAGCGGATGAACCGCATAAAAGATTTCGTGAGCCTCAGCAGCTTCTTCCACGTCTCGCACATGGGCATCTTTAACAAGGCTTCCACGCAGTTGTCCTTTAAAGTGGTGCGACTGCCGCGCGGTCCCTCCCTGACTTTTAAGGTTTGTTTGCTTGTCTAGAACGTTTGACAATGATTCATGGAACTCGGCTTCTACAGGTGCACCAGTTCACCCTGGCCAGGGATGTGATCTCGTTGAGCAGGAAGCAGATGATAGACAACGACCACTTCAAGAACGCTCCCCTGGTCATCATGAACAACTTCAGTGGCGACGGCAAGCACCTGAAGCTGATGGCCACCACGTTCCAAAACATGTTCCCGTCCATTAATTTGGCTCAGGTCAATATCGGCACCATCCGACGCTGCGTTCTGTTCTCCTACAATCCGGAGACGAAGCTGGTCGAGATGCGTCACTACTCGGTGCAGGTGGTGCCTGTGGGCTTGAAGCGGGCGGTCCAAAAGATCGTCAAGGGTACTGTGCCCAATCTGGGCAAGTGCAACGAAGTAGTGGATTTCGTGACCAAGTAGGAGAACCCCTTTCATTTCCGAAAGCATATAGTTAACTTCCTTTTCTTTTACAGAGATGGCTACGCCTCGGAGTCCGAGGCTGAGGATGACGAACAGTCGCATGTGGTTTTGGCACAAACGCTCAAGAGCAAGGGCAACCTAGAGGACAACAAGAGCTCCATCAAGCTGCATGAAATCGGACCGCGTCTAACCATGCAGCTCATAAAAATAGAAGAGGGCCTTTTCACCGGCGAGGTTCTGTACCATGACCATGTGGTAAAGACGGAAGACGAAAAGGAAACAACGCGCAAGCTGGTCGAAAAGAAGCGGAAGCAGAAGGAGCAACGGAAGAAGGAGCAGGCCGAGAACCGCGCTAGGAACTTAAAGATCAAGAAGGATGAAAAGTGGGCTGCCAAGAGGGCGGCGGAGGGACGCAATGACAGCGATCCCGAAGACGATGCAGAGTACTACAAAGAGGAAGTTGGCGAGGAGCCAGATGAAGGTGAGTTGGCACCTGCTTCTTACATGTCTACAAAATAAAGTTTAATCTGTTTTTTCCAGAACTGTTCAAAATGGAAGCTAAATCCTCTCGCAAGCGACCCAACCTGACCGGTGGAATGAAGTACCAAAACAAGCGGGCTAAGCTGGATCCAAAGGACAAGAAGGAGAGATTCGACCGCAATGACAAGTTTGAACGTAAGGACAAGTTCGACCGCAAGGACAAGTTTGATCGCAAGGACAAACGGGATAAGTTTGACCGCAAAGACAAGTTTGATCGCAAGGACAAGTTTGACCCCAAGAACAAGAGGGACAAGTTTGATCGCAAGGACAAGAAGGACAAGTTTGACCCCAAAAACAGAAGGGCCAAGTTCGACCCCAAGAACAAGAGGGCCAAGTTCGACCACAAAAAGAGTAGGAAATCAAAGTAGTACATTAAATATAAGCTATTTTATAAACACCGTTTGGTTGGCTGACAATGAGATGTGATCAATAAGAACTAGCTGAACATGCGCTGCACCACCTCCTTGTAATGGGCGTTGCTGTTCTTCCAGCTGGCCGCGATGTTGTCGCGCAGCTTGCTGAACTCCCGCTTTTTCTCGTAATCGGCCACCCGCTCGATAGTGGCCTGCGCCTTGGCGAACTCCTTCAGGTGATAGTAGGCCAGAGCCCGCCGGTAAATGCTCTTCTCGCTGGGATTCTTCTCCGTCTCAACGAACTCTGTGTGGTAGATGACGTGCTCGTAGCGCTTCTCCTGCAGCAGGCAGGCCGCCAGGTTGGTCTGTATCTGGATGAAGAGCGTCTCCATGTCGTGCCCGTTGATGCCGTTCTCCTTTTTGGTCAGCTGTCCGAAGGGTTTGTAGGTGATGAGCAGCTTTGCGGCCCGCACAAAGTAATCAAATGAAAATTTCGGGAACGTTTTGAACGTGGCCACTCCACTCTCTTTGAGTCGCAGTGCTACATCGTAGATCTCGGCCGCGTCCAGCTTTTCCACCTGCGTGTTCTTGACAATCCTGTCCAGTTTTAGCTCGAACTCAATCCGTTCGCCGGCTTTAGTCGCGATGCTGCAGGCTGCGGTTTCACCGGGCACGAACTGCTGCAGCAGGATCTCCACGTAGCAGTCCACTGCTGTCAGCGCTGTGCCCATTTCCAGGGAGTGCTGTTGGGGATACGTCGAGGACTCGTCGCTGGCCAAGTACTTGCTGGGGCGATCGCCCAGATTCGCGATCTTATGGTTGACGCTAAACTCCACCGTGCTGACTGTCGTGGGCTTGTCCATTTCTGCAAACTCAAGGGCCAGTACCTTCTTGGCCAGGCCTCGGGTGCTGTCCTCCCATTCCGTGCCCACGTACCAGTCCATATCCAGGGTTTTTGAATATCAATACCAATTATTTGATCGTACTTCCCTGGATTTCTATTAGTATTTTAAAACTTGTTCTGTGTTTTTGTACCTGGATGAATAATGGTATTTTGACAGCCGCTCGCAATGGTCGCGCTGAAAAAATATCGATAAGAACCGGGTTTTAACATATGTTTTTATGTTTGTTTCTATATCTTGAAATCTTTTGTAGAATTGCTAATATTTCCCAAAACATTTGAAAATCAGGGTTCCAAGTGAAAAGATTTTGAAAAATTATAAAATAAGCTAAATAATAGTAGCAGAGCCAAACTCGGCAGCCCTGGAAATAAAAACTGTTGTTTTCAAATTATGAACTATTCAAAAATAAACAAAGAAATTTAATATTTTTAGAATTGCACATGTATTCAAAAGTTACTTTTTCTGGTATAAAACAATATTATGGACTTAAATGCAAATGTACTCAAAACGCAAATTTATGTACGAAAACAGTCCCCGGCCTAAAAATGCCAATCTCACATTTAAATCATATAACCCTCTGTTTGCTTCAATTGTGGCTTAAGGCTCATCATTGTAAATATTTTATTCAAATTCTTTTAGCAATAAATGTATATTTTGGTTCTACTATTATACTGTACTATACAGATTAACCTTTTACTATGTATAAACTTACATTTTATACATTTACATCTTACATTTTGCAACGCGCGCTGTAGAGATAGAAATACATTGATGATTCCCTGCGAAACATCGATATTAGCGATGTTTCGAGAACATCGGTGTTTTTCCACCTCTAGCATGTGTGTGTTATAAAAGGCCCACCGCAACCGTGTATGTGTGTATTCGAAAAAAAACGCCAGCCCGTTTGACCGAAGGTGCGCTTGGCAGATTAAAGTAGGACAAAGTGAAGAAGCAATTACACGGTTATATTTTAGAACGTTCTAACTAAACAACACACAAGGTAAGTGTTTATTTACAGTTTAAAAGGTTTTTGTAAAAAGAGTCTGCTCCAGTTCAGTTCGATTTGCCAAAGAAAAGTTTGAAACTTAACCACGTGTTTTTTCGTCGCCATTGATCCAAGTGCCTTACTATTTAATCAATACTTGCATAGTACGAGAAACTTCTCGAACTTTCGACCCCCAATGAGTAACGCTTCCATGCGCACACACTTGCATTAACACGTTTACGTGTACTTTTCAAAGAGTAATTAGGCAAATATGTATTGTATTCTAAATGCATAGTATATTTTCTGACTAATTGCATATAATAAAGAAAACGTGATTGCGCCTATCTGGAATCTTCCACTGGAAAATGTGCCGCTTCACACTTACACAGCAACAAACACGCACTGAATCTGTATGTGTTAAAAAAAAAAAACTTGCGTCATCCAACGGGGTCTTGACATTGTGTTTGCTGTTTAATTTTTGTTGCTTCGAGTAAATCAATGTCCAAATTACACATCGTAATTGCTAATTTAAAGTGCCATTGCGCTTTAGCTGGAATATTCCAGTGAAAAAATGTGCGGCTTCTCCCACGCACACAGGCAGACGTCAGCACATGCACACTTAATCATACCCATATAACTTTCTGGAAACATGCTTAATTCCCACCCAGACAGCTGCGTCATACCAATGTGATAGGCAAGATGGTATTAATAGTCTTCAAATCCATAAATTTATGTTTTATGCGGGGTTTCAATTATATTTAGCTAGAAAACACGTTGCCAACCGGCATCCAAAGTGCTGGCACGTGTGTGTGTTTGTGAGCGGGTAAAACTAATACAAGCGAAACGGCCCCTTGTGCGCCCTCGACACAATAGTTGTCTCTTTTCAACGCTTCGCACGAATCACCCTCCAAAATGACCTGGCTTCGGCAGCGTGGTTTCATGTTTGTGTGTGTGTGTTTGCGTATTTAGCATTCCAGAATTTTCGTCTTTGTCCATGCGGCTTCTTTATTTTTTTTTTTTTTTGTTTGCACCTTTCTCAGGAAACCGACGGCAGCTGCGGCCGCCATTGCTAACGCTCTCCGGCATTGATCATGCCGTTTTGCAAAAACTCTCGTTTGATGGCATTAGTCATAGCTCGTGATTCGCCAATTTCGGCAACCCGTTTGAGACATGCTGCGTAAAAGGCACGACAATAACGAAATGCTATCTGTAAAAGGCGAAATAAGATGGCGCTTTTACTAGGAAACGAAAAATGTGTTTTACTTTGCCTTGGTCGTTATGAAAACGCATTCAACAACCCTTAACTTTTCATATGCTGTTATACACATTTCCCATCGCAGTTATCGATGTTCTTTCTGTCTATCGAGTTCGAAATTATTTTGGCTAATTTCATTTTCAGTTTTCTCTTTGCACATTTTTCCATTTTTGTATACGATCGAATTGAGCAAGATTTTATATTTTTGTAAACAAGAAATTAAGGAGAAATCAAAAAGCTAAAAGTATTACCCTAATCCTTTCCAGATGTCTAAAGCTCCTGCTGTTGGTATTGATTTGGGCACCACCTACTCGTGCGTGGGAGTGTTCCAGCATGGAAAGGTCGAGATCATCGCCAACGACCAGGGTAATCGTACCACACCATCCTATGTTGCCTTCACCGATACGGAGCGTCTGATCGGCGACGCCGCCAAGAACCAGGTGGCGATGAACCCGACCCAGACGATCTTCGACGCCAAGCGCCTGATTGGCCGCAAGTTCGACGACTCCGCTGTGCAGTCGGACATGAAGCACTGGCCCTTCGAGGTGGTCAGCGTGGACGGCAAGCCCAAGATTGAGGTGACCTACAAGGACGAGAAGAAGACCTTCTTCCCCGAGGAGATCTCCTCGATGGTGCTCACCAAGATGAAGGAGACCGCCGAGGCCTATCTGGGCAAGACTGTGACCAACGCCGTCATCACCGTGCCGGCCTACTTCAACGACTCGCAGCGCCAGGCGACCAAGGACGCTGGCACCATTGCCGGTCTGAACGTGCTGCGCATCATCAACGAGCCCACGGCCGCGGCCATCGCTTACGGTCTGGACAAGAAGGCCGTTGGTGAGCGCAACGTGCTCATCTTCGATCTGGGCGGCGGCACCTTCGATGTGTCCATCCTGTCGATCGACGACGGCATCTTTGAGGTCAAGTCGACGGCTGGTGACACGCATTTGGGTGGCGAGGACTTCGACAACCGTCTGGTCACCCACTTCGTGCAGGAGTTCAAGCGCAAGCACAAGAAGGACCTGACCACCAACAAGCGCGCCCTGCGTCGTCTGCGCACCGCCTGCGAGCGTGCAAAGCGTACCCTGTCGTCCTCCACCCAGGCCAGCATTGAGATCGACTCTCTGTTCGAGGGAACCGATTTCTACACCTCGATCACCCGTGCCCGTTTCGAGGAGCTGAACGCTGATCTGTTCCGCAGCACCATGGACCCCGTGGAGAAGGCTCTGCGTGACGCCAAGCTGGACAAGTCTGTCATTCACGACATTGTGCTGGTCGGAGGCTCTACTCGCATCCCCAAGGTGCAGCGCCTGCTGCAGGACCTGTTCAACGGCAAGGAGCTGAACAAGTCGATCAACCCCGATGAGGCTGTGGCCTACGGAGCTGCCGTCCAGGCCGCCATTCTGCACGGCGACAAGTCGCAGGAGGTGCAGGATCTGCTGCTGCTCGATGTCACCCCGCTGTCGCTGGGTATCGAGACTGCCGGCGGAGTGATGAGCGTGCTGATCAAGCGCAACACCACCATCCCGACCAAGCAGACCCAGACCTTCACCACCTACTCGGACAACCAGCCCGGAGTGCTGATCCAGGTGTACGAGGGCGAGCGCGCCATGACCAAGGACAACAACCTGCTCGGCAAGTTCGAGCTGTCGGGCATCCCCCCCGCACCCCGTGGAGTGCCCCAGATCGAGGTGACCTTCGACATCGACGCCAACGGCATCCTGAACGTGACTGCCCTGGAGCGATCGACCAACAAGGAGAACAAGATCACCATCACCAACGACAAGGGCCGTTTGTCCAAGGAGGACATCGAGCGCATGGTCAACGAGGCCGAGAAGTACCGCAACGAGGATGAGAAGCAGAAGGAGACTATCTCCGCCAAGAACGCCCTGGAGTCGTACTGCTTCAACATGAAGGCCACCCTCGACGAGGACAACCTGAAGACCAAGATTGCCGATACTGACCGCACCGTCATTCTGGACAAGTGCAACGAGACGATCAAGTGGCTGGATGCCAACCAGCTGGCTGACAAGGAGGAGTACGAGCACCGCCAGAAGGAGCTGGAGGGCGTCTGCAACCCGATCATTACCAAGCTGTACCAGAGCGCCGGCGGTGCTCCCGGCGGTATGCCCGGCGGTCCTGGAGGCATGCCCGGTGCAGCTGGAGCTCCTGGCGCTGCTGGTGCCGGCGGTGCTGGCCCCACCATCGAGGAGGTCGACTAATCTATTCGCCCCCAAATACAGTAACAGTTCTCCAAACAAAATACCAACCAATCACAGTAGAAGAGTTACCTAAACATTACTTGGATTCTAAATTAGAAACTCGCCAAACATCAAACGCAAAAAAAGGAACACCCTTTAAACTCCAAATCGGGTAAAACGTCAACTGCCCCCGAGGTTCATTTATATTATTACAAATTCATACTAGAACAAACACCAAACACTCCTCCATAATAATATATATTATATTATTGTCATCGATTGATCATCCAAACAATATTTGCTTGTACTTGAATTCAATAAATAAATTTGAGAATTGCAGAAGCTGATGTTTTATTATTGCACACAAAGGTCTTTAATATTTGCAGGATTCGGGTTAACAATTGTTAAATTAAATGTGTCGTAATGAATTAATGGGATATATTTTTATATTTGTGCAGTGAACTTATAAGTTTAATGAAATATACCTTGGATAATATTTGTACCATGGCCCTATCTTATCTGCACAATACCTTAATATTGGAGTCAGACATGTAGTTTATTAACTTTGCTGTCGGGAAACCACAGGTGTGGCAGATAAAAGAGATAAGGAACCTGTTCCTAGAACATGAGCTGTTTGATGTGGGATTAACATGGCTGTGGGGTTTTCTTTAAAAACGACTAAATTCCTAAATAAAAAAAAATACATAAAGAAAAAAATCATTTAATTGAATGTTTGGATTAAAACTTGGACATTTTAGTTGCTAATATGGGACAGAGCTTATACGACGTCTACATTAACGAAACTAATTAAACATTTCTATTAGTGCGGGCATTAGTTTTTTTTTTGTTTAAATGGCAGACGATTAGTCACCGTAATTTTTAAATGGTAAAGTCTAGATTTTGTTATTGCACTAAAACCGAAAAAGACCAGAAATATCTGGAGATATAAGCTATTTCATCAGATTACATTGTTGGACATAAATAGTGCTTTTTGATGTAGAGCTCTAATCCACCCAAGCAAAGTTCGGGTCCTTTACCAACTTTGGAGCCACGCCGATGACGGGCAGCTCGCTGTTGTTGGCCCTGTAGAGGCCACCGCCTATGTCCTCCCGGACTCCCCGGCGGCTGAAGACGTGTCCCGCTGTTTTGGGCTTGATGGTGATGTCCGCGTGCGACTGGCCGGAGACCATTTTCAGGTTGGCCCCAGGACCGGTCACCTGCTCCAGGTAGGATTGCCACGCCTGCAGCTTGTCCTCCGCTGCTCGCAACTGCTCGATGCTTCGCTCGTGTCCAGGATTGATCCCGATGGGCTGGATGCCGGCAATGTCCTTCAGATCCACCTTAATGGGCGCTAGGGCGGAAATGGCTCGAGACAACCCAATTTGAGAGTGCCGAATGCGGTGCTCAGTGAGATCGGCGCCCAGCAGCTCCTCGTGCGGATCCATGCGTATGGGTATGATCTTGTTGATCACGTACAGCAGCAGGCAGGTGGAGCAGATGCCCCAGCAGATCAGGCAGAAGGCCGACAGCGTCTGTATCCCCAGGAGATACCACCCGCCGCCCTTGAATAGTCCGCTGCGTCCGTTGGTTGTGTCCAGCGGAATGGGATTGTCGGCGAACAGTCCCACCGCAATCACGCCCCAAATGCCGCACACTCCGTGCACGGCACTGGCGCCCACCGGGTCATCCACGCCCATCCGGTCAAACAGTGGCATGGCCAGGACGCAGAACAGCGAACCAATGGCTCCAATGACGAGCGCTTCCCAGGCGCGGTACAGGAAGCATCCCGCTGTGATGGACACCAGCGAGCCGAGGACGCCGTTGATGAGGTCCATGATGTCCATGCCACCACCATGGCGCCAAAAGGAGTAACTTTGTGGGGTAGGTAAAGATTATTAATTAAATTGGGTGTAATCCACATTTTTGTAAACAAAAAAAATATATGTATAATTATAATACCATGCAAGGCAATAAAAAAAGACATAAAGGCAGCACTGGTAGAATATTGCTTACATAGAGCTGGTGAATCCGCCGCCAAACGATCCCATCATGGTCATTACTGCGGCACGGGCCGCATACTGCCACTTGGCTCCACTAACTCCATAGGTGCTGCCCGAGTTGAAGGCCAGCCAGCCCCACCAGAGGACGAACAGCCCCATGCAGGCGTTAACCGGATTGCCGAGTGGCAGTGGGTCGTAGCCATCGGAGTAGCGACCGAGGCGAGGACCCAGCATGGCGGCCGAGGCGAATGCGGAGGCGCCTCCAATCAAGTGCACCGGTCCACTGCCCGCAATGTCCACGGCGCCCAGCTTGTTGAGGAATCCATGCTCGCCCCACACCCAGCCAGCGGGTATGCAGTATACAGAATAAAATTAAAAATAAATTTTACAAAAAATAAACCCAAATAATTGTAATTCAAGCAAAAAAAAACGAGAAACTCTAAAGACAGTGGACTGGCTATATTAACCGTCTGAAAGGTTATGGAGAGTATACATATAACTTTATAGGTCGACAAGTTATAATACCCTACAAGGCTATAAAAAACAAACGGCACTATATTTTTAAAATGTTATATCAATTAAGCGGCACTGTTTTTTAATCCATAGGTGCTGACAGTTAAAGCCATCGCAAACGAACTCTAGGCGTTAACCGATAACACGAAAAACCCAAAAGAAATGAATCAATGATATGGTCACTCAATTTGATGCATCTTTGAATCCATACTTTTGGCCCACACCAGAACCAACGTATGCAAACTGAAAATGTCAATTCAGGAACGAGAACAGGCAGTAGGCCTTGAAGTTGCAGCTGTGAAGAGATGGTAAACACCAAGTTTTGAGTTTTGGAAAATAAAGCTTTAAATTAAATATTCTCTTAGATTATTTTCCTGACTCCTGTGTATTTAAAGCTGTACAAATCTTTTGAAATGAGAACTTAAGCTAAAAATCAAACCCACCGTTCTGCCATGGCGCCGCTTACAATTGTTGTGGCCGTGGTGGCGAACGACAGCTGGAACAGGAAGGCCGCGAAGATTTGGCCCATGAGGGCGTCTCCCACCGGCGGATCCAATAGAAAGTCACCGATGGCAATGAAGGGATTGGAGAGGGGGCCGCGGCCAAAGCTCATTCCGTACCCAAACAACCAGTAGGTGAAGCCGCCGAGCACAATGTCAATCACATTCTTCATCATAATGTTCACCTCATTTTTGATGCTGACGCAGCCGGACTCTAGCATCCCGAAGCCCGTTTGCATGGTGAAGATGATGAATGAGGAGGTGAGCACCCAGTTGGTGTCCTCCACGGAGAGATCATATAGACCGGGTATCACATAGTTGCTGTGATTCCTCGGGACTCCGGCGCCCTTCGCCGCTGAAATGTTATCCATGACTGTTCCGTTCGTCGGGCGAATGCCAACTGCCAAAAACAGAGGCAAATCGGCGAATAAACGAAAGTTACAAATTACCTGCATTTGATTTAAATGCAACTTAATCGCTGTTCAGCAATCGTAGATTATTCGCCGTGCGTGTTTTTGCGCACCCACTAATCTGCTGTGGTTGTTGTACGACCCTTTAAGGTTTAAACTTGACACTGGGTCGCATGCAGGGTGCATTTTGCAAAATTAATGAGCGAATTTCACGTGAATTGAATTTAACTATAAGCGGAATTCGAGATGCGGGCAGAATGCGTCAATGATTTAAAATTAATTTTAGCCACGCAAAGCTTTAGTTGGTCAGAGGGACTTAAATGTTTGGCGAAAGCCTGTATTAGAAAAACAAATGTTCGCAGATTTGGTGGTTAAGTAAAAAACAAACTACCGAGCCAATCGGTTTAAAGTCGGCTTAAAGCTTGTCAGCAAGTAATAATAAATCTATTTAAGTACAGCTAATTTTTTAAAAAACATTCGTTCGAAAATATTTCAGTTGTTTCACCGCAAATTGACTGTCGCTGAATAGTATGCTACACATTTTTTTTACAAAAGGACCTCGTTAAAAAAGGTTAGTTTGAAATGAAAATCTGCGCGTAAATATTTACGGAAACCTTGAAAATAGTTTGGTGAATTGTACGAGGGGGAAGGACGAGCAATTTCGCAGTTAACTATGCATATGGGTGTGGATTAAGGAGCAGGATCGAGAAGTCTTATCGCTCTGTAAATACTGACCTTCCACATTAAACTTTTAACGAACTCCATGATACCGCTACAACTTTGAAACGAAAGTTCACCTCCCACGCGAACTTTTCAAGCAGCCCTGAAACTTAAGGCTCGCCAACTGGTTCCATGCATGCAGCGATAACGGTATCGTCGTCAACCCTGGTGTGTAACGTCTAAGGGAAAACTCCCGTTCGGTTCGTCGTCGTCGGTGGTTGTTGGTATTGCTCGAACGTTCGCAAAAAACTGTTGAAAATACCAGGATAAAAGTTGTGTGAAAAAACAGAAAGTTTCAATTAATTGTGCCGTGTCGTGTGCTAGCTAACGTGTGCAATATGTATTTTTTGGCATTGCTTGCGTTTATTGGAAATGCCAAAGGTAACGGGGCCAGTGGGAAAAACTGGTGTGAAAAATTTGATATACACAGACACACACAAACGCACATGCAAATTCAGCCCCATATCCTTGTTAAATTGTTTTAAGTGAAAAATCTTCGAATAGAACGGGATTAAGCTCCTTGAGGTCGAACACAAGGTTTTTCAGACAAAATCAATTCCGATTGCTTAGCTCCTTCTGCGACAATTGGAAATATGGTCCATGGCCACACAGTTCAGAATTTATGGGACACAGGGCACACGCACGCACACTCGCCCATGGAGCATTGCTCACCAACACCAGCCCACATGCTGCGCTCGCTCTTTTTCTCAGCAGACCAGAATCCGAAACAGAGAGAGAGAGAGAGAAAAGGGGGCATAACGGTTTTTTGGGTGGGGAAATGAAAATGGCAATACGAAGGAAGTGGCCTGCAAAATTTCACTTTGCTCTGTATGTGTGTACATACACTCGCATGCATGTGTGTTTGGCTGTGTGGTGGGCGGTTGTTTGGGGTGTGTGCGAATGGTGTTTATTTTTTGCATGTATAACTGGGTGTGTGTGATCCGCGTGTATGTATTTACCGCACACACACACACATACGCAAGTTTTCCTTGGAAACTCTCGAATAAAAGAAAAACTTTTTTTTTTTATATTTTCCCTCTTATTTGTTGCGGAGGTGTAACGCACGCCTGTTTGCCATTTTCATTCGTGCGTTTCCTGCCCAGAATTTCGCTTTCCCCCCTTTACTTTCCCTCACTGCACACGGATGTACCTATGTATGTATGTATGCTAAAGTGTATGAGGGTGTGCATGTAGTACATATATTTGTTTTTAATTTGAATTTCCTTTTACTGTTTAGCATTTAAATGATGTCGAAAATGTTATGCGTTTGCATTTAATTTCATTCAAGTGATAAATATTGTGGCCTCCGCTTTTCGCCCACTCGCCCACCCTGCTTTCTCTCTGCTGAGAGGATTTACAGCACCTGCTGCACTTTGTCAATGTTCGCACTTGAGGCTGTATGTGTGATTTGGTGGCGCAATGTTAAATCGGCAAAGGCGAAAGTTGGTCAAGTGTGTCAAAATAAAGAATTCAGCCAGCATCATCGAGTGTGCATTTATAGACCCATAGATGCTATGTTAATACATATGTACATATACATATGTATATAAATTACCTGTATAGAAGTCCTTTACCTATTTGTTTAGCAGTACGACAGGTGACGAACACAAATAGTTTTCTGCAACATCATTAGTGAAAAAGGTTTAGTGGAATTTTATTTAACAATGGTTTATTTTTTGAAAACACAGAGTAAATTTTTTACATTGTAATGCATTGTTCAAATTGTAACATAAATTGTAAAATTTCAGTAAAAAAACATGTTTCTATGTACTTTTTTAAGAGATTTAAAGCCATCAGAATAAAATTCTTTTTAATAGAAACCATTCTTAGGTTTCTTACAAGGTTTCTTACAACGACAATTTTAGTTAGGTACGCAGATATGTTAAGAAACTACAATTTTGGTCTTGATGTTATAAGATTAATACATTTTCAAATATGTAGGAATTCTTTTGAACCTAGTTAAAAAAAATGTTACTTGGCCAGCTAGTTTCCTTTTCACTACTCAAACTATCGAACGAGGCCTTATCATTTGTCACAACCCTCTTGTTCGCATAGCACTTAACCTAATTGCCACTCCCGCAGATGGAAACGCGGTGAGCTCGAGCCTGATCCCCGGCGGCCACTGCCGCGACTACAACGGGAAGATGTACGAGACGGGCATGCACTATATGCCGGGACCCGACTCCTGCCGCCTGTGCATCTGCGACAGTGGGCTGCCCAAGGCCTGCAAGATGGTGCTCTGTGAGGCGTTCAGCAAGTGCAAGTCCTTCCAGACCGTGGGCAGCGGCAACAACTGCTGCGAGGTGATCTGCCTGGACGACCAGTTCAGCGACGGGAGCACGGACTTTGGCATTTGACTGGTGGCCAGTGGCATCACGGCCACCCTCTCGCTGTCGCTGCTCTTCTTTCTGGTGAATCGCTTGAGGCAGCGCAAGATTAGGGCGCGGGAGAATCGCCAGAACGCGGAGGACCAACGCAGCATTGTGGGCAGTATAGGGTGAGTTTCTCATATGCTGTCTTCCTAGCTTCTATGATCTTTAATTCTTAATTGCACTTTAGTTACATCGCCGGGAACATGGGCTACATGGAGGGCAACCTGAGTGCCATTGATTACTCGTATGGTGGCGCAGCCACCCACTATCCACTGTGGAAGCCGCACTTCCCCCGCGGCGAAGCTCCTCCCCCGTACGAGGAGGCGGTGGCCATTTCCCAGGCAGAGGCTCTGAGCGCCCAGTGTACCGTCAGCCTGCCCGCCAGCTCCCAGAGGGCGGTGGCCACCGTCAGTCAGCAGCAGCAGCAGGCTGTGGCTCAGGCTCAGCAGCAACAGCAGATGCAGCAGCAGCAGATCCAGCAGCAGCAGATCCAGGCTCACCAACACCTGCAGCAACACACGCTCCAGCTGCACACGCAGCCCCAGCAACACCACCAGCCCTACAGTCAGCAGCTGGTGGCCCATCCTCACCCGCAGCACTCCCATGTAGCGGCTTCTGTACTCCCACAATCCAACCAGTACACGCAGAGCACCACCAACCTGATCAACATCAATATCAACAGTGGCGGGGTGACGACTATAGCCACCGGGGAGAACCACCAGCCGCCCTATAGCCTGCAGGGCGATCATCACCACCAGCAGCAGCTCAGCCTGGAGCAGCAACATCAGCAGCAGCAGCAGCATCTGGGGCAGCCGCCTGTCAGCAGTGGCTCTATATGCCTCCAGACCATGCCCAAGCCACCAGTCTCTGCTGAGTGCAGCTACAAGAACTGCCACCTAAACATCAGCGCCAGCGTGACCACAGCGGCGGCCAGTTCCAGTTCGGCAGCGTATACAACAGGCAGAAGGACCACGCCTCGGGGATCCCAGGAGCTGCTCAACCAACTTCCCCAGCAGCAGCAGCAACAGCAGCAGTATCTCACGGTGGCCGATGTGGAGATCAATGCCAGCGCCAGTGCTGCCAGCTACCATTCCCTGCCAGCCACCAGTGGAGAGCTCTTGTCCACACCCACTCATGCCCAGGTGATGCATCACCAACAGCAGCAGCAGCAGCAACACCTTCTAGCGGCCATTTCTTCACCGGCCATGGAGCTTATGCAGCCCCTGGAGATTGCCACGATCTCATCGCCACCCCCCTGCAGCACAGCGGATTCTGTGACACAGACAACTCTGCATGGAACACTCAAGAACAGCCAGCAACAGATCAGCAAGACACCTTCCAGCTCGCGTCGCTACCATCGCACCATTCCGCGATACTTCGCTGTGGCCGATCCCCTTCAGGTGTGTTTTTAAAGTATTACAAATATTTCATATCAATACTATTTTGTAAGAACAGTCAGCTTAAATAGCTACAGAGAATTTATATAGAGGAGGATTTTTTAAATAATATACATCTATGTATTTAACAACATATTACACATACAATGAAAAACCACAAAGGAACTACTTATGTCGAAAACTAACTCAACACTTTGAGATCATGATAAAAAGTATTTTTGTTTTGTACAACTCTATCTTCAGGTTAAGCCCAAGACCAGCAATAGCTCCACTTCCACGACCGAGGTCACCGGAAAGCAGGCCAGCAAGAAGCCCATGTGCCAGTGCCCCATCCAGCACGTGCCCATGTCCTACATGGGTAGTACGGCCAACGCCAATGCCTTCCTCAGCGGAGCCGGCAAGCTGTTCGCTACCAACTCCAGCAGCAGCAGCACCTCCACGCCCACCTGCTCCCTGTCACCCGGGGCAACTGGATCTGGGGGAGTCCGACATGCGGCCACCTTGTCCTACGGACAAAGGGCCAAATCCTCGACGAATCTGCAGCAGCAGACACAGGATTTGGGAGGTGGAACACTGAGGCGCAATGGATGTGGGCACGAGCCGAAGATCGCTACCATCTCTAAGCAGGTGGGCGATGAGACACACCACCCGCACTCGGGATCCGGAGGCGGAGTTAATGTCTCAGCCATCATTCCGCCGCCACCGCTGCAGCATCCCGAAGAGGTGTCCGCTCCACCAATTGTCCTGGGTCGAGTGCAGAAGCGGTCCTCTAGCAACTCTGCTGAAAGGGGGCGCAGCACGAGCACCAGCGGCAGTGCTGGACGCAGTGCATCCAGCGGTGGCGGCGATTCCCTTTCCAGCGCCTACTTGAATCGAAAGGTGAGTTCGAAATGTAAGTAATCCCTTTGTGAGAGCTTGACATGGCGGGGAATGAGATCGAAGTGGAAATTGGAGAGGGACTTGATTGGATATCTCTCGTTTCATTCCTCGATTTTGGTTTTCCCTTTACCTACTCCCGGAGCTAATCCTTTGTCCTTTTCCAGGTTGATGCCTACTTGAGTTTGACGCAGAAACAGCAGCAACATTTCTTTAACCAGCACCAGCAGCAGCCAGATCAGAGCAATCCGACTTTACCACCGAAACTCTACAAAAGCCTAACGAATTTAAAGAGCGCCACCGTGGTCAGCACATCCTCCTCCTGCTCCTCGTCCGGCAGCGGGAACAACAACGCCGTGGCCACCATTTACACGCTGAGCAAGCCGGCGACCAGTGGTCAGCGCAAGGAGCAGACACCCTCGCTAACCCTTCCTCCAGCAAAGCCATCCGCTGGAGCCGGCGAGAAGCTGGCCAGCGGCAAGATAAACTCGAGCACCTTTTATCCGCTGGCCAATCACGTGACTTACACACTGCCCAAGCACATCAGCGGCAAGGTGTCGCTGAACAGCACGATCAACAGCGTGGTCAGCAAGGTGCCCTCGGTGGTCAGCATCCCGCCTGTGGAGAACAACAACCCCGCTGGCCAGCAAGCAGGAGCTCCTTCCAAGAGCACCACCCTGCCGAAGATACTGCGCGTGAAGCGGGACACTGGATCGGGAGCGGGATTGGCCATCGCTCACTGCCAGATGCCCGTTTACCCGCTAACGACGAAGGCAAGCACATCCAATGGAGGCTCCAGCGGACGATCGCCCAGCAAGCAGCAGCAGCTTCCCGTGTGCACCACCTCGAAGAACTGCCTCAGTCCCAAGGAGCACTTCCTGCCCAACGACACCAGCCTGGACGATGACTACCTGAGCGAGTGCGAGAACTGCAAGACGGCCCAAAGTGCTAAGTATTACCTGGATGCGGAGATGAGCGGCGGCGGATCCTCGGCCTCGCACCAGGAGACAATGACGCTGCAGCGCAAGTCGCTGGAGGAGACCAATGAGGAGCCGCTCGACAGCTACTACCGCAGCTCGCACACCCTGCCCAGCAATGCCAAAAAACATGGGTGAGTTTAGGGTTGTAAAGATTTTTTTCAATATAAAAAGATAAAAATGGGATTACCTATAAACAGTTTTATTATAAGACGAAGAAGATTTCAAACTAAAAAACATTAATTAAGAGCAAAAGCTTCCTTTACAGCATCCAAAGAGATTTTCAAAAAATTTCAAGTACCTTCATTTAAAAAAAAAAGCCTCGTTTGACAATATACATTTTGGTATTTCTGGGAATCTAATTCGAACTCAATATACCCTATAATTCTGATCTCCCTCGTCATTAGCAAAAATAACAACCGGGAAAAGTGGCAGTTTTCGACAATTCCCGCTGCCAGCTCGTCGGATGAGGATGTCAATGAATGAGATTTAAGCCATTTTCTTTAAGGTGCCCGATCCCTGGCCAGAAGGGCGTCCTAAAGAAAACGTAGGCTCCAAAAACCACTCCCAACTCCCCACCACGGAAGGCTTATCAACTTGAGAAGAGAGAAGGTACTCAACTTATAGCTGCTGCAACGATAAAGAGATTCTGTATATAGGCACATATTTCTATGTATGAAGCGTACTCTAATCTAACCTAAATTAAGTCATTAAAAATGTGTTGACGGTAACCAATTGATTGTTAGATATAACCATGACGGTACTTAACCCAACAGCGGCATGTAAATCTGCGCTTTTGTTATGCACCTGTATATCTCTGTATGTATGTAATTGAATCTGTACTATACGATATGAAACAATAGGCTTAAAGAGTTATGCCAGGCAAGAAATTAAATATAACCAATGCATTATGAGGATATTAGCGAAACTGTTGAATACTTAGCATATATGAAATTGATCATTGAGATGTCAAACCCTACTGCCATCAGCCGTTTTGCCAACGTTAACTGTCAATAACTGTGTATGTATGTAATATTTAAATAATGAATGTACGAAACTTACATTTTATCTAAGAGTACCGAATTTGACCAAAATTCAAGGTATTTCCCCGCTGCTCATTCGCAAAATGCACCAACATTGCACATACGAACTCTAGGATAAACCAATTGACATATACATACATAGATGTAGAGTTACAAGTAGGATACGAATTTGAATTCAAAGCTCATCAACAATTCATCCCAGCTAAAGTCTAACTTCTAAATTGTCTGTTCTTTTCCCAATCAACTCAAATGAATGTACCATATTAAATGAATCTTCGTCAGTTTATCTGTAGAAATAAGTAATTGTTTCCAAGTCGTTTTTGAACACACTAAGAAGCGTATATATGTATGTAAGTGTGGGGTTTAATAGACATTAGACGGTTTCTTGATCGATAACGAAGGACTTTCTATAGAATAACTTTCGTTTACTTCCTGAATCGGGCGGGTCCTAGACAGTCTAATGCCAACGATATAAGCACGATATAATTATATGTATAGGGAATACAGGGAGAAGAGAAGCGTCCCAAAAGTTCTGCGACGTTGAATTGTTTGATTTGCTAAACTAGTCGTAATCATACTAAGCCAGGTACTACGCAAGCAATTAGTCGAAGCTTCACTTAGACGAAAGCCAATAATACCCAAGTAGACACAACAAAATAACTTATAATTTTCTTTAGACTTAGTTTGATTCTAATTTAGCTAATTTCCCCTCTCACTTCTGATAACAAGGATGAAAACTTGGAGACGATTCTTGTTCCACTTTTGGTTGTAAATGATCTCAGACCTGAAAACTGTATTGTGTTCAACGGATGCTCAAACTAGCTATATACCAACCAATAAAGGGGAATTGTACAATTTGTTGTTTGTGTTCGAATATTGTACGTTCAACAAAGACTCTGTTATCAAATGCTCAAGGCGTGTACTGACCACAACGCAATCGTGTCCCCCAATTCGGGGGAGTAATTTAGCAAACTGAAATTACAAGTATTACAGAAATTACTCAATAGTATTAAATAATGAAATCAAACGTTTTTCAATATACTTATTAGTGAGTCATTTATCAAAATTTTGTTTCAACAAAAAACTAAAACAACATATGTACATCACGGCTAAGTACGAATTTTTATTCAATAAGCTATATTTACTATTAAACGAAATCTCAAGAAACCAAATATTTAATTAACAAATAAAATACTTGGTAATAGTAGTTTAAAATTAAAAAAGATAAAAAATAAATTAAAATTAAATTAGTGTGCGATAGTTAAAACAAATTTACCAAATCGAAAAACCAAACCGTTTCAAAAATTATTCAACACATTTGATGTCGATGTCGCCTGTTGTTCGAACGTAATCGGTATCGACGGTCATTGTGTTTCAAAAACGATATTGAGATTTGTATGAATAATTGCTTAAACAACAAAATATTGCGAGTATCAATGTGTTATTGAACAAACATCGTATTGTAACTATTTAAATTTAATTGAACTAAAAATGGAAAAATAAATTGGTCTATGATTAAAACTAAATCATTGTTTAACTCTTCTTTATTTAAAGTATTTATGACCCCAACTGATGCGAAAAATACGACTCTCCTCCTTCTCTACTGCGCACCAAACTTATAATAACCTTTAGAATCCAGCGATCTCTCCAATATGCCCAAAATAACAAGTCAGTTCTTGAGGTTTTAATTGTAAAAAATGCAATACAATTTGTTACGTGTTTTTTTCGTTTCGTTTTTCTTTTGTATTTAAATCATAAAAACAATTTTACGATGTATCAGATTTGCCTTTAGTTTATATATTATGTAAGGAATAACCTATTAGTTGTTTTTTTTTGCAATGCCTGATTCTGCTATAGATGCACAACGCTCGCAAGCGAAATTTGTGTTTTCTTTTTTTATACATACTCGACAACAAAATTAAATAAATTAAGTTATGTATGTATTTTTTGTTGGTACTTGTTTGTTTCGGTTTGATCAACGGACACGGAGCGGAGGCGGGGAAGATGGAGCTGAAGGACAAGGAGCAGGGCAAAGTGGCCTAATAAAGATGATGCTGCTACGGCTGTCGCTGCTGAAAAAAGAACCAATCGGATCCTAGCTTAGTTCTACTTCTTCGAGGGCTGACTATCCAAAACAGGTGTGATTGTCTTGCCTCCAAAGATCTGACCCCAACCGATCAAGCTGTAAGTGGAAAATGGGATTAGGTACAGCCCTCTTAGGGAGACTCTTTTGACAGCTAACTCACCGCCAGTGGTTCTCCACACGTCTGCTGAGGGCGATCTTCTCGCCCTTCTCCGTGCACACGGGCGTCGTGAGCACAATTTTGGCCAGATCACCCTTGGTGGCCGAGATGCGGCCGCCAGTGCTCAACGAGCCGATATTCACCAGCAGGATCTCGTTCTTCTGCAGCTTCTCCACGCGTGCTCCCTTCTTGTCGCCATCAGTGCGGACGCCCAGAAGGCGGCGCAGCAGGTAGTACGAGATTTCCAGCTCCTGATAGATGTCCGGCAGCTGGCCAACGGCGCCCAGCACCTGGCCGACCAAACGATCGGCACGGCACAGCGTCGGATCGATCTTGGTTCCCACACCAATAAGTCCACCGGGCACGGCGTACTGCAGCTCGTTCTGCTCGGCAAAGAGCGAGACGATCCGCGAGAAAATTGGTCGGCAGGTGATGTTGCCATCGCTGTCCTTGGTCACGACGCCCGGACGTACCTCAATCTCTTGGCCCACCTTCAGCACACCGCTCAGGATAGAGCCGCCGGCCACGCCGCCTTTCAGGTCTGCCACCTCGCAGCCCGGCTTGTTCACGTCGAAGGATCGGATGACGATCAGACGGGGCGGGGCGTTGAAATCGCGCGGCGGCACGGGAATCTTGTTCACAATGTACTCGCAGAGCACATCGATGTTGTACTTGAGCTGGGCCGAGATCGGAATGATCGGCGCGCCCTCAGCCACGGTGCCCTGGACGAATTTGGTGATCTCTTCGTACTGCTCCTTTGCCTGGCTCTCCTTGATCAGGTCGATTTTGTTTTGTAAAATCAGAATCTGCTTTAGCTTCATAATCTCAATGGCAGCCAAATGCTCAGAGGTTTGCGGCTGTGGGCAGGATTCATTGCCTGTCATTAGGGTATAAAAGTTATTAAATTGAATATTTTAGATGTACGGGTAAATTTCTTTAACTCAAAAAACTAGTTTTATAAATACAAGGATACAAACAAGCATTTTAATAAACGCTTCTGTATTTATTTGAGATTTAATTGTATCAACACTTTTGAGTTAAACTAATTTCGAAGGAACAGGTTACTCACCAGCAATAAGCAGCAGGGCGGCGTCCATCACAGCGGCGCCGTTCAACATGGTAGCCATGAGAATGTCGTGACCGGGGCAATCCACGAAGCTCACGTGCCGCACAAGTCTGAAGTTGCCGGAGCAGTTGGGTCGGGTGCAGGGCAAGCTGTCGTCCTTGCTCGATGCATCCGATACGAAACTGGCCGGGCGCGGGCACTTGGGGTTGTCACACTTGTAAATTTTGGCATTGGCGTACCCTGAAAGCATGGCGATAAGATTTGTGAAGAACATGAGACTACGGGTTCTTAATAATATCTTGGCAAAAATGTGTTAAAAGCGCATGGAAAAGCTGTAATCCTAGATGGTCTGGAATAAATGTCCTAAAATCTACAAAGAAAGGAGCTTACTATGCTTAAAAATATATTTGTTTTCCCAATACATAAGATTTAAGATTTCACCTTTAAATTGAATCAAGCAGCACGTTAGATATCATAAGATATTTATTGTGAAATCGGTTATACACATAATACCGTACATAATTTCAGGGCGTTACAAAAGTGTTTGGCGAAACACGTCATTGAATAATAATAAGTGTAAAAATGCATGTACAAATTATACAGAATTTTCATTTCATAATCCTTTAGTCGAGTCTTAATCAAACTTTGTATCCGTCGATATTCGCATTTGGCAGTGCAAACAATTAACAAATAAATAATGTTAATGCCATAAAATCAGCTTAATAATAACCAGCAACAACAACAATCAAATGAGTTGCAAAAAAAAAATATGTTCAATTAAAAAGGACAATGTGAGGAAGGCTGTGTTCGTTCAGAACAGGACCTTTCGGCAATTGTCTGCTCCGCAGCGGCACTCGACGCGCGCAGCCGTCGAAAGGTTCTCGTAGGGCAAGTCTTCGTTGTCCGCGCGTATGTAGTCGAAGCTGAGCTCCTCGCCCGCCCTGATTGGACGCAGCGTAAAAAATACAAGGTGGGGCAGGGCCACGTTCAAGTGCTCGATCCAGCAGGGGAAGACGGCGAGATTGGGATCACACGAGTGGTTGATAAAGTGCGATATGTTGCCATAGTTGGCCGCATCGATGGTGTACTCGCTCTCTTGGGCCGTGTTGTAGTCCAGGTCAAACAGGTACGTCCTGCCCTTGTCGTCGTACGCCTTGCCCCGCTCGTTGGCCTCGTCGCTGGTGATGATCTCGCCGATGTACTCGCACACGAACTCACCCTTGCGCAGGGCGTTCGGAGTGCGCACCCCCCAGCCGCTTCCGTTGCTCGTCTTGAACAGCACCAGCGGCAGCTGCCGTCCGTGCTGCACCAAGCGGTTGGAGCAGCTTGCATCGCAGGAGCAGCGGCTATTGCACTCGAAGATGGCGCTGCCGGGACGCAGGCGTAGGCGACGTGTGCTTCGCTCGTAGGCGAACAGTTCGCTGGCCATGCGGGCACAGCACTTGGTGGAGGCAGCGCACTCCCTTCCGCCATCTTCTTCCACACACTTGCAGCCCAGAAGGCCCGCTTCCGGCTTGGGTACATTTTCGCCGATAATATTTTTCTGAATGTACTTAAAGCTGCCATCTATGGTGTCCAGATCCACTTTGTTCTCCACTCGTATAGGCGGCGACGGCTGCTCCACATCATTCATGCTCTCCTCAAACTGGGCGAGGTCTAGCAGCTGCTTACGCCGCACAAATTGAGCCCGCTTCAGCTGCATGCTTCGGAGGGCTCGCTCTCCAATCTTTTGCGGCTCTTTTTGACTCCGGCTGCTGGCCGCCCGGTACTGGGCGAGTAGGACAAGGTCCAGGTGCAGCATGAGCGGCTCGTAGGCGTCGACCTCGGTCACATTGATGTTCTCCAACAGGGGTATGGCCTCAAGCTGCGCCTCGAGCTCAATAGTGATCTGGGCAACGTACGTCTCATAGAGCTGCAAGTGCCGCTCCACAAACTCTTCCAGCTGGACGCAATCGGCCAAGTGGTCGAGCCTCTCCCAAGTGTTTTTGCTGGCGGGGTATCCCAGCCATTTGACAAAGAAGACGGGCTTATATTGGGCCACCTCCACGCACTCGATGCGCTCCACAATGTACTCGCCCTTGGGCGGTTTGATCACCATCGATCCGCGGTTGTTCTTGGACCGCTTGGGGTCGGGAGTGCGCGTGCTCGCGCAGCTGCTGCGTCGTCGCTTCAAATCGGTGGATCCCATACGTGGCACCTCGTGCTCATCGCAGCCAAGGACGCTGCCGTAGCCGCTGCTGTGGCTGGGACTAAGCGAGGTCTGGCTGCTGCTCCGGCGGTTGGTGCGTCTCTCCTGGCTGGGAACGTAGGAGGGCGCTGGCATCGTACAGAGCCGCCGGCGAAACCGGTTGTGGCTTCGCTGTTCGGCCAGATGCCGCCGCAGGCGGGAGGCCTGCTCTATTTCGTACTGCTGTCGCTGCTGCCGCGAGCTCAAAAGTTTTTTGATTTTCTTTTCGCTTAAGCGTTCTGCAAATGACAATTTTGGACATTTTTGGATTGGGTGGTGGGTTGTGTGGTTTTGTGGACGCGCCGCAACCGAAGTAAACGAAAACGAAAGTAAAATGGGGGGGAAAAAGAAGAAAAAATTTGCAATTAATTAAATTGCTGGATTATCATTTGTATCAATCAAATTATCAATTTCAAGACTAAGCTAACAGGAAAAGACAATCTTACTACAAGGATGAGGTAAGCATCGATTAGAAAAACTTCCTCGTGTGATTTCTAGTGATTTTTAGTCAACTAAGGCGACGACACACCTTGAGAGGCAAGGCAACGCGTGCTAATCCAGCAATTTAAGTAAACATAATACACAGAAGTAAAAAATACATTCGCAGAACGCTTTTTCAACAGTTTCTCGATCCAAAGCAGCGACAGGTAATTTAGAGGAGAGCTCCGTTGGCTACACGGTGTGCCGTCGTCGGTACTGGGTTTTAGTAAGAGTTCTTAAGATTAAAAAGGATTATGGGGGACGGGAAATGATGAGGATACCTTCGGCCAGCCGAGGAGGTGTACATTCTGGAGGTCACAGGCTTAGGGCACTACGGGGTTACAGGCGAGCAGGAAAGATCAACATACGGCTAACTTAGACTGAAAATACACCATAGGAGGCTAGGTTACTATCCTAGTCGTCTCTCGCCACTCACCAAGCTTGATCGTGATGTTGCGCTCCAGTTCGTTTTTGAAGCGCACCGTCTGCACGCCAGAGATGGCCTTGACCACCGTGGATTTGCCGTGCGCTACATGACCGATGGTGCCGATGTTGATGGTCGCCTGCCGCGAGATCACCTCCGGGGAGAGGGGCGTAAGTTTGCTGATTTCCTGCAAGAGCACGGATACAAGCCGATTAATAAACGAGTCTCGGGGGGCTCTCAGTAAGGTAGTTTCGTTTACCACCCCCACGCCCTCCAACAAAACGACCCGCCGCCTTAGACGCATGGGTGTGTGTGTGTGTGTGTGTGCGTGTGTATATAGGAAAGCAGTAGATTTTGAGGTTAGAATGTCGGTGGAATTGCATCAGCTATATGGATGACAACAGTTGGGCTGACCGCTCGAAACTGAGCGGCTTGCCATGTCCGACTCCTTGCATAGGTACACATACGGCCCATGTGCAGGGCGAACATGGGAAAACCGTCCGGGCCCAAACTGTAGCGCCACGTGCTGTATTTCCCCTGTGTTTCTCACCCCCGACGGGCGACAACAAAAGGCTGTTGGCCATTTGCAAAACCCGGTCAAACATCCTGAAAAACTATGCCTGCCGATCTGGGCGCGTCCTTGCGTCCCGCCCCCGCTGTTTTTTCCCGGGAAGCGGCCTAATAGTGACGACGCGTACACTTTCACACACAGAAAAAAGCAGGCGGCGTTTTGCGGGCGTCTTTTCAGCTGCTTACCAAGTTGCTGAGGTCCTGCTTCTGCAAGTTGCGGTTCACACTGATTTGAGCTTCAGCCGTGGCCATGTTGGTGTTGTTTTGACAAACGATGCGTATACAAAATTATAAAATTAATTTTCAGCTAATGCAGCTCGGCATCAAATGTTGTCCGCGCGTGTTGTAAAGGACCGAAAACGCGCTGTAATCTGGCGGACTAGTGTTGCACAGCGACGCCGCTCATTGGATTGGGTTTGCCAATCGATAGGTGCTATCGACGGTGACCGCCATCGATACACTTACAGTTCTGCAGCCGCAAACGCCAGGTAAAAATCTGCTCCGCTTCTGCTCAACTGTACCGCCGCTTTTTGAGGTAAATATCTCGTGAATTACGACAGCACACACACCGGAAAAGCGAGCAGAATGTCGAGCGTGCCAAAGCGAGCCAAGCTGGACGGCGCCCCCGCCGACGGCAACACATCCGCCGGCAACAACGAGGAGGAGTCGGAGGCGTTGGAGCAGATCGATGCCTGCCAGAACGAGATCGACGCGCTGAACGAGAAGGCCAGCGAGGAGATCCTGAAGGTCGAGCAGAAGTACAACAAGTTGCGGAAGCCGTGCTACGAGAAGCGCAGCGAGCTGGTCAAGCGGATCCCCAACTTCTGGGTGACCTCGGTGAGTGTCTATCGGCCATGATTGGCATTTGTCCCAGGTCCGCGTGTCTGATAAAGACCCCTTGCTGCCGATGCAAAACAGTGCGTCATGAAAATGTAATTGATTTTGTCCCCAAGTACACATGTACAAGAAATTTTCTCTATTCGAGGGATTTTTTCTTGTTCATCTTTTGCTGCGATGCCGCCGCCGGCTCCCCGCTCTTTTGGCCATGGAGTGTGCGGCAGTTATCGATACACTCGTCTGGCCGGCCCGTTTGGAAAATACACAAATTTTCCGAGCCGATGAAGGGCTTAAACTCAAAAAAAACATAAATGGAACCAGCTAACTATCTTGGGGCCATTAACTCAAGTACCTTCCCTGCTTGCCAGCCCCAAAAACGTGCACCTTTGTTATCGATAAGCATGCAAATTCTTTTTTCCATCCCCGTGCTAATTCAACTCCCTCCTTGCAGTTCATAAACCACCCGCAAGTATCCGGCATTCTGGACGAGGAGGAGGAGGAATGCTTGCACGCTTTAAACAAACTGGAAGTTGAGGAGTTCGAGGATATCAAGTCTGGCTACCGCATCAACTTCCACTTTGATGAAAACGCGTACTTCGAGAACAAGGTGCTCACCAAAGAGTTCCACTTGAATTCAGCGGGTGAGTCCACCACAAGAGCACAAAAAGTCACAGAACTTACTTTTATCTTTTAAACTTTTAGCGGCCTCTGAAAATGGGGATTGGCCAGCGTCCACCAGCACGCCCATCAAGTGGAAGGAGGGCAAGAACCTGCTCAAACAGCTCCTAACGAAGCCCTACGGCAACAAGAAGAAGCGCAACTCCGAGTATAAGACCTTCTTTGACTGGTTCTCGGATAACACCGACCCCGTCAACGACGAGATCGCAGAACTGATAAAAGACGACCTTTGGCCAAATCCACTGCAGTATTATTTGGTACCTGATATTGAGGTGGAGCCCGAGGACGAGGAAGACATTGAAGAGAACGAGGAGGAGGCGTTTGACGACGAGGACGGTGAAGATGGCGAGGGCGACGAAGACGACGAGGATGAAGGTATAAGTTCAAACCTCATTTTGTTCAGAAGAGCAATAACTAACAGTCTAAACCCTTTACAGATGACAAGTAAATTTTAATTTGCTCCCACTCGAACGCCCAAAGTGTTTCCAACCACTTGCAACTACAGTTTCCCGTGTGGTTATACAACATTCACATATTTGCAACCATTTCAAGCATATTTAGGTTTCGATTTAAGTCATACATACTGTATGAAGAGCAAGGAAATTAAAATCACAACTTATAAACAACAAATTAAAAAGACGTGAATTGAATCTCAAATCGAGTCTTTTCAAATGTCCGCCCTTTTCCAGTACTACCTTTTTTGTTGGCCGAATCTGGTTTTTTAAGAATTTATATCAGCAATTTTCGGTTTTCTAAGTGGTATAAAACAATTATGTTAAAAATGACTCATGACATCACTTTTGTAATAATAAAATAAAACTGAATAAAACTTGTTTTAATTAGTATTAAAAACAATAAATTAAAATGTGTTGTATTCGATAGTTGCTGCCCAGCCCTACCCGATTTTTGTATCGACGCAAACAACTCTGGCGCAGGTATCTAAAAGAGCCGTAACGTAACCCTGGTCACAGCTGCGATTTTTAGCTGAAAAATTCTCTGGACAAACGATGGCTTGCGTTAACAAATTGGCACTTTTGGTAGGTTTTTAAATGAATAACTCAAGGAAAACAGGATTCCACGAATCATAGCCAAGGGGTTTCAAGTGCGGCACACAAAAACATTGATCAGGACATCTGACATCGCATGTACAATTATCTAATGCGATTTTCTTGGTTATGTAATTTCTGCCCACTTTAACCCACAAACCCTTAGTTGTTTGTTTTTGTTTAACCCAAGAACGCACTAATGACTGTCATTTGAACACCCCACAGAGCCGCACTCTCAGCTCGGCTGCCGGCACCGCGATGGTGAAGCCCCCAGTGCAGCTGTTCGGCCTGGAGGGTCGCTACGCCACCGCCTTGTACTCGGCCGCCACCAAGCTGAGCCAGCTGGAGCAGGTCGAGAAGGACCTGACTGCCCTGCAGACCACCATCAGGAGCGACAAGAAGCTGCGCGAGCAGGTGACCAGCCCGATCATCAACAAGAAGGTCATGGCCACCGCCCTCAAGGAGGCATCCGAGAAGCTGCGTTTCGCCCCGGCCACTGCCAATTTGCTGGGTCTTTTGGCCGACAACGGCCGCTTGAAGAAGCTGGACAACGTGATCAACGCCTTCAAGACCATCATGGCCGCTCACCGCGGTGAGGTTGTCTGCGAGGTGGTCACCGCCAAGCCCCTGGACTCCTCCCAGAGCAAGCAGCTGGAGGGTGCTCTTAAGGTAGTTACTTCTTTTCCTTCTTCCTGTTCCCATTTCATGGTTACCTTTGTTTTTAGGCCTTCTTGAGTGGCAACCAGTCGCTGAAGATCACCTCCCGTGTGGACCCCAGCATCATTGGTGGCCTGATCGTTTCCATTGGCGACAAGTACGTCGACATGAGCATTGCCACCAAGGTGAAGCTCTATACCGATGTCATCCAGACCGCTGCCTAGACCTGTAAGGATTAGCTCTTGATTTAGATGATTCAAGCTGATAGTTTGAAATTGGAATTCAAGCGGTAATTGCGAATAAACCACTCTTTTCCCTTAGAAAACCAACGAAAGTTCTTTGGCGACTTGTGTAGAGTTTATTTATTCTTCAGGAAAGCTTTTTAGGCCTGGCTGGTTTCAACCCTAGGAACCTCAATATTTGAATTCTGCAGCTTCGCTACTTTGTCCTGGATTGTCTGCTGCAGCAAACTGTGCTGCTGCAGAAGATTCTCCAGTTCGTTGATGCGAGCTCTCTGCAATTCCAAAACCTTGGTGTAATTGGATGCCGCCGGGTCATCGATCCAGTTGTCATCCAAGGCGTACTGGCGCCCTTTACTCTGATTTTGGCAACGATTACCTCCCAATTGACGACTGGGTCCTTCAGACTGCTGCACTTGACTTTGATTGTGTATTGTACAGGTGCAGGTACAGGTACAGGTTTCACCCAATGAATCCTTCTGATTCTGCGGTTCTTCTGTGGCTTCGGGGCATCTTTTATCTATTTTGGCCTCTTCTTCGAGGACCAGGACATTGGTCTTGTTGGGATCGGAGGTGTCAACACACACTCGGTAGTTGGGCTTGTCGATTTCCGGGAAAACAGCTCGTTCATTGCATTTGGTCAGATCCGACTCCTGCACGCAAACCTCGGGAGGCGGCGCTGACGGACGAAGCGTAGTCGGAAAGCAGCAACAATCATCGAAGTCGTCTTTACTGGTACCATTCATAAGAAGCACATTAATAGCATTTGAATATTTTCGCTTGTTATCATGGCCAAAGCTTCTTGAATTTTTGATATTTCCGGCAGAGAACCCTGTGGCTAAACTTGCTGTTTGGTAGCTGAACGAACCCTTCGACTTGCGTCGACTTATAGGTAAGGAAGCACGGGGCTGTAAAGTGAGTTTGGAGCACTGCACCTCCTGGTCCTTCAACTGGCAGTTGATGCATGCCTGGCAGCATTGGGATCTCAGCTCCGGCTTTCGTCTCTTGTCCTGTTGGCTTACATTTGTCCTGGAGCTATCATTGCTCCAATACCTTTGGGAACTTGCAAGGCTGAGATAATCATCTGCCCGCGACTTTGGTTGCTCAGATCCTTGTTGCTTGACGGCGGGATGGTATGGACGTTCACGAAATAAGGGTTTTTGTGGACCACCGTACGTTTTCTCCTCTTGGACTTTTTCTTTACTTGGCAGGCCTCCGGGATATCGTGGGACTTGGTAGTTTGTGTAGGGATACCCATCCGGCGGGCGTCGGTTGGTGTTGCTCCGCAGCGCTGGACAGTTTGTACAGGTGGAACCTGGTGGAGGGGCTCTGGTGTTTGAAGGTTCACGAAATATTTGGTCTTTGTGGACCACCGTTTGAATTCTCCTCTTGGACTTTTTCTTTACATGGCAGGCCTTCGGGATTCCGTTGGACTTGATAGCTTGTGTAGGGATACCCTTTAGGCGGGCGTCGGCTGGTGGTGTTCCGCAGTGCTGGACAGTTTTTACAAGTGCAACCTGGTGGAGGGGCTCTGGTATTCGTGTTCATCGATCTCTGGAGCTGCACATTGAAATGATTGGTTTCTCCCGAATTTTAGAGAAGACCGTTCGCCACCGGACCTGGACCTTGGTGCCTGTTGAGTAGCGCAGTTTGGACCCATTCGAGTATAGCCATTACCCTGAAGCATTCTGTTGGCGGCACCACGATAACGGCAGTTGCTCCTTTTGTATATGTCACGGCGATCTTGTGAATCCTCACCAAAACTCTGGTCGCTGTGGTTTTGCATCGTCTTGTTGTTGGTGGGATAGGCACAGCCGTAGCGACGCTCCCGTGTCCCATTAGTATTAGGCCGACTCAATCCCGAAGAGCTCCACTCGACGCTGGATTTATGGTTCGCGGTTCTGAGCTTAGCGCCAGCCGCAGACCGAGCTCCAGCACCAGGTGCACTCTCCGGGTTCGGGTTGGATCCCTGGATCACGTCCAAATGGGAGACGCAAACACAGCCGTGCCGGCACAACGATTCCGTGTCCACATCGGAGCTGAGGTTTGCTAAACCCTGCCACCGCCTAGCCTCCATCATGTTCCGCGGGTAGACGCAGTGTTCTCCCGGCTCCTGGCCACAGATTATACAACGACGATGCATTTTGAAACGAACAACTACGACATTATTGGTTAAATTTTGAATTTTGAATCGATGACCATTTTACCTAGTCGATAACAGGTATCGGAATGGGCCCTATCTGCACTTTTTGTTATGTTAATTTATTCCTGAAAAGTGTGGCCAGTCGCTGGCGAACAAAAAAGCCAGCATTTTCAAGTAATTTTGCCAACGCGTTCTTTTCGGTATTCTGGGCGCGAAAGGGGCAAGCTTACTGCATACGTTCAGTTTAAAAATAGTAAATGCAACGAACTTTTGTGTATTTTACTGGCCTACTCTCAATGACTAATCTTGACAGGTGAAACAATGAGTTTGACAAACAACACTTTGGCCATGGTCATGGCCCGGAGCCCCAGTTTAGGCGCAACAAGTCGCGGTGACCTGGAGAAGGTTTTGGCAATGCTAGTCCTAGGATTGGGCAGCTTGATTTCCGGAATGCTGCCCGCCTTTATTTCGGAACGCAATCGACACAGGTTTCCACTGACCACGTCCCTGCTTCTGTGCTTTGGTGCTGGCATTCTACTGGCCACCGCTCTGGTGCACATTCTGCCCGAGGTGAGTTTCAGGTGCATTCCAGTGCTTGTGTAATTTGATAATGAGTATGAAAATTCAACAGGTGCGCGAGCAAATGGACTCGAAATTTGCTGAGGTAGCCATGTGCGGCGGCTTCTTCATTATCTACTTCATCGACGAGTTTATTCACTACTTCTTTGGCGAGGCCATTCAGCACACACATTCGCATTCCCAGATCCCCGAGTCTGAGCCAACTAGACCCAGAAATGGAAATGGCTATGGCGCAGTGGGTGAGCGAGCGCCCTTGCTATCAGCGGAACCGACGTCACATCATG
This sequence comes from Drosophila oshimai, assembly GCA_018150695.1. Lineage (NCBI taxonomy): Eukaryota > Metazoa > Arthropoda > Insecta > Diptera > Drosophilidae > Drosophila > Drosophila oshimai. Next base: position 107,320 of record JAECWM010000013.1, on the reverse strand, counting down.
AACACTCGCATGACCAGTAGGTCGAGTGCATTTCATGCACCCCACCCTAACTAATTGTGTTTTTGTGTCTGAGCAGCATTCATGACCAGGATCACCCATACACCGCATCCGGTTGTGATGACGCTAGCGTCGAGGACGCTAACGCCCGCATCTGCCACACCAGCCACACGGAACCCTGCGTCCAGTCGATGACCGGCACCCTGGGACTCTTTGTGGCCCTTTCCCTGCACTCGGCCATCGAAGGGCTGGCGATAGGCGTCCAGAACTCGTCCACAAAGGTCGGTGTCGGTGCCTGCCTTGACATAGTTAGGCTAGACACAGTGCGCAATCTTGGACAAATATTGAAGCAAAGAAAACGTGCTGGCTTAGTCTAATTAGATAACCCGAACGAAATCTTCTTTGTCTTGTTTTAGGTACTATTTCTTCTGGGTGCCGTCGCCTGTCACAAGTTCGTGATGGGCTTCTGTTTGGGGCTTGAGTTCCGATCGAATCCGCGAACGAGTTTTCGCGCCCAGCTTGTCGGCATCTCGGTGTTTGCTCTGGGAGCCGTTATTGGCATTGGCCTGGGCATGCTTATCGTAGATGTGCCAGCCGCTTGGTCCTCAAAAACATTGCCCATCGTCCAAGCTCTGGCGGGCGGCACACTCTTCTACGTCACCGTCTGCGAAGTGATACCGCGCGAGAAGGCGCGCTGGCACTCGAATCTCACGCGACGCTGGGCGGGATTTGCGCAGTTCGCAACTGTGTTCGCCGGCTTTGCCACCATGTGCATCATAAACTTTTATCTTTCTGGTGGGTACTAACTAAAAAATGGATTTTTTGTTCTATGCTGACTTCTTTACCCCCCTCTTTTAACAGATGACGAATAGAAATCTTCTTTGGAGGGAGTTTTGCTCTGTGACCTTATGTGCCGCTCTTTTTTACATACAGTAGAATAGGTTTATGTTTTGGCAGCTGTGGATGTTTTATGTAGGACCTCTTTTATTTGTGTTTCCAATGAATCTTCTTTAAGCAATGTTGCATTTTGGTCTGTATGAAGAATGTTACTGCCGTAAGATAAGCAAAAAAGTTCAAGGCACACCATTGTCTTTTCGACTACATTTATATTTTGCTTTCTCCAAAGTATTTGTTATTGATTTTTGTATGCTTTTATTATGTATTATAAACCTTACAAGTTAAGTTGGTAATCAAAAAAAAAGGTTTTCCTTTTTGTTTGTTTTTTAATTAATATTACTAAACCAATCATAAAATGTCAATCATTTACTTATTGATCTGCGGACATCCTGCCTTTGTTTTAAACCAATTAAAACAACATCTATGTAACTACATATATCTATATGTTTTTATGTAAATAGGCATACGTGTATACTATATATATGTGTGTATATATATATGGTGTTTACCTAAACGCGAAATGTTGGTTGGTTGCTCTGTTGGTGGTTTAAGGGTGAAAGAAACAGAAACTCATAAATAGCTCAAAAGTTGGTTTGTTTGGTCTCTCATCTCTCAATTATGGTGGCTTCTCCGAGTTTTACGATTTCCTTGCCAGCATCGCAACAAAGAAGGGATGGAAGGGGATTTACATTTACGTGAGAAGTGTAGATTAGATCTTATACACCTAACCTGTGCATATGCGTATCTTATCATCACCTCAATCTTCATTAACAATTTAATTTACAATAGAAACCGAAAATTCATGCCGAGTTTAGATGGAAATCTCCGCTGGTCTGCGTTGAACCGCCTAACTTAGAACATAAATAAATCTAGTAATTATAGCTCCTCCTTCGCCGCTGCACTAACCCCATTCTCATCCTCGTCCTCCTCCTCGTCGTCTCCCCATTCGCTAATAAGACTCTTCACCTTGTCCGCACTGGCAGCTTCACCAGCCTTCGTTCCCTCCGCCTCAGCTACGGTTTCTAGTGTCGTCTTCTCTGCGATTGCTGTATCTCCGCTCTTGTTTGGTTTATCCTCAGTGGTTTCCTTTTTGTCTGTCGTCCGGGATTCATCATTACTCTTGGCTGGTTCCGCTACTGGCTCATCTACCTCCATTTGGTCGGTGGACAGCTGGGTAGGGGGCACCAGATCGTCCTCGTCCATCGCTGCAGTATCTGAAGCTGCTTCTGGAGCTAAAACCTCCGTCGTAGCACTCTCCCCTGGCTGGACACTGTCCCCCTCAGGTGTCTCGGCCTCGGCTATCAACTCTTCTAGCAGCTCCTTTCGAATGTTATCGGCCTCCAGATGCACATCGTTGTCGCCCTCAGCGGTAGCTACAGCATCGCTTGATTCCGCCTCCAACTCGGGCTCGGGATCCGCAATTGTCGCATCTTCCTTGATAAATTCTTCTTCATCGTTGTCAATCTGGTCTTCTTTTTTGATCTTGACATCTGACTTCGGGGCCTTCTCTTCCGCCGCTTTCACCTCCTCTTTCTCCGGTTGGCTGTTTACACTGGTTGCTGAGCCTACGGCTTCTTCGGTGGTTGTCTCATCAACAGCTTCTGCTGCAGGTTGTGCTTCAGGTCCCTTGTGGAGAGACTGCAACGCCAAGTCAATGTCGTCTTCTTCTTCCTCGTTGACTGTTGCCTCCGAATGCTGGGCGGCTAGTTCAGATGTTAGCTCTGTGGTGGCGGGCTTGTCATCGGCATCGTCATCGTTCTCATCCTCTGTCCAGTCACCGGTCAGTTCCTTAAGCTTTTCGCTAATGTCATCGCGTGACCTTTCCAATTTTGGCTGAAAAGTGTACAAATGTTTTACAAAACTGTATATTTAATGGCCAGTGAAACTCACCTCCTTGTTGTTCTGCTCCTCGGACTCGGCAATCAGGTTTTCGGCCCATTCCAGGTTGTCCATGGATTCCTTGCTCTCATCTGCATTGCTTTTCTTGGTGCTCTCCACAGAGTCGGCGGCAGCCAGCTCGCTATATATTTGGCTGTCATCGTACTCCTCTTCGGTGCCGGCCTGCGATTTTTCGTCGGTGTCCTGCTTTACGGGTTCCGCTTCTGGCTCACTGAGCACCATTACCACTCCACCGGCAGCGGCGCCTGCTTGCTGCTGGTTGAGCTGTGAGAGAATCTCCTTGCGTTGCTCATCCGTAAGCTCCACCTCATTGCCATCAGCACCCACAAACTTCACCTCCTGCTGTACCTGCTCGACATCCTCCTCGTGTAGTTCCTCTTGCTGCGCTTGCTGCACTGCGATGGCACTAGTGGCTGGCAGGCTGATGTCCGAAAGGATTCGCACCTTGCCTGTCTGCTCCGGTTCCTGCTCATCCTCTCCTTCAGCCTCTTCCTCCTCGTCGTCTTGCGAACCCAGAAACTCTTCGTCCGTCTCATCGATGATGCCATCCTCGAGGGCCTGCTCCTTGTGGTAGCTCTTCATGTGCCTGTAGAGCTGCAGCTCTTGCTCGAACACCTTATTGCAGTAGATGCACTGCTGCTTGTTGTCGTCCGTGTGCGCTTCGTTGATATGCGCCTCCAGCTCGCCCTTTGTCAGATAAGACTGGTTGCAGAGCGCGCACTCGGCGAAGGTATATAGCAGTGACTTGATCTGATGCTCAATGTACATGTGGAAATGCAGCTCCCGGTTGTTGCCCGATCGCCAGCCGCAGTGCTCGCAGAGCGCCGAATCAATGCTCTCCTTGTGCGTGTTGATTAGATGACGTCGGAAGCCTCGGTACGACGGAATGCTGATGGGACGTCCGTTTACGCCGCACCTGAGGCATAGCCAGGGACCTGAAAAAACAAAAGGTTAAGGTTAATGAGTTCAAATCAAAGTAGTTACACTAAAAGATGTTTTAAAGACACAAAAATATACTTTAAGAGGTTTTTAGAGACTTGTTGCACTGACCAGTGGTGTTCTCGGCTCCTTGGGCAATCAAGGCATGCATTGTCTTACTGTCAATGCGTCGCTTTTGCGCTGCGGCCGCATTGGCAGGTGGATTCGCAGCTGTGGCCTGGGTAGACTGGGTTGTGGTGGCCTTTTGCTGAGAACTGCCCTTCTGCTGGGAGGTTATCAGGGGCGTGTTCTTGTCCGTCTTAAACGATACATGCAGTTTCTTGTGCGGCGATGTGGAGGCAGATGACTGAGTCGCTGGTGATTCCCGCTTGACTGTCGACGGAGAAGACTTCTCTGCGGGTGCGGTTGATGTGTTGGGCATGATCTTAAGTTTGATATTCTTGTGGCCCTTGACGATGTGCGGATATTGACGCAGCACCTCTGCAATGATCTTGGTGTGATTCAGCTTGGCATTGGAGGAATCCTTTACAATTATCGTGGGCGTCTGGCTGGGAGAGTCCTGCTTCAGGATAATGGTGGTAGATCCGTGCTCCAGCTGGGTCTGCGTGCCCTGCGGCGAATGCTGCTTGGACGTCGACGGCTGTGGCGGCATATCGTCGTCGTCGTCGTCCCCGGCATGGACATCATCATACAGCATGCCTCCGTCGTACTCGGGGTCGTGATCTCCGTACTCCGCGGCAATTTGTTTGCGCATCCGCTGTTGCTCTGCAAACTCCTTGACCTCCTCTAAACTGGGCTTTTTTGATGGCGGCGACAGCAGGCTGGTCTGTGCCGGTCGCTTGTTGTTATTGTATCCCTTGCGCAGCTGCTCAAAGGGAGAGGTTGGCTCCTGTTTGATGATGGTGCTCTCTCCATACTGTGTGCGATTTGTGCCGCCCGAGGTGCGGATTGTGTTTCCAGGAGATATACGCTGAGTGTTTTGTCGCTGCATAGTGGGTGTTCCCACGCTGGTCACTACGCGACCCTGTGGAGAGGGGCCCACGACGCGCTGCTGGGGCAGACCCGAATTGGTCTGGCCAACTGTCCGACGGCGGATTCCCTTGGGGCTAGGCGGCTGAAACGGAAGTGCAGATATAAGTAAGAATCAATTAAATATTACATTTGCAATATTCACCCTTTGCTGGCGATTTACGTTCTCCATAGTGCGACGATGCGCCTCCAGCAGCTTCAGCAGCACCGTCATGTTCATCTCCTTGGCGGTGCGCAACAGCTTGCCGTACATCTTGAGCTCGAACTCCAGCGTGCCCGTGTACATGAAGTTGACAATGGGCACCACCACGTCCGCCTGAAATTCGTTGGGCATGATGAGGGCATCGTCGACGATCTCGCAGGTTTGCTCCAGCGCATTGAAGTAGTCGGTGCAGGCGCTGAGCACCAGGCGGTGCACCTTCAGCTGTGAATTGTCGCGGAACTGGAGCGTCAGGTCGCAATAGTCCGTCTTGTTGAAGAAGTTCTGCAGCTTCTGCAGGAAGAAGACGCCCCAGTTGTCCACCTTCACAGACTTAACTTCGCCCATCTCGTCGTCCTGTGAGCAGTGTCCTTGGCAAGTACTCAGTTGTTCGCTGTGAACGTGCGCGCCCTCCCCGTAGTTTCGCTTGCTCTGGCTTGGTGGCGCAACTGTACTCCGGCAGGGGTAAGGAGTCGGGATATGCGAATTGCGACAGGGCAGGGGAAAAGCCGGAAAAGGAGCAAAACAGAACAAAAACAATTAGTATTTGGGGTACTTTCGGTCGTTATTTTCAAATGCACACTGCTGCTTGGGAGACAATTGATTTTCGGTTGTTCGGTTTATTTTGCGCTGCCGTGCCGCCACGGCGCGAAATGCAACTCGCAGATATCGATATATGTGTGTACGTGTGCCTGTGTCGCGCGCGCTAGTGTGTGTGTGTGATGTGCGCGTCGCCAGGCTTTCTTTTATTGTACCTTAGTCACTGCTAATTGTTTATAAAACAGTGGTGTCCTTGCTTTTACTTTGGTGGAGCTTCATTCAATTGATTGCGTTTAATTGCGCTCTTTTGGCGCCTCCCCACTTCACACAACAATGGGTTTTTGGGGGCACACAAGTTGACTTTGGCCTGGCGGTGCCTTAATTTAAGCCCATTTAAACCAAAAACACACTTGTCACTTGAGCAGCGGGCGTTTGCACTTTTAATACATACATTTCTTCGTATTGCACACTACTTTTGCCGGACTAATTCTAATTTTTCCAGAGTCAGGTCGCCATATTCTTTTTCATTCATCGCTGGCGTGACAGGGTTGCGCGCAGCGCTTATCGATAGCCAGTCGATAATTTTATTTGTAGATATGAAGGTGACGCAAGGTCCGAAACCGTTAAACTGACGTTTTAAATATATTTATTTAGTTAAAATCTTAGTTGTTATTTAAAAGGTATCGAAAATATAAAATAATAATTAATACAATTCACTCACACTTTACCTGCACAGCTTGTGCTCTTTTTTAACAAGAATGTTTATCAAGTCGTGACGTCATAAAAGTATTCAGTTTCATTGCGCCACCTTGCACTACAATCAAAATAATCCACCACGAGAATTTAGCTTTCTGTTAAATTTTAACGATTTAACTGAGTAGGATGACTGGCCGGAACAAGGGCAAGGGAAAGAGGGGCGGAGGACCCTACCGCAATGTCAAATCGAATCACAACTGCGCCCGCAGCTTCGCCCAGCAGGCCAACGAACTGGCCAGCAGCAGCAGCGGTGGCGACAGCTCGGACTCGGAATCCTCTGGAGCGGGAGCTAAGGATGACCTGGGCCACCCGCCAGAATTCGCTGTGGCTATGTGGGACCTCAACCACTGCGATCCAAAGAAGTGTTCAGGCAGGAAACTTGCTCGCCTAGGGCTGATTTCCAATCTCCGGCTGGGCCAGAAGTTTCCCGGGCTTGTCCTCTCACCCGTTGGCCAGCTGTGTGTCAGTCCGCTGGATCGGGATGTGGTGGCCTCCTCTGGCGTGGCTGTGATCGATTGCTCGTGGGCCAAACTGGACGAAACTCCATTCGGCAGGATGCGCAGCCCGCATCCGCGGCTGCTGCCTTTCTTGGTGGCCGCAAATCCCATAAACTACGGCAAGCCCTGCAAGCTTAGTTGCGTTGAGGCTATAGCAGCCACGCTGTACATCTGTGGATTCACGGAGGAGGCCCGCTGGTATCTGGGAAAGTTCTCCTGGGGCCACGCCTTTCTTGAACTGAATGAGAAGCTCCTTAATGCGTATGCAGAATGCAAGAGCAGCGATGAGATTGTCAAGGTGCAAAACCAGTACCTGGAACAGGAGCAGAAGGAGCGGGACAAACCCAGGGATCTGCGCGAGTTTTATCCCACCAGTAGCAGTAGTGAAGCAGAAAGCGAAGACGATGCTGAAGACGGGAACACAAAGCCGAAAAACTAATCTTTACAAGGTGCTGACATTTTATTAGCACTACCATTAGCTTATTACAAAACATTGTTACTTGTGTTTTAATATACAAACCAGTTGTTAAGAGCAACTATCGAATTATTGCAAACTGTTTGGATGAAAAATTCACTTCGAGGCGTTCCATCAGGTCAAAGAGAGATGATATGGTAGACCGCTTACTGTGCATTTCGCACGTACTCGGGGTCCACGTTAATGAAGTTACTCATGCTGAAAAACATTGCGCTATTCTTTACCAGGAACTTGAGGAAATCCTGCAGGTGCACGAGCAGATTCTGCATAGACTGCTGGTCCAAGGCCGAATAGCTGAGCATGGATCCCAGCCGAACAAACAGGCGCAGTAAGTGAAAGGAGCCGTAAAGCTCGGACAGCGGCGTGTCCGGGTGCTTCTGCATCACATCCGCGTACTGGGTGCGCTCAAATTTGTACAACAACTGCGACCCCAGCATGACATTAAAGTACTCTACAATGCCATCCAGCACGTCGTTTATGGCCACTTCCTTGCTGGCGCTGGTCGACTTCACCGACTTTTTGTGCGCCAAATACTGCTCGGAGATCTGCTGCACTGTCACCTTTGCGGGCAGCTCCAGCAGCTTGTGCTCCCGCACCACCGCATACCAGTCGTCGGTTAGGTAGTGCTTCAGTTCGTCCGGTATCTTGATCTTCACCTCTAACTTGGCGGCGTAGGCCTCCTCGCTTTCCACGCATGGTGCGGACTCCGTTGTGGGTGTGGATGGGGTGGTTGACGCTGTTGCCTGCTTGTCCGCCACATCGCTGCCCGTGAGTGAGGGCCGCTGTTCGCTCATCCGCTTCTTTTTCGGCGCCACAGGGGTGACTGCCTCGTCTTCCGTGGTCTCTGCAGCCGTTCCATCGTCCTTCTTATCACTGGGCGTGCCGGGTCGCGCCGGGGTTGTTGCCGACTGTGTGGACTTGCGGTTCGCCCGACTGGTCGTCGCGGTGCTGGTACTGTTTGTGGTGGTGCTGCTGGTGCTTCCGGCATCCGATTTCGGTCCCGGACCTGCACTGGTCGTAGGCGTGCTGCTGGCGGTCGATTGCGATGTGTTGCTGTCCTTGGACGGCGTCGAGGCACGTGATTCGTTCCGTATCTGCTCCATTTTCTTGGCCTTGGCGCTGCCTTTAGCGGGGATACAAAGAGTTAAGGGGTATAGGCAACTCCCAAGCTTGGACCCACCTTTCTTATTGTCCTTCTTCGAGCGCTCGCCGTTCTGCCGCGCCAGCTCCTGTCGGCGCTTGACGTTGTCATCGGTGTACTTCAGCACCCGGTTCTCAGGCACCCACTCGTCCCAGCTGGAATAAGAAGGGCATTCTTGTAGATCGGTTTATTAGCTTGACAGCCAAGCATACTTTTTGCTCCAACCGGCGTAGTGGATGTAGTACTCAACCGGCGTCTTATCTGGATTTGTTTTCAACACCTTCGCATCGTAAATGAGCGGGCCGTGGAAGCAGAGAACCCGTTCCCCTGTGGATTGCGCCAAATCTGTTACTTCAATCTATGTGTGGCCGGAGGGCGGGTGCTTACCATCCGCAAATAGCGTGTTTGCATCGGTCCCAGTGCTCCAGTTCTCCACTTTAGCGGGTTTTACTTCTCCCATTTTATTGCAAAATAAAAAATATAGAGATCAAGTGTGACCGTGGATCCACGCAATACGCCTATCGATTGTATGTATCGATTTTATTTACATTTTATTTTGGTATGTTTTTTTCAGAAACTGGTATATTTGAAGGCTGTAGAACCAAAATTTAGGGCATTTTTGCCGCAAACCTAAATTTATATAAACATGTTAACATTTATTAGTTTATGACTATGTACAATAAACAGTCTGTTTTTAACAAGGGTTTATGCTTAGAGCACGATTTAGTTAATGCTTTGCAGTGGACGGCAGTCCCTCCTCTTCCCAGGGCCGCGGGCCACGCTTGTTCTCCCAGTGCTCTATGTCCACGGATTTGACTTTGTCGTACTCCGACTCTAGGGTCACCTCCTGGCGGTTCTTCATGCTCACGCCGTACTTCTTCATCTCCTCCGGCGTCACCGGTTGCTTTTTGGCGTACTGATACCTGTAAAAGGTGTTAAGTCGTGGTTATGAAAGTCATTAGCCGGCGTTTTCTGAGTGCCTACCTCAGGTTGGAGAACTGCTGCAGGCCGAAGGAGCCGGCTACCATCATGACGAGGAAGGGGATTCCATATTTAACCGACTTTTTTTGCTAAAATAGTTTAATTTTTCGATGAACGACATTTGATAACAATTATCTAAGTGTGACTGCAGTTTAAACAAATAATAAAAGGCGTTTGAAAATATACTAAAATACTAATATAAAACATACCATTAAAATAAATTAGACAAAAATGTCTAAACTTTAAAAAGATTTTGGCGCGCAAATAGAACCGCGACTTTCAAACACTTTGAATTGGTTACCAAACTTACAAATTCAAAGAAATTAAAAGTTAAATAGACTTGTTTTACTACTAAGTACTAACTACGTTGCCGAAATATAAACTGTTTTAGGAAAACAATTCCAAAAATATACGTTTGAACTGCACATAAAGATAATTTTAATTTTGCAAAATCAATCGTTCAAAAATAATAATAACTTTCGTTTTCAATTCCTGTCTATATCAGCTTGTAATGGTTTTTAATAAAAACTAAAAAAACAAGCTCCTTGTATTTTCACTAGGTCAATTTGGCACACTTAGTGAATTTTTTTATTGTTTTAAATTGCACACATTATACACATGTCTTTGTCGGTCACTTTCTGCAGCTGTCGTCGTTAGTGAAAATAGTTGCCCTTGAATCGAATGGACATCAAAATATCTGTGTGCCCTGCCAAGTGCGAGCAATTTCTAAAAATTTCTAAGCAACAATTGCTTTCCGGCGCACGCCTAATGGCCACTATTTGCATATGGCTTGGCGATAAGTTCAAGGTCTCCTTATGTCTCAAATAAGTGACACTGACAGTGTTAAAGAGCGCCAAAACGCTGTTCACATGCACACGACATTCGATCCGGCTCACCTTGGCCAGTTGGCAAGGCAAGTGGCTCGCAGCGAAGATTTCCTTTTGGTGCCCCAAAGCCCCAACCAGTTCGCACTCGCTTCATTCAGAAGGAGCTGGCGCCAACTGAGTCATCAGCCCCTGAGACTGGGCTGGTCTTGTTCCACACCCCCAACACCCCCACCTCCCCACTCACATAGATTATATTTCATTTTCCGATGCACCCTACTCGCGCTCCATTGAGCATTTGGTGGCCTTTCGGCTGTGCTGACTGATCTGCTCCGACTTTGCGCAGTCGTCTATGCCCCCAGGCCGGAGTGCACTCTTTATTTTCCATGCTATTTTCGCCAAATATGGTCGTGATTTTTCTAACAAGATTGCACACTTGTCTGAGCCAAGCTGGGAGCTCCACTCCACACTCATGTACCAATTTATTTATCTCGTATATTTTGGAATTATGAAAACTTTGGTTTTCCATAACTAACACATGTCAACAGCTCCGCTGGCCATGATTCTGTTTTCGTATTTAGCAAGTTGCTCAGACTGTTTCGCTGTTTTACAATGTATTTCTCATGCCTTCTCATATCTTCTTCAGACCAGACCCCCGATTTGTGTTTGTGAATATAAAAATATATTGATCTAGTTATCTTTTTCAAAACTTTTTGTTTTGAATGGAACCAATTACGTCATTCTGTGGGTGTTGCTTGATTTAATTATAAACTTATTAGCAGCCTCAGTCTTGACAAAAAATATATAACCTCCAATATAAAAAACAAAAAAATCTAATATGTTGATATCAAATTAGTTTATACTTATAGGTGGCATTGCGTTTAACAGGACTAGGTATGTATGCAAACAAATCCAGACAGTTTAAAAAACATTATAAGGCCTTAAATGATTTAAATAAGTTATTATATTTTAGCTTATATTAATAAAATCTTTACATCGAGATTATAATAAATGCTATTAGGCCTCACTACGTTTTACAGTCCTTATAATAAAACCAAGAGGAACCGCAATGGTCTGGTTATGAAATTAAAATGGAAACAATCAAAGAATTTATTTGTTGCGAAGATTTTAGGACTGGTAATAAAAAAACACAAATTCGACTTTTTAACCCTTTAATGATTGTTTAAAAATTTACATTTTAAAATAAATTTAACTTTGTTAATACATTATGAATTTGTTTCTTAATTTTTGTGTTTTTTAAGTTTCAATTCAAATTTTGTGCATGGGGTTTGCGTGATAAAAATTATTAAAAAGGTATCTACAAGGGCAATCATATCGCCAGATCGGATCTACAGCGATCTCGAGGTAAAGGCATTTAAGTGATTTTCACGTTTGGCGTTAAAAAAAGTATGAATCATGGATGCATTTTCTTCCGAGACAGTTACAAAAAAACGTATACGTGATGATTGCCAAAAAAAATGTTTTCCGTTCGCAGACATGACGTTAAAAAATCTATAGAAAATACAGAACAAAAAATAATAATCTGTAGACCTATGGTGGGGATATGTACAATACATATAACTACGTGAAGCAAGATTTTTTGGCATATCAATAACTGAAAATTAAAAATAGAAGCCGAGAACATCAAAAAGCAAAACAAAAAGATCCACGAAACTAATACACACTCAGCAGCACACACACCCATCAGAAAAAGAGAAATTATTGCCTAAGTATTGGAAACATTTTGCAATGGCCAAAATACTGGGCAGGAAAGCTTTTCGAAATAGTGGGAAATATTCAAAAATAGGCAGAACAAAAATCGTTGGATTCCAAAAGCCCGAGCAGAGAGCACCAATACACTCGCAATTAACAGGTGAAAGCCCCACCATTTCGCGGGAGAAAGGATCTCGAGAGAGCGAGAGAGGGAATAAAGAGAAAGGGCGCATGTGCCAGCCGAAGTGGATCGTTTTTCAAGGGAAGAATATTGAAAATTTTGCCGAAGTGCTTTCGGTTACACTGGCAAAAATTTCATAGAAATCAAATTTGAAATTTGTTAACAGTTTTAAAACAAAACTTACAGTATAATAAAGAAGTAAATATGTAAATAAAAATTAAAACTTAAACGTTTTGAAATGAACTGTTGGCTGATTGAACTTTTGCTTTTGTAAGAATACAATTTTTTAAAATTGTTTGTTTTTGATATTTTGTAAGAACATTTGTTTAGACAGAATATGTATTGTATGAAGGTGTTTTAGTTAATAATATAAATATTATCCTATAATAAATGTTATATGAATTAAACTTACATACAATATTATTAATATGACTATTAACATATAAAAAAAAAAATTGAAATTGGTACTTGATTTGTGAAAAAGGCTCAAGCTCATCATATGTGTTCTTTTAAAAATCCACTGCTAGTTTTGAACCGTGTACAAGTTCACCCATTACACTCGCACAATTCTTTGGTTCTCTTCGCGTAAATTGAGAGCAGAATGCAGTTCCAAAATAAACGCAAACAGCAACAACAACAGCGGCATCAGCGTTAAATTCGCCTCGCTTTTGGCCGAAAAAGTACGCGCTCTCCCACACCGATACTCACTCACACAGGCGCACTCGTGCGGCGGCTCACACGCACGCACACCAGCGCAGATCGCTCAAAATCGACCAAGCGGCGAGCATCGAACGTCAACATATTGAATAAATATTTTCAGTTGAACATCACAATCCGTTCAAGTCGCGGATAACTCCGAATAAAAGTTTTGTAAGTAAAAAAGAATACGCTAACCTTAGCCAAAAAAAAAATATATCACAGAATTCCAAATTAAACAAACCTGTTGAGTGCGTAAAAAATAATTTAAACAGTGCTAAAATTTGAAATTATTTGGGAAAAAAGGATAGAGCTAAACCCAAAATAATTACATAATCAAACCGTTACTCTAAATCTAACCAAGTCGATCAAAGTGCTGTGCAATTTTAAGCTTAAAGAAACCGCAAGTATAAAAAAGACCAAGAAATATTTTGAATATTTTCAGTCAGAATCAAAAACCCAAATAGAGGTTAAGCACCTTTGCAGTTCGAGAAGAACTAAGAATAACAATTCTCGGGGCCTTGTCAAGTTTGTCTGCTAACCGCAAGTCGCCATATTGGGTTTCCGTTAAATACATTTTATGAGATGTAAAAACATTGTAAGTAGGCATTTATAGAAGAATTTGGTTCAGGTAACAGTCTAGGCTCTGAAAAGTATAAAAACTGATCGAGAAAGGACAAGAGCATTGCAAAACCCTAAATTCTATCAGGTTCCTAAAACATCTTCTAATTTGATCTTCGAAAGTATTCTGAACAATGAAGAAAAATAAGGATGAAGATGGGACCATTTTTTTGAACATCTTTCTGAACAACACAAACTGTGGTAAAATCGTTTAAATGCAATAAATGTTAAAGGCTATTGTCTTAAAATCCTTTGGAACCCCTGCAGATGTTTTATACTTCCATTCCTAATTCAAATTACAAGAATCTCAGCATTTATTTAGCAATTTTGTATCTTTGAAATACGATACACGACTGCTGGCCACAGATGCCAAATGGATCTGAAGCGAACGTAGGCGAAATCCGCCAATAATTTCCCAGAAAGCTCCCTTCTCTCTGAGTTTCTCAACTTAGTATTAAGTAATATCCGTTAGTGGACGAAGGGGAGGCCAGATATTCAACAGATGCCTCAGTTGGACTATTTTTAGATACTTTCTGTGTGTGCTAGAGAGATAAAACACTGAAACAGAGAGCAGGAAAGCTTTAAGTGTTGCCTTAGGCATTTAGCTAAAGAATCTATATAAGTAAGACCTACATATAAAAACCAACGTGTGTATATTAAATTATATTTATAGAAAATTCTGTATTCAGTATAACAAAAATCTGAATTTTCCGTTGGATAATTTGGAAATTTCCTGTAGAAAAGTACATGTTAAAGAGCCAGAAACAATTAGAAATTTTCTGAAATCTAAAAAGCAGCAAGAAGAATTCCAATTGCAGACTGTGAGTACATAAAAAGTGTGCATATGAGGAACGCAAAGCGAGTCCAATTTGATCTTGTTCTTCTGTGAAAACTGATATGCTGGAAATTATTAGGTTCTATAGTAAAATCAAAGAAAAGATAATGCTCTTTAATATTGTGTTACAGTTAAGGGGTTGTTGAGTTAACGCAGGATAATAATATCCAAGTATTTACCATCTCCGATACGATTTAGGCCCATTTATAAATATATGTCATTGCCGAAAGTTATAAGATGTCATGCGAAGTATTCTGCTGAGTCAACGAAAACATAACTCAATGTGTCACCTCAATTGTTATATAGCCCATACACATGCAGATATTTATACTATATATGATCCGGAGAACAAAAAATTTGCCTCGATTGCGATTTCATTAAAATTCAACTTTTGGTTTTTTCGATTGGTAGTTGTTTTTCATTGCCACTTCTCCTCTGCGGATCAGGCTCAGGAATGTAAACAGAGGTTTTAAAAATAAATGCATGTTTGAGGCAGGCGAACAACAAATGACAGCGATGAGCCGTAATAAAGAATTAAAATTTCACAATGCGAAACGCGAGTCAATTAGCCCGGCGGTTGCATACGGTTCGAGCCATGACAAATGTTGGTCAAGTGGGTCTCGTGTTGGTAGGAGCTAAGGGGTAATGAAGTTGTAGGGGAGTGGACTTAAGGAGGGGCCAAACCCTCCAGCTGCGCTCACACTGAGTCAGAAAGGCTGGATCGATATTGAAAGACAGAAAATAGTCTGCAGCAGCTGAGTAAATGATTCACGTTATTAATTAAAGGGCGAAAACTCCAAAGACTAAAGTTCACTGATAAGAAAAATTAGGAAATAAATATCTATATCAAGAAATTCGACAATTAACCCAAAATCACTGATTCGGGTGTCTAAAAGTATGCAAGTTTTACAAAACGGAAGAAAAACACAGGTCAAAAGTATATAAAACCTTTAAAAGCACTTTATTTATTTCTGCAAAACCCCTGACTTATGTATCTTTTGGCCCACATTTGAATTAGCTCAATCTACTGGCACACTTTTTTTGATGGTGACAGAACTCTCTATTTGGGAATGCCTTCAGTTCCTTCTCCCAGCTTCGCTTGGCCTCTCAATTTCAAACGATCCGATGTGATCAGCATAAGTAAGCGCACTTTTTCGGTTTGTAGGTTCCTTCAGAAAATAAAGACAAGACTCCGAAACAGAAACGTGCATTACCTAGCCAGGTATTCTCGTTCAAATGATTTACTGTGAGATGAGAAAACACTCTCGAAAAACAAACGCCAGAGAAAGAATCGAGCAATAAAAGTCGTGAAGAAACGCCAGCGAAATATTAAATCCTCAGTTTATCAGTTGGATGAGCTTGAACAATGCCTCTGGCTTGGGGTGGGCCTTGAGCGACTGGGTTTTTGGCCAGGCCGAATAATTTATTGGTTTTGCCACCTTTCGGCCAAAAAAGGCAGGCCATTATTTGAAATCACTTGATGAGTATCTCGAAATGGAGATACAAATTGTCTTGCTCTTCTGATAACATAAAGATAAGCCTAGTTTTATAACTTATGTTTTGGATTACAGATAATATTATGACTGTTTAAATTAAAACAAAGGTTGCTAACAAATTGCATAGATACGGTTTACCCCTTTTACAATTTTCAGAAATGATTTTAAAATGCAAATAAATTCCCCCAGATAGTTTCACTTTCGCACAAATCTGGTTTGTTTGGTTTTTCCTACCCCCATTGCGATTGATGATTATCGCATAAATTAGCTAATTGTCTGATTGGCTGCACTTAACAACAGTTTCGATTGCAATCTTCAACTCCATCTTCTACTTCGCTTCGATTTCAGTTTCTTTCGAGTGCAGCAGCTAAAACAAAACAGACACCATGGATGCCATCAAGAAGAAGATGCAAGCGATGAAAGTCGACAAGGACGGAGCTCTGGAGCGCGCTCTCGTCTGCGAACAGGAGGCACGCGATGCCAACACCCGCGCCGAAAAGGTAAGTCACCCCAGCCACCCCATTTCCCTCTCACACACTACAAGAAATAAGACCACACTTTCAAATGAACTCCTACGATTTTTTATTTTTCACTTTATAATTAATGTACTCAGTCTTAAAAATAAAAATATAACAAATAAGCTCTTTGTTCTTTCTGGGGATAGTATATTTTTCATGTTAAAACGGTTAAGAAAATATTTAAAACTTTTTTAAAAAAGTAAACTCTTAATATTATTAACATTATTTCAGTTTGAAAATGTTCCTTATTATAAAAAATGTATTAAGTAGAACAGATTTATTTTTTAATTTCAATTTATTAAAATTAAATTTAAAAAAAAATGTAAAATTAAACATTGATTTTATAACTTATTTAAAAATAATGTTATTTTCTCGGTGTAATCGCTATATCCATATACTTACTACGCACAGAAAAAACATTTACGGTAACAAAAAGCATAATTAACGGTTTAAAAGTAACACTTTTTTTTTTTTTTTTTTTTTGGGATGCGTTTTTATTTTAGTGTGTTTTGTGAAACTCAATTCACCTTCACACATGTTGGTGTTTACTGGTAGTATACAAAATATGTCCCTTCACAGTATCGGGCAGTGTAGCAGTCTATACGTCTATGTCTGGAATGAGTTTACCGCTTGAGGAATATAATATATTTGTATTGATGTATTCAAAAATTTCAAAGGCAAACCAACTGAACCAATACTTTCTGTATAATAATAAAACAGATAAGGTAAATACAAAATTAATAAGTACATTTAATTAACAAATTGTGGATTTTTGGCTGTTCGCTTTCGGTATATAAGGCTGCACGCCGTTTGTCTGGTTCAGTCGATGGATTTCAGTTGCAATGGACCTGAGTGTATTTTTTCTTTTTTTAATCGTTATCTTCGAGTGGTTTCAACTCACCCAAGCTTTATTTCGTAGTGACGGTCTATACCAATTGGTAAATTGTGTTAACACATGCAATTCTCATGTATTATTTCGATTTTTAATTACATTTTATATTTTTTAACCTGTAGGCCGAGGAGGAGGCTCGCCAGCTGCAGAAGAAGATCCAGACCGTTGAGAACGAGCTGGATCAGACCCAGGAAGCCCTGACCCTGGTCACCGGCAAGCTGGAGGAGAAGAACAAGGCCCTGCAGAACGTAAGTTGATTTTTCGAAATTTTTGATTTATTTTATGTAGAATACATTTTAAGACAGGTTTTCAAAAGCAAAAGTGTTAAACTTGGTTCAAAATAGTTTGAAAAATAACACTTTTATCCTTTTTCTTAGGACTATTTCCACTAAGTTAAATTTAGGTCATCGGTTAAAAATTAGTTAGTGTAAGAAAACAAAATTTTGTGGTAAATTTGAAAGATAAAAGTTAATATCGAATTTTTCATATCACTATATCACTATTTCTCGAAAGTTTTGAACTTAGTTTTATTTATTAGTCAAAAAACTTTGAACTTAGTTTTATTTATTAGTCAAAAAACATAAACATCATAAGTAATTGACAAATATGACTATTTAATAGGACCCCAAAAATGATTTTGTATTTTTTTTCAAGATTTTCAATGTATGTTATCTAATTTTACTTCTTTAGACAGCTTAAATTTAAGTTTGACAAATATTGAAATGGATACAAAAAAACAAAAGAACGCCCCAATACTGTTAATTAGTCAAATCACTTAACATAACTTTTTAAAAACAGAGAAAACAATTCATAAATCATTTGAGAAAGTAGTCCGCCATTTGTCAGTTTTCAGATGTCCAGAATGTTAAACCATTTCCTCTGAAATGTACCATAAGCCATTTTAGTGCTCAGGAAAAATACATATATTTTTTAATGTTTTTTCTCAATATTTTGAAATGCAAGACATACACATAAATTTATAAGGGGCGATTTCAATGCGACATGGTGACAGCCGGCGGTTTCTTATGGGGAAGAGTGTCTAGAAAATGGGGCGGCGGCAATTTAACGCCAATTTCATGGCACCTTGGCTGCATGAAATCGGAGAAATTGTTTGGGGGAAACATTTGTTTTGTGTGTTTCTAAAATTCCAAAAGAAAATCATAAATTTCTTTTTGAGTTTCAAACAAAGGGAAGCAGTCAGCAATTGACACGTAGCACTATTCCGCTCTCTTGCTCTATATGTGCTGCTGTTGGCAACGCCTGGCGGAGAGGCGCTATTTTTAAATTCGTTGAAAATAGGCAGCCGCTGGTGCGAAAGAGAGCGGACTAGCGCAATATCAAATAACGTAGCTGAAATTGTCTGCTTGCTTGCCAAAAAATGTTCTCGCAAAAAAACACACACACTATTTTCTCTTTTTTCCTCTGAATTAGCGCTGAATGTAGAACAATTTTCGGTGTGGGCCGCAGTGTTTCCAAAAGGAATTCGAATTGCGATTCGTCTTTTGATAGCGACATTTTGGGAAAGTATTTCAAGGACATTTGGCAGCGTTTCAAGAAGTGTCCGCAGGTAAAGCAGTGGAAAACTTATTGCCCGAAAAGTTTTAACAAGTAAACGAATGCTTATCGGACATCATAAGTAGATAATGAGAGGTGCCCAACCCAGGGCTCTAAAATAAATATGACAACGGATGCCTGACTAATAGCCAGAAAATGAAGAAAAACAAGAGATAAGCAATTAAATGAATCAAATGCTGAAAACTCTCTGAAAGAGAGAGAGGCCGATAGAAATCTGTGGAGAGTGAGAGTAAAGGAGCTCGAAAGAGTGGGGGTGGGAGTGGGTGAATTGGGGCTGTGGCTCTCTTTTACTCTCTCTAGCGATCCATGTTGCTGACTCACTCGCACACGTGCCACACGCAGGGAGAGCCAAGATCCGAAAGAAAGAGCGCCGGCGGCACGTCTAACGGTGAGCGCATGGCCCCAAATTCAAGTACAACACAAACACAACACAACGAGGGGCCGAGGAAAAAGCAGCCAGCAGCAGCCGCCCGCTCATAAATCCACCAGGAAAAATTAAATTAATTACCACCAAATCACACTCTCTTTAAATAAATTAAAAGCCGGTCTAATCAACTTGAAATAAAATCACTACCTTCATTTAAGACGCATTAAATGAAGTTCTAGCGATTTTCAATTACATAAAAATTACAACAAAAATACAAAGTGTAGCGGCAATTTTCTCTCTCTGCAATTTTCACGCGCTGATGAAAATTCGCAAAGATCTGTATTAAATCATCAATAAAAATAGCAAAACTAACGGTACAATGCGCCCAGCTGTTTGAGAGTCAGCAAAACAACAAAAACCACAACTAGAAAACAACACGCACCAAATCACAAAACAACAACCATAGCGCATAATTAATATGTACGAGAAAACATTAAACATAGGAACTGCAAAAGTTAATAATGCATATGAATGGCAAAAAGTGAGATACAACAACAAAACGCAAACAGCAACAACAACCGTAAAAGTCAAACAGCAACAACCACAAAAGCCAAAAAATGCAACAAAACCCGCGCCAGCAACAACAACAACAGTACCGTTGACATGCAAAAACATTACCGTTAAGCCCCCAGCCCAAAATCAAAGCCAAAAAGTTAAATTTGTTGGCAACGCGGCGCGCCGGCAATCTTTAGCCCATCAAATCAAGCGTGCACATCGGCATTTACTGACCAGCGGCGGTCAGCCACAGCAGCAAAAGCGTAATCATTTTATTTAATTTTCTTTTATTCGGAATTCAAATTGTTTGCTACACGCGCGGAAGCAAAGCTGAAAAATGTATGAGTGCTCTAGCACTCAGCTTGCGACTAGCGCTCGAGTAGTTGGCAACTCGGCAAGTTGGCCGGTATTTTTGGTATATTCCACACGGTCACACCTTCAAATCCAGCAACAGCTGGTTCCAGTAAAGTAAATTTCACGTAGCAATTTTTTCAGAAATAATTTATAAAAACATAAATAATTGGATTTTGTCAACATTCTCAAAGCAAATACTTGGACTTTGTAAATATACCTAAAATACCAGTTGGAGAGAGTGGTCAACGCTGTTGACGGCCTTTTTCCATTGCAAACCGAAGAAAACAAATTCTAACTTTTCAGAGAAAACGCAAGTGCTGCCGCAGGTTAGCAGAACAGTTGCCAAACAGAAACAGAAGCAGAAACAATTGTTGAAAAGTGATAAGCCGAAGGCCAGAAATCAGCAGCAGCGAACCAAGAACAAGAAGAGGAGCACCTGCAAATCGGGTGGCCAGAGTGAATCTTCGGGCCTGTCATCCCGCTGGTGTTCCATCGAGGAGCAGCTGAACGTGCTGGACGATCTGCTCTACTACTGCGATGAAGAGGCGGAGCTGTATCTAGCCCAGCTCTACGAAAGGTACCAGACACTCCAAGGAAGCAGAAGTTCCTCGCCAGCCAGCGACTTCTGGAGCGAGTCGGACATGGAGAACGACGACTCTAGCACCAGTGGCACTGGCAGCCACAGCACAAGCAATAGCCTCGTTCCCGCCTCGCTAAAGCGACGTGGCCACCAGCACCATCCGCGCTTCGCCGGCACCCGCCGTCCCAATGTTCCCAATGTCCAGGAGATTTTAGCCGCCCTGTACCGCGGCGACTCCAAGAGCGCACTCTCAAATCTCAGGGGCGAGGCGCCGCCAGAGGAGGAGCATCAGCAGCCAGAGCAGGAGCTGCCCCCCAGCAGAAGCACCCTTAGCTTGCCCCTGAGCGAGTCGGTGACGAATTCCCTGGGCAGCAACAGTCCCACGCCCACGGACGAGAGCAGCGTCCAAGATGAGAGTGGAGTGGTAGCTCCAGCAGGAGGAGTGGTAGCTCCAGTAGGAGAAGAAGGAGCAGCACCTACAGCGGCACCACCCTCAGCCTCCAAGAGCAAGAAAAAGAAGCGGGAGAAGGGCGAAAAGTCAGAGAAATCGGAGAAATCCGAGCGCAAGAAGAAGTCTTCGGGCAAAAAGGAGCGCAGCAAGCGGTCCAATGCCATGGAGGTCAGCAGCGACAGCCTGGCCACCGATCTCAGTGCCGGGGCCATTGACGAGGGCATCGCTTTGGCAGACGACGACGACAACCAGGCGGCGGAGTGGTCTAAGCTGCGCTGCACCAGCGAGGCGGCCGAGATTGTGGCCGAAAGGGAAGCGCGAAGGAACAAGGGGCGCTGTGCGGACTATCCGGGATTGGCCTTCGGCAGGTCCATCTTCAGCTCGGACACCATGATGAAGTTCAACATCATCCGCAACGAGCTGCACAACATCATGAACACACAACTCAAGCGGGTAATTAGCGGTTGAGTCTGGGAGTTGCTCTGCATTTATCTGTACTAATCACCTTTCTATATCTTCTGTATGTTTCCCATCAAGCGGAGAAGCCACCTCGCTGTCGTTGTTGTTGTTCTGTGAGGAGAATCCAAAGTTTGGTTAGGTTCTGCGATTGCTCCAATTTGTTGTTGCCATTTTTTCGCATTTCAAAGCGATTACGTCGCCGTCTTCGTCTTTTCGCGATTTTCTAGTTGTGCTTTAACCCTTGGCTGGCCACAGGGTCTTGATTTGGCCTTCGTGTTTTCTTATGGCCGTAGGAAAAGATAGTGCTTGTTGTGAATCTTGACCCACTTTGTTTACACGCCTATTTCGCTCACCTTTCACTTTGAATTGATAAATTTTATATTTTTCATTAAAAGTTCTTACTTTTACGTGATGATAAATGATAAAAGGTACAAGACTTCAACCCATTTTAAAACTGGGTTTTTTAGAGTTAGCTATTTTCTCAAAAATATAGAAGAGGATTTAAAAATATCTCTTTGAATCTCCCCTCAAAATGGTTCCATTAATTTGGACAAATATGTTTTTTTAATTGCAGCCAATTGTTTAATTAGTTACGCAATGGCTGGAATGTCTAACGGTACTCGACCACCGACCACCTGTTGCTCTCCCTCTCCTTTGCTTTCTGCTATGCGGGTGGGCAAAAAGAGAGCGCTAAATGGTATTAGTGCCCCGCCCCCCTTTGAACATTTTTCAATTCTCTGTTCGCTAAAAAAGGCAACAGTTTAAAATGCTAAAAGGAAAACCCGGCCATATTTGGGCCAAAGCATAGAACACGCGGCCAAGTTCGACTTGCCAAAATTGGCAAACAAATTAACTATTAATCGCCGATGCTCAGCGACCTTCCCCTTTCATTTACTTTTAATTTCTTTTCAATGCCGCCCGGCTAAAAATGGACAAGCGTTCATTGTTTGCATTATCAAAACAATTACGCCATCGCCGGGAACTCTGTTAAAAAAAAATCAACTACAGCTACAGGTGGTTGAGAAATTCGAAAAAGCGGTTAACATCCCGATTAGTCATTACGTTGCGCTTACGTTGTTTGCTGATAAGCCTGATAAAGCGCCGGCATTGTGTTATTCGTTTTCCGTAGTGGAAACAATTAGTGGAAAGAGCGGGGGCTTCGTGCGTTGGCAAACACACACACACGCACACCTGCAAACCATGTTACCTGCTTACTCATCTCCGGCTATTTTACATGGGCCGTTTTTGCATAATATTATTTGCCTGGAAATGACAAAAATCCGAAATATTTCTTCACTAATTAATGCCGAACAACAACAATGTCGACATCGACAGAATTTTAGCGGCTTTTAACAGGTTTTCCAGCGCACACACACTGGCAAACCGTTTTAGGCGAGGCAGACAGACTGGAAAGTCGCACAGTTGTTGTCCCGCTCGCACAAACCTCCACCGCCGCTTCGACCACCATTTCCAAGTGGTGGCGGATTCACTTACTCGTCGGAGCCGCGTCGTCGTTGTTGTCTCTCCCTCGATCCGTGCGTGTTTTTGCCACCAAATAGCAATATTTAATATTTAAACGCAAATTATTCGACTGCATACTGATTCCTTCAAACAACTGCCTCAAACGCAAGCCAGTGAAAAGTCAGTTATCGTTGAAAAAGAGGAAAGAAAAACCGGTGGTTCACTGTATGCGTGTATGTGTCGTCGCTCAACCGTTCGTGTGTGTGTGTTCCGTTCCTCGAAATTCCAAATTGTAAATTAAATTTGGTGCCATAGAGAAATTGTCGAAAAAGGCAGAGTGCTTCTTCAGTGCCCCCAGAAAATCGAGCTCAAGTGCAAACACTTTGTCAGAAAACACCCACAACTTCTGCCGCTGGTGAAAAGAAAGGAAAAAAAACCACAAAAATGACGACCAGCATTCCACAAGGCACTCTCTTGGACGTGCTGAAGAAGAAGATGCGCCAGACCAAAGAGGAGATGGAAAAGTATAAAGACGAGTGCGAGGAGTTCCACAAGCGCCTGCAATTGGAGGTTGTGCGACGCGAAGAAGTAAGCACAAGCCATCCTGCCCTTACGTAGTTCCCTAGATGATTTTGCTACCCTTTGGTTTGGGAAAACAACTGCGTGACCTGTCTTTTGCATAAATCCTACCTAAAAGAAAAAAGATAGTCAAGCATTTCTTTCGCTGCCAACGTTTTCGTTCCACGGTGTGTGTGTGTGGGAGCGGGACAACGCAAGTGTCAAAAGAGTGGACTCTCTTTTTGAGCGCTCTCCGTGACTTGCTCTCTTTGCAGTGGTTACTGTTGTTGTTCTTACTCTTTGGTGGTTTTTCCAGTCTATCTGTTGTTCTTTACGTGATGAACGAATTTTCGGGCTGAAATACAGGGTGGTTCTTGTCACTGCTCGTTTTGGGTTAACTGTTCTTATCGCTGACCGAATTCATTCACCTTTCCAATTGTGTGTGTTATCGCTCGCTTCACGGCACACAACATTAGCATAACCACACACACACACACTCGCAAACACACGCATTTACATAAGGCGAAAAAGGAGAAAGAAATCTTTTGTAAATTGAGCGATTCGGTTGGTCTTTTTATTTTTTGTTCTCCTAGCTTTCTGCTTTCTCGGCGGCGACAAAAACCGGCTTAGAGTCCGAGAAGAGGCAGCTGAATCCGAAGAAGAAGCCACACCGTTTAGCTAGCGGTGTTCTAAATTCGATTAATTATGATTTTTACGCCACGGCCATCAATAAGTGGTTTAATTCTCTTAATTCCTTTTCAGTTCTTGCCCCGTTGGCTCAGCCATGTTCTTAATTCAATTCTAATTAGACAATTGAGTGCGAGGGCTCCTTGGTTTTTGTGTGAGTGTGTGTGCGTGTTTGTATGAAATCACGGACAATGACGTCATTGCTGAGGGAGCAGCTCTTTAAAAATTACAAGTTGGTAAAAAAATTGTAAATTGTATAAAATTGCATAGTTCGGCTTAAGGAAGCTCTACTGTAATTTTCCGTTTTGAATTGATTTGGAATTTGAAAAGATTCTAAAGCTGATTTCACTCCCTCGTCGACTGTTTTCCACGCTGCCAGCAAGTGATTGACGTTTCGCTTCCCCTTAAAAACATTCGACAAAACCTAAAACAAAACATAATTTGCTTTATTGTGGACTTCAATACAATGCTTTCAATGTCACTCTGCGCCTCTTTTTACCCCATTTTTTCTCTGCTTTCCCCCTCGTGCAATTGAACGTTGAAAATTCGAATGCGCATTGTGACAAATTGGTTTTGATTTGTGTGCTTTGCCTTTTGTCAGTTTCGTAATTCGGAGATTACAGCATATGACGCCATCGCTCCACCCTTACCCCTCCTCCTTAGTTTTTTAAAAAAAATATTTTATGCTTGAGAGCATCGTCTTTAGAGCAGTGTTTTACATTTTCATGGCTTATTTTTCGGTTCATAATTAAAAATGCATCATCACAATGAAAACACACATACAAACACGCCCTACGTACCGCTCCAATAAGTCTTACTTGTTGTTGTTTTTGGTTGCCAGGGCAATAAAACAAAAATGAAAAAATAAACGAAAAACACTGAAATTTCAAGGTGTGTGTGACTAAG
Organism: Drosophila oshimai; assembly: GCA_018150695.1. Classification (NCBI taxonomy): domain Eukaryota; kingdom Metazoa; phylum Arthropoda; class Insecta; order Diptera; family Drosophilidae; genus Drosophila; species Drosophila oshimai. Next base: position 82,241 of record JAECWM010000013.1, on the reverse strand, counting down.
GCGTCAACAATTTTTGGTAAAATTTCTCGGCCACAGTTTTGCATTGAATTTTGTGGAGTTTCTTTCGGCGTTTCAATTTTTATTTTTTTTTTTTTGCATTTTGCCGGTCATTTTTCATACATTCCATAACAATGGGGGCCAACCTCTGCTCTCTCTCTTTTTCGCTCTTTAAAACGTGTTCTGTCGCCGCTTTTCTTTGTTTCCCTCCCCACTAATAAAGCGTTTAATCTCCAATACGTTTTGTTAATGAGTTCAAAAAAAGAGCAATCTAGCGACTCCCGCTACAAAACGAAACCCAACTGGAATCCACTCTTGAACTTCTTTGATTTGCTTTTCGTTAGTTTGGTTATATATCGGTGATACCCTGAACAGGGGGTAATATAATTTTGGTTAGATGTTTGGTCATTAAAATGCGAGTCATGTCCACATATTTATAGACAGATAAAAATTAAAAACTCTAACAGATTTCAAAGCATTATTGTTCCCTGTAAAATCTGCAGGACGCTTTTAAATTTTTATTTAAATTGTATAATTGATCGGTCAAGAATTTCGTAGTAGATTCCAAATAGATTAGTACTATTTTTTATGTAAGTTTAGCAAGAGTATAAAAACTTCGCTAATTTTGTATAAAAGTTTTTATTTATTTTACTTTTTGGCATTTTTCGTTGTCGTTGGCTCTTGGGCTTCATCGGCGGTTTCGTTGTGTGACTTTCGTGTTTGGAAAGCTGCGCTGCCTGCTCCCCCAATTCGAAATGCTTTTTATCGCTAAACGTAACGTGTGTGTGCCTTTGCCTTTTGTGTGTTTTCGTACGATGACGTAAGCCACACGGTTGGTTCCAATTCATAATCACACGATACTTTTACGACCCGCACTCACATCGTTCATTTGGTTCTAGGCGTCGTCAGTTGGTCAATTGCTCAGTCACTCAGTTACTCACTTTGCCATTCCGTCATTGGCCCCATGTACATATCAGTAGCTCTATATCTATCTCTATCTATGCCCGGCACCATATCAGTCATTGGACATGGTTTCGGACATGGACATGGAACTTGGAACTGGCACCGAACTGGACTGCCTTGTCCAATTGCTTTTCAGCCGTTTTCGATTCAAAGTTTGATTCTACTTTATTTCTATATACTTTTTTCACCATTTTTGGGCGTGTGCTTTGCTCGTTGTTTTCGCTTTTCATCGTTTAACGTGAGGCTCTATAAGGCCACAGAACATCGAATATTTTCCGTTCTTTAATGGGTATACTTATGTATTCTTGGTGGTGGGAAAACTCTCCATTAGTCTCTTTTTATGACGTCATTGGCCAAGAACCTTGCATTGGCTTCATTTTGAAATAAATACCCATATCAGTTATTGGTGTAGATGATCATTGTTTAACTTTTGATGGAGAGTATCGATTGCACTTTGCCAAAATAACACGCAAACAATTGTGTTGCCTGCTGTAGGGCGTTTGGGGGCTTTGTTTGACCTTGCTGCAACAACAACGACAACGAGGTGGAAAAAGAAAGTTTTCTTTACAGGTGGAAGCCACAAAACAAATGGGACCTTCGGTCGACTTTGTAGGGAACAAGTTTAGAACAAGGTTTTGACATTAAAGTATTTACTAAAAGGGGTTAAAGAGAGCGCAAAAACAGGAAGTTTTGTTTTGTTAGCAGTTACATTTTTCCAAACCAAACAACAGCATTTTCATTACAGTTTTCCAAACCAAAAGAAGTAAATATATTATAAGAAGTTTCCCAAACCTAAAGAAGCAAAAATCTCTATGTATTTATTAAATAAAATCCCTAAGTTTAGCTCTTAAGATTTAAATTATATATTAAGTCTATAACTTAAGTTCCAGCAAATGGATATGCTATATCTGGTTCTTTCGACCATCGAACGTTTGTTTTATAGGCCGAGTCCGAGGTTGCCGCTTTGAACCGTCGCATCCAGTTGCTCGAAGAAGACTTGGAGCGCTCTGAGGAGCGTCTGGGTTCCGCCACAGCCAAGCTGTCGGAAGCCTCTCAGGCCGCTGATGAGAGCGAACGGTTAGTACCACGTTTCCACCTTTTATTCCGCCCCACCCAATCTATACCCCCACTGTACCCCTATATGTAAAATACTCTTTAAGTTTACAGCGATTATTGCGAATTATCTAAGTTCGATTTACAATATAATTAAACCTTATCTGCATATCATTCCGCATTGCTGCGAAAAATTCAGGATACGAAAAGCGCTTGAGAATCGCACAAATATGGAAGACGACAAAGTAGCTCTCTTGGAGAACCAATTAGCACAAGCAAAATTAATTGCAGAAGAAGCTGATAAGAAATACGAAGAGGTATAGTCTATATTTATTTGCGGAAATTGGTCTCCGTTTTAGGGCACTAGGGTTATTAGGTTCTTCCCCTTGAGGTTAGGTTCACTTGGTCAACATTTGCGTTACTAATTAGGTTTTGGGTCTGTCTATCTATCTGCGCTCTCTTTTTTCTAATTTCTACCTAACCAACCCTGCAACAATGAAGATTATTGTTTTTATAATAATGGTCACTTTTATAATGATGATGTATCTTAAGTTAGTGTGTAAGAATTTCTGTAAACAGCATTTAGTTTTCAAGTTCAAAGATGTCGACCCGCCGCTGGAACTGGAACACCATGGATGCTCTACATTCTTGTAAAACAATTGTAAAATGATGTATACGAAAGCATGTCCTACATAAGCTTATGGTAGTCCATTAGTCAAATGGCTGTTAAACAATTATGGCTTAAAATAGAAAAAAAGATCCCCCAATGTTTGTAATGAGATGAAGCTTAAAGAGTGTTTGGTTCTTGATTTTGATAAGGTCTGGCCATAACATCTGTTGAAAATACCTCTTTAAAATATGACGTGTCTTGGAGACATTTATAAATTTCACTTTAAAGAAACCAAGCATTGTTTAAGCTTTTTGCTTAACCCTCTTCGTCCCTTCTAGTCTCTCTTCCCTTGTAATATACTTGTTAATCAAGTAGAAAAATCCGAACTCTTAACTCAACTTGCAACAACAAATTTCTGTCTCTTTTTACAACAACAACCACGACAACTACAATCAAACCTCAATATTCACAAACTTAATATGTAACTCTATCTGTGAATGTTTGTGTAAAACATCTGTTTGTCATAACAATCGCAACAACAACAACAACAACAACAACAACAACAACACCACAACTGAACACGCAACGATGTGGACGATGACGTCGAATGATTCACACGACACCTTTTCGGCTGTACCAACTGCAATTCCGATGGGGAACGGCAAATCATCGCTAACCACTTGGTCACTGTCTTCTATGGGCATGGTCGTCGCAACCGATGGTCTATATAATATGTAATATCATATAGGGCTCGCAAGATTCTTGAGAACCGCGCCCTTGCTGATGAAGAACGCATGGACGCTCTCGAGAATCAGCTGAAGGAAGCACGTTTCCTTGCTGAGGAGGCTGACAAGAAATACGATGAGGTGCAGCTAAAAACCACTTTCTCTTCTACTAAGCTAAGAAACAATAACAACAACAGTAACAGTAACAATATCAATATCAATATCAGTAAATCAGAGTTATGTAATGCCAGCTCTGTTGGTGGCACCAACAACAATAACGCATCCAGAACTACTGCTGCTGTTGGTGAAGAGACTTCCACCTTGTCCTCCACAAGCCACGAACACAACAATAATCCCAATAACGACACCTGATCTGGTTCCTTTGTCAATCGAAACGAATTGAAATGATTAAGGGTTCTTTAACCCCCTTAACTTGGCACAGGAATCAGCCAGAGTGTTGATGCAAAACTTGTGCTTACCACGATAATTAGTTGAAGATCCAGACGATTACGAATGATGCTTGAGGGCAGCTATAGCTTAGAACTAGGCATGCACCGCCCGCCGCCTGACAATATGCAATATATATACGTGTATAGACGATGATGATGTATTAGTCGATGTACATACAATGTAAATCCAATCCAATGAAATTCGATTGTAACGTGTGAACAAATCCACCCAGAAAAAGGAGGGGCCCTAGCAAAGGCCGAAGCTACTCCTAGTGCGTGTCTTTTAATTTGTAAAATACCAATAGCATTATGTCAACTAAATGTTAAGCGGTCCATACGATGTCCACAATTGTACTCAATGCTCTTCCATAAGAAAAGGCTTGAAAAGCATATCGCCACTGAATTGATTGTTTAAACTAAAGTGTAATTGGGTTAGTTCTTTGACTTGTTTGTTTATTTCCATTCGATTTACGTATTTGTAAAGAAAATGTAATTTATATCACGTTGTATGCATAAAGCAAAACACCTTAAAATTATGAATTAACCATGAAAATGTCTTATTTTGGACTAATATTTTTTCAAATTAATGTTTATATAACATATTATATACAAAAAAATATATATAAATACAAATATATAATTGCAGCATAAAACTAATTTTATATTATTGACCAATGAGGGGAGTAGATAATATTTGATAACTTTAAGTTGTTGTACATTGTTAGGTGATCTTTAGGGGTTTTATTTTGTGGGTTATATAATGTGTGCTTTATGGAAAATTATTAGAAATTTTTCTGGACTTAGGAAATCTTCATCAGGGACTATTCTACATTTCAGATGATACCGCCTTGAAAATATGTTTGATATGCGATTGTTTCAGCGGTTACGACCCATGAAGAACTACAAAGCTTTAAATGTTTTATAAGAAGTCACTTGATAAAGTTAGTAAAAAAATCCGACAAGAAGCCATACATTAGAAATTTCTTCTTTGATCGATCGATGGACAAATGCCAACCAAAACCATGTCATGTTTAGCTTTGAGCACAAAGGGTTTTAGCCTTTTCCGATACTGGTTAAGTTTGCCTCACCCACTCCAGACTGGAAGTAAATGTCTACGTGTTTTTAACGTCAATCAGATCGAAGAAATAAAGCAACTGATAAACTGCATTGGCAGATAAGCTCCCTTCTTTCAGTATTGCTGTTCGCTTTCGCTACCTTATCTTTTCGCAGAAACTAAGCAAAGGCAGCAATTGTTTGAAAAGTATGAAAGCACAAATGTACAAAATGGAACCGGTAACTAAGACAGAGAGGGAAAAGAGTTTGTTTAACTGGCGCCGATAAGAGAAGGCCGCTCCCCAAAAGGGTATGGATTCGAGTAGATTTCGCAGGCCCGTAACTCAAATCGTGGGCCATGACATAAGCGGCTAAATACTCAGTTGCCAAAACGATCGATGATGAATCAAGCGAGGGGATCACTTGACCCTCAGACGTAGGCAGATGGAAAGTGCCGTGAGTCAGTGGCAAGAAATGTGCGTGAAGCATACGTATTTCCAACTGCATTCGTTATCTTTTACAGCTAAAAGATCTGACGACTCTTTTGTCACCTGGCCATGTCGTATGCAGTTGTTTTCGTGATTCACTCGATTGGGAAACATAAAGCATACAGTCAGTCGGAAATTAAAATAAATTTTGGTCAGCATAGCAATAAAATAACCCAATATGGGCCAAAGCAATTTTCGCGATTCTAAAAGAATTGTTGGACAGCATCTTCAAGCTTACTGAGTGCCAGATTTGCTTAGCCAAATTAGTATTCATTGTTATGTCAACAGGAACTTGGCAGTAGTTCATGTAGAGTTATGGAATGAGCTTTTATATATTTTCAAAATGTTTATGATCTTAATTTCCGTTACCAAAGATGTAACTATAATAAAATTAGTATAAATTAATGGGGTTTGACTAAACTGTTCGTTGCTAAAACAGCATTTAAAGATAATATAATATGTACAACAATTTTGAAAGTTCAAACTTATTAAATCTCCCCGAAAAATAGTTTATGCGAAGCGTATAGCTTGAGTACAAAAGAGTATCGTATGGTAAAGCAAGACATTTAAGACCCACGCGATAAGCACAAGTTCTAAGGGATAAACAACTTAAACACAGAACAAAATAACAACAAATTAAACAAACTGTTGTACTAAATTATTGTAAGACACCTCACCAGACCATAAAAAACACTAAAACTTTCATAAAAATCTGATAGAATACTTCATTTATTGCTTCAACTAACGAAATCTATGTAAAAACCATGAAATTTAATACATTTTCTATATGTTTTCCTGTATACCCGACGTTCCTTGTATTATATCAATCAATCAACAATCAAACAATGAATCGATATGTAATATGAATGTATGAGAAAAGGTTGCCCGTAAATTGGCCATGGTTGAAGCTGATTTGGAACGTGCCGAAGAGCGTGCCGAGCAGGGTGAAAAGTACGTTATAAGTCCAGATATAAATATATTGTTTGAAACCCGTTTATTGTGTTTAATAATAAAAACAATGTTGAAACTGCCGCCACAACCTAACCTCATTTAATACAAAAACAAAACTATTTGTTTTGCGTTCCCCCTGTTGAGTTAAAATTTTGATTTTGTTCTTGTTTTTCTAGCTAGCTAGCTTTTGCCTATGTGTTTATAATGTTTGGTTAAAAATGTGAATATCCCATGCAGCAGTCTAATGTTTTGTACGATAAAAGCATGTACTATATTTAATAGTTTAGATCAAATAGAAGCACAATCATGGAGCAGCGAAAGCAAAGAGGTGAAAAGTTCTTTAAATTTCTCATGCTCCCGCTGACGCAAAGCGCGGTGACCTCTGTTTTGAGGTGGGAAATACAGCTGCAATGACCTGAAGTTGCAGGTCAATGCGCTTTAAATTCCGCTCCCTAAGAACCGAAAGATCGGTGAGCGTTGCACAGCAAGAAAACAAAACTTGATGGAGAATTTTCACCTTTTTAAGCCCAGCTGCTCTGTGGCCATGAATCATGAATGAAACCAGCACAGTATTCACATTTTTTGCCAATCTGCAGCTTTGGCCAGACACAAAACTAATCTTGAAAACCTTTTTTCTATGCCATCCATAACCCATGCCAAACAAAAAAAAACTGTGTGTACCTAACACAATGCTAACTCCTTGCCACGCCCCCGCCATGCCACGCCTCCCGCCCGAAAGGTTGCCAGAAAACTCGTGCTCATGGAACAGGACCTGGAGCGTTCCGAGGAGAAGGTCGAGCTCAGCGAAAGGTTTGTCCACTGCCACGCCCCCTCCGCCAACCAGCCTTCAATTCAATGTATTTTTGTCTACTAACTGCATTTGGTTAAATATAATTCACGTTCGTTTCTTTGTGCGCAACTTAAGCCCGAGATACACAAATATTTATTTATAATTTCCATAGATATAAATAACCAAAAGGCATTATTAATGCCTCAGGACAGACAGAAAAAGTGAAATCGTTTGAGTTGCCGGTCCAAAAACAATTGTTATTATTACACAAATATTTGGCGGACCTTCGCATCATGATTTGACTGTTTCTCGTCTCTTGGCCAACTCAACACAACTTAACTCATCGCCTTCATTGGCAGCAGTCACAAGATCTTTTTCGAAAGTGAAGTGCTGTCAACGTGGAGTTGGTCAACCGTTTTTGGCAATGCTCGGGCATAAGTTGCGCTTGAAAGAAACCATTATATTTAACAATTGCATGAGTTGTACTATTCTTCTTCATTCCCAGCCTGTCTTCCCGACAACTATTTAATTATCAACTTTTCTATTTCATTTTCTCTTCGTACCTGCCAACAGCAAAATTGTGGAGCTTGAGGAGGAGCTGCGCGTGGTTGGCAACAACCTGAAGTCCCTGGAAGTCTCTGAGGAGAAGGTCAGTATCTTTATAGGATGTTTTAATTATTTCCTCCATCGGAGTATTATTGGAAATTGTTTAAAAAAACCTTTCTTAAATATTTATATTGAATTTACCCACTCCCAAACCCCAAAATCCCCCACGAAATGAACAAACAACAACGATAAATATAGGCCAACCAACGTGAGGAAGAGTACAAGAACCAGATCAAGACCCTGAACACTCGTCTAAAGGAGGTAGATACGCAAAAAAAAAAGAGCCAATCTTTGTAGCAAAAAGTGGCCAAAGCAAAGAGAGTTTCCCAGATCGAAATCCATGCGAACCGAGAGTCCAAACCAGCGACGTTATATATATATTTATTTTGTTGTTCTTTGTCGTTCTGTTTGTTTAACTAAATACCCAATAAGGAGGGGTATCCGAGACAATTTCTCCTCCCAAAAAAGGAACTTTTCCAACTTACTTCGTACTAATTCCTTTAAAATGTCTACCGACATGATATTTGTTTACAGAGCAATTTACCTTATTGATTTTGTACTAATTTATATTTTCTTTTTCTTCTTAATTTCATATATTCTTTGTTTAAATGTTGCCGCTAAAAAAACGCCAATACCCAATTCTAATTTGCGCACCTGCTGGATGTTTGCCACCTATACAAACTGAATTGTTTCTGCATGATTATTTTATAATCTTATGTTCAATACTGCTTATAACACAAAACCCAACCCGCTTGCCAACACTGAACACCAAAACAACCACACAGGCCACACAAAAAGAGGAAACCTTTGAGACGCAAATCAAAGTATTGGATCATTCTCTGAAAGAGGTATTACGACAGAGTCTTAATGAGTTACTTTCGAGTATAAGCTGTGGTCCCGGTAAATCTCTGGTGTTGGTTAATCCGCTGCTAATCTGCGATCTCCGTTAAGCTAACCTAGTCTAAGCACTAAAATGAACAAAAAAGAAAATATTGAATTGCACAAATCGTTATTCTCAATTTTAAATTAACTGTACATATTCGTCAATTCGACATTTAATATTTTCTTTTATGTAAACAAAAACGCTTCGTGAAAATAGAGCAAACGAAAAAGGAATACCACAAGTTATAAGTTTTAGATCAATAGATCGAGATTGTTGTAGAGCGTACATCATGGGCAAGTATTTCTGAACCATTCTATCGCATAAGACGTGTGTGTGTACATTTGTTAAAAATTGAAAACAACTTTTTGTGCACTGATTGCAAGTGAGAAAATCCAATGAACCCATTGAAATTAAAGAATTTAAAGCACTCAAAAGTCGATTAATTGTCATTGTTTTTAAACGCCACTGCTAAAGCTATTGCCTGATTTTAAGCGAAAGAATTAATTCTCGCTAAGTAGAAGATCAAAATTAATTCAAAGAGATATTTATATCGGTAGATATTTTATAAACCCCTCAAAAACTCACACCCACGCAAACACACACACGCACACACAGCCACCCAATGTACGTGAAATTGATCTATTGCCATAAATTATAATTTGTTGTATTTCTCTCGACGTCTAGGCACGCGTCAATCAGAAATATTACGAACAGGAGCTCATACAGTTCAAATTAAATGTAGAAGCTGTAAGTCGCCTCAGATTAATGGGCGTAGAGATTATAGAGATTCCGTCGAATTACGATCTTAACAGCATTTTCAGTTTTATGCAGTGTCTGCGTAGCCTCCACCAGTAATCGTTGCTATTATCAATCCCTTAATGACATTTAATTCGTCTGATTTAGGTTTTGTCTAAAAACCCTAAATACACAAGCGTCAGCAGTTTGTAAGCATTCTAGTTTAATAAAAAAAAAAACATAGTTTTTAAGTTGTATTGTTTGCAGTTTATTTGAATGTTTGTTAACTTTTACTATACGTTTATTAACTAGTTTCATTTGTCATTGTTTTTGACTAATGTACATTCTTCACATACATTATTTTAAGATTTTCTGCTGGTTTTGGTAGCATATTTGGGAAGCTTCTCGGCTTAGTGAAAAATTGGTTAAATTTAAATTTTGAGTGGTGCATGGGAGTCTTTGAAATCCTGCACACAGAATTTAAATTTTGCAGTCAGGCAAGAGATTAAGGAATGCATTTGTTTTTCCTTTAACTTCTGTCTGCTGTGGTAGCCACTTTTTGTTGCTTACTTGTTGCGGCATATTAAATATTTTACTAACTTGATTTTTTACCTTTTTCCCTTTCCCAATCATCCAAAAGGCTGAGGCTCGTGCTGAGTTCGCTGAACGTTCCGTTCAGAAGTTGCAGAAGGAAGTCGACAGGCTCGAAGGTATGTCCGTCAAAGATTTTATGAAAATTTTACTGAGAATGTAGGACAACTAGTCATTGATTGACATTTTATCAAGACTTGTGTAGCAGTATTTTAAATGAAATTACAAAAATATTAGTTTACTGAAAGTTATCTTGTTGTTTATTATGAGTTTATTGACTATACGAATTATAAGTAGGATCAAAATTGATTTCCTTGTTCCAAATCCAGTACCAATTGTTATCTAGTGAAGTTTATGTACCTCGATTATTATTTATTATCAATTTATGCCACATTATTTAATTTGATTTTCTTATTGTTTACTTTTCATATATAATTTTGTTGTTGTTATTGTGCTTAACAAAATACAACTTGCGCTGCTTGCTAAACCATTTGTTGCATGCCCTGCCCCACAAAACAAACAAAAAAATGTCCAAAATCCCAGATGACCTGCTCAACGTGCGGGGCAAGAACAAACTGCTGCAGGAGGAAATGGAGGCCACCTTACATGACATACAGAACATGTAAACATCTAATTTGCTTATGTAAATTAACTAAACTGCCTGCTTTGACGTCAAACAAACACCCACGCACACAAAACTGGCGCTTTCCATATTTAAATACTAGAGAACACATCTCCACACACCACGCCCACCCACACGAGACAATCCAAGGACGCCAAGTGTCTTCCATGCGGATGCGAAAGCCATCTTCGAACGCCAAGCAACGGGAGAGTTAATCAAAAATAGCGTTAAACACTCTAAACATAAACATAAACTCAATGAAAAGCAGATGGAAGGGCAGAAACTAAAACAAAGCATTCCCGTAGCAAGCGCATTCCAATATTCGATTTCAATTTGCAAAATTTAAACAATTCTCTGGCAGCTAACGCCAATCAAAATTTTAATTATTCCCATTGATTTTACTCATGCTTTTGCTACCCCTTACCTTGTTTTGTTTTAAATCTTAAATTATACTTGCATTTTTGTATTTGACGAGATGACAACTTGGACAGCATACGCATTGCCGCCTTTTTCTTAGTTTACGTGTATTGAATAGAGAGACAAACAATCGCTGTTATTTATATTTAAAGAGTAAATTCTATGCTAAAACTTTGTATTTTGTCGCCAGCTTAACTGTATTAATAATATGCTAATGTTTACCTTGTTTATACATATTTAAACAAATTGCCGTGTTTGCAAAACGTTGTGTAATATTTGCCTACTTTTAAGTTGCCGCCACGCCTACCAACACACTACTACTCTTTCGATAGAGGATTCCAAAACAAAGACAAAAGACAACTAGCGCACATCATTCCAATTGCAAATCGGCCACCGGTTAATCGGTCTCGATTCAGACATTTATTTGAAAAATAAAACAAAAACAAATACCAATCCCCACACACTAACCACTCTTCTGATTCTGATTCTGAAAGTCGTAACCCAAATAGGGAGAATGCTGCAACAAGAAATGGCATTAAAAATTTTAATTTTGATCTATTTACGATTTACATAAATTAATTATTTATACTTTAATATATACCTATACATACATATACTATACAATACATACCATGCTGCTGCAATTGCACAAATAAAGTATTTTTTCGAAAAACGTATGCCCTGCCATCGATCGATCGTCCAGCGTTTAGTGTTTGCCCCCGTCTCTGTGTGCCCCACCCACATTTGGCCACCACTGCTACCGGAGGTTCTATCACCCTGCTCCCGTATCTGCTCTAATCCGACTTTCTAACCCATTGAACCACCACCAAACCACACGAAACCACCCCTATCCGAACTGCCAGACGAGATGATCAAAGAAATGGAGATCTATGCCCTCGTCGGCGACCAGCTAGACTGGACCTTTGTGGACCTGATGGGCATGCCGCCCTTCTACAATGACCGCTACCCAAAACCGCCCACTCCAGAGCTCACCGAGGAGGAGATTGCCGCCATGGAAGCCGCTGCTATAGCTAAAGCGGAGGCCAAGGCTAGGGCCGAAGAGGCAGCTGCCCGCGGAGAAGAGGTTGGACCAGAGGCTGAGAGTGGCGAGCCGGCGGAGGGTGCTGCACCTGCAACTGAAGAGGAGCCTGCTGCTCCGGCTGAGCCCGTTAGGATTCCGACTCCCCCACCGCCACCACCGTTTGAGTATTCCATCGATCTGCCTCCAGAGGGTGCCGAGGTGCCGTACGTGAAGAACGCTGAGCCAGGTGAATTCACGCCTCCGGAAGTGATTCCTCCAGAGGGAGCTGCACCAGCGGAAGGAGAGGCCGCTGCCCCAGCCACTGCTCCCGTAGAGGGTGAAGCTCCACCAGCAGCACCAGCTGCAGAAGGGGAAGCTGCCCCACCAGATGCAGCAGCAGCGGCTCCAGAAACAGCTGAGGGCGAAGCTCCACCAGCAGCCCCTGCCGGTGAATCAGCTCCCGCCGCTGAAGCGCCTCCGGCCTAAACACTCTGAACTTTGATGTTTGCCTGCGATAAGCGAAAACAATATGCCAAAGGATCTCTTAAAGGAGCTCGACGTTACAGAACTGGCCACAGTCTTTTCCTATCCCTAAGTGTTCAAAACCTAGACGCCCAACAAAATGTTACAGCCTTAAGATTTGTGTGGTTGGAATTGAAAGTATTGTTTTAAAGCCTTTAAAATGCGTTTATTGTTTCGTTATTTTGGTGTTTAGGGTTCGTCAAACCATTCGCTTGCTACTACCCACCATCTTTACCCCCTGCTTTCTTTTCTTACTTTTTTTTAATTTTTAGTTGGCAAACTTCTTTCTTTTCACGCCTTATTTTATTTCTCTCCACTATGCTCCCACCTCCATCGCTTGCATTGCTTTTCTCAATAACATCCTTCGCATCGCATTCTGATCTCTATCGCGATCACCAGACGATCTAATCGTTGAAAAAGAGCGCTATTGCCTGATAAGCGATAGCCTGGACGAAGCCATCGTGGGCCAGATCCAAGGTCTGGACCCCTTCTGGAACCCGCGCAACCCAAAGCCGCCCACGCCAGAGCTCACCGAGGAGGAGCTGGCCGCCAAGAAGCTGGCTCAGGAGGAAGCGGCAGCTGCTGCAGCAGCGGCGGAGGAAGCGGCTGCTGCCGCCGGGGCCGAAGGCGAACCCGCAGCAGAGGGTGAGCCTGGTGCAGCGCCCGGAGAGCCTAAGCCGGCCAAGGAGCCGACGCCGCCTCCAAAGGAACCCACACCGCCACCACCACCACCACCACCATTCGAGTACTCGATCGATCTGCCCCCAGAGGGAGCCGAGGTGCCATATGTCAAGAACTACGAGCCACCACCACCCGGATCCGAGCCAGAGCCAGTTCCAGTTGCTGAGGGAGAGGCTGCTCCACCGGCGGAGGGTGCTGCTCCAGCGGCTGAGGGTGCTGCTCCCCCTGCTGAGGGTGCGGCTCCTCCGGCTGAGGGTGCTGCTCCTCCAGCAGAAGGTGCTGCTGCCCCTGCTGAAGGTGCTGCACCACCTGCTGAGGGCGCTGCTCCTCCTGCAGAAGGTGAAGCTCCTCCGGCTGAAGCTGCTCCCGCTGCTGAAGCTCCTGCTGCAGAAGCTCCAGCCGCCGAAGCTGCTCCTGCTGAAGCCGCTCCCGCTGCCGAGGGCGAGGCCCCACCAGCTTAAGCCCAACCAAGCCAATCCCTGCCAGACACTGCTGCACATAACCGAAAGAAAGCACAACTGCTACAAAATGCTGCCCCTGCTTTTAAAAACATAAACACTTGAATGTTTTTATTTCTATAAAACACAAAACGAAATTGAATTAAAAGTTCAGTTTACCGAAGCATTGCAAAAACCAAATGCTGCTTTAATTTCCTTTGTTTTTGCTACCTTTTTTATTTTTAAAAAATTAACAGCTAGCACAACCTTGCCGATTTTGCGATCTCAACTGCTGGCCTTTTTATTTATTTTGCCCGAAACGAGGTAATTATTATTTGTGTCAACATGTTAAGTTTAAATGTGAAGGTCTCAGTTTGTGTCAGGTTTTATACTGTAATTTAAATGATTTCTTATATATTTTTATTAATTTCCGTTCCTTACTCTTGCGTTCTTTTATGATTTTCGAACACCACCTTGAACAGACGACCTGGTCCTGGAGAAGGAGCGCTACAAGGATATTGGAGACGATCTCGACACCGCCTTCGTCGAGCTCATCCTCAAGGAATAAGCGTACCGACGCTGCGGCCCTCGACCTCGGACCAAAATCGATCCGCACATCTATTTACGCGGCACACTTTTCAATTGTTTTTACTGTAGCATAACCGTAGGCGCACTGTACTCGTATTTTGTAGCCTGTACTTTTGATATTTGTGTGTTTGTAGATCGATTGTTGTAGATTGATTTTGACTGCGGACCAATAGGAGGAAGCATCGAAACAATTGTGTATTTGTTTGACTCAAACGTTTTTATTTATTATTTGTATCCAATCTAAGCAATAAAGCAATCAACTTGAAAACATAAATCCTGATATGTTTGCCAATTTTATTTCCTTTACTTCCGCTGCAGACGAGGTGAGCAAAGGTAAGGAAAAGTACAAAACTATTGCCCAGGAATTGGAGTACGCCGATCTCAACAACTACTAAGGGGAGTTAAACTTAATCGATGAGGAAAAGGAACAGCAACTACAACCAGAACAACAAATGCAGCCTGCGATCTACAAAAGAACAAAATAAAAGTGGAGTCCGAAAGCATTTCGACGTCCAATTTACAAATTATTTTTAGCAATACACTTCTTCGCCTAAGCATTCCAAACCAAATTTTCATACATTAATAAATGCAAGAGTATTAAAGTAATTTTTTAGCAATAATTTAATAAAATTTATACAGAGCAAGTCTTGTAGGTTGTAGAAAGAAATAAACGCTGCCATTTTTCTTGAAGCCCCTGACAAGCTCGAAATTATGTCTGTAACTTTTTAATAAGAAACCCCAGAAAGCCCACCAGTCAATATCTTACATTATCTTCATAGACAGCAATAAAGCTTGAGCCCGAGTCAAATTACACTTTTATTTTCATTGCTTGTGTTACTTGGTAGAACGCGAATTGTATCTTACACATTTCTATGGCCTTTGTATAACATAAAATACCAAAAACAAAAAGTATATAGAGTATATAAAGGAAGACGTATAAATTAAATTTACATAGCTTTTGTAATTCTATCAACCATACACATAAAACAAAACAACGTATGTATTTTTATTTACCTCTCAATATTTTTATGATCAATAAAATGAAACCATTCTTTTGCATATAAAATCTGTTAAAGGTATTTTTAATTGAATGGGGCTATGGCGGAAACAATAAAGCACTTTCCTTAAGGGGTTAGGAGGGTTTCGCAAAAAAAAAAATCGATTTTTTTTTTTATTGTCTCATAAATTAATATACAATCTCAAAATTATTGTCCCAAAGTTTTAAGTCGATCCGAATAATAGTTTCGGAGATACAGTCCTTAGAATGTGCGCGCGCGAGGCCAAGTGCACTGCATATCAAAACTTTAAATGCGTTTTCTCAAAACTGTGTTTTCAAAGTCGGTTGTCAAGATTTCTCGGAAACTTCTCAACCGATCTTGATGAAATTTTGCACAGGCCTTCGAGATATGATTATCTCGTAAATGAACGAAGGATTTTTCTTTACGTTGACAACTATTTAAAAAAAAAAAAATTGTTAAAAAATTTCACCAAAATTTGAATTTTTTTGCAAAAAAGTCTCCCAAAAATCAAATTTTGACTTTTTTTGGTCTTCCTTCGTTCATTTACGAGTTTTAGGTTTGTACTAAAAGAACAAATTTGTTTTTTTAATTTCCGATGATCCTGTCAGGAATTGTGCTGACAACGCGAAGGCACCTTTTTTCTGAGGGGTCACCGGAAATGACGTCACAATGGCTGACCGCTGAATATTTTTTTTTTATTTAATTCAAAAATTATTTATTTATTTATTTATTATTACAGATAGAGAAGTTTGCAAAACTAGACTAACTTAGTTGGTAAAGCGCTGGCAGCGAGGCCTTCGGCTTTTCAAAAATTATTATTTAAATATGTATGTGTAAGAAACTTAAAAGTTTTTATTAAATATTTCATTTTTTATATAAAAAAAAAATTGTTGAAAATGTGCCTTTTTTTTGCCCGGGAAACCCTCCTAACCCCTTAAGGATATATGAAAAAAATACATTTATTAAAGTTTTCTTAAAACGAGTATTTAATGGAACCGGGCTTCTAGTGGATTATTACAAAACCTTGAATGACAACCAAGTATTGTAGACTATTTAAACTTCCTAAAATAAAAAGTTGTATTGCAAACTGAACATTTTTTTAGCCACTGCTATGAGCACATAGAAAAACACATACATACGACAAGCCTTAATTTTGTATTAGTGTAAAGGATTATTTGTAATTTGATATATCTTAGCCTGGCGCGGTAAGTTAAAAAACATAATTATAGCGCTAGCTACAACAGGTGATACATAAAATATTATTACTACATCTAGTCATCATTTAATTACATGATTTAAATATCGATTAAGTTACTTCCTACGTTATTGTTTAATAAAAAGAAAAAAAAGCCAACAAGAATCGAAATGTTTATTAAAAACAATTATTAATTTGTTTAGGTTTTTTATTTTGTTTTTTATTCTTTGTTGGGTGTTATGAATTCAGAAGTTCTGGAACCCAGCCCGCAATCACTGCCTTATATTTGGCAATTTCAAAATTGGTTATTTCTTATGGTTATGGTCATGGTTATTTGTTACAGGAATCTTCAAAATTAAAACTGTGGTGTTACCAAAATTAAAATAATTTATGGTAGCCTGCAGAGAAGGTCCAGCTTTAAAGTTTTTGTTCGAGTACTGGAATTAAATAAATTAATATTACTTTTGTAAGTGCATTACAAAAAATTGAAACAAAAAAGTAGAGTGCCTCGACCATGTGATACCCGTTTTTCTAAGGATAAAAAATATGTTGCCTGATGAGTAAGGAAATTTATTGAATTAATGGTCAAATATATACCTACACATGTAATTTTTTTAACTAGGCAGATATTTTGCGATATTAAAACAAACTAGACAAACGAAGATCTCGATGTGTTCTCAAATTCACCTTTTGGTGCTGATCATCAATGTGTGTATGTATGTATGTAAGCATGTACAATGTACATACACACATTGAACATGTATATATGCTGTATGGGGTCATTTTGTAAGATTCTTAAGTATTGATAATCCGATTATTAAAAGATATAAAGCTGATCACAATAATTAAAATAGAAAAAAAAAGTTTTGATAAAAATGTATTTTTCGAAAGTTTTTCTGCCTGGTTTTTATTTTAACCAATATAAATATGCAAGAGATAATGAAGATGCTGACAGGGATATTAAAATAATTAAATATGCATTTTTCATAATGACAAAAAAATTAATGAGGGAACCGAGTCAAAAATGTTAAAGCAAAGAGCGCTTTTTTAAATATGTTTATTGCAGCCTAAGTTTAAAAAAATATCGGATCAATTGTCTTGCAGCCTTTAAGACTTTCGAAAGCAAAAGAACGTCAGAAAAAATTTTCGCCGATCAAAATTCCAAAAGTTTCTCAATATTTTGTACCGAGCCAAAATAGATTTTCATCTTGTTAGGCTTGCTCTTGTTGCTTGTCGCTGGCAAGAAATCTAACATTTATGCTCTATTTTTAGCCGCGTATCTGACGGATACACATACACAGCGAGAGTGCACGAGTAAAAAAACAAATTGAATTTAATTTTAAGAAGGAGAAAAAGAAACGAACACTTTTCACAAAAGAGAGCAAGAGAAAAAGCTTTTTGGGAAATTCTGAGGGAAATTTTTGAGATCGACAAGGAAAGTTGCGAAAGTGCTTATATTTTTTAATGGGAAATTTTGAGGCGAGAAAAATTATTCAATACTGCGTTGGTGTGAGCCCCCGTGTGTGTGGAGTTTTTCCGATTGCCAGGGGGTGTGCACGTGTGTGTGTGATTTTTCCCGAGTGGCAGTGTGCGTGTGCGTTGGATCTTGGGGTCGCTTTCTGGGCTAAGCAACTTGGCCAGCATCAGTGTTCTCGGGGTTTCGACAGCGTATAGTGTGTTTGAAACGCTAAGGTTGGTTCCGCCAGGATTTTTACCCGATAAAATTAACTCAAAAATAATATAGTTTGCTGCTTATCAAATTGGTATTTTTAACTGATTTCGAGTGAAAAAAAAATATTAGTGAAAAGTGCATTGCCATCAAATGCACCAAAACCATGAAATTTTGAGTTTCCCTCAATCTACAGATGGACCTAATAATACATTAAAAAATAAGTGTGCATATGTATATGTGTCAAGTCGCCTGGATAAAATTCTTAAATAAAAAATTAAATGAGTGATGCAAACCAAAAAAAGTGAAAAATTCTGTAAACCAAAACTTAACCCTCAAAACAATGTTAACTGAAATCCTTCAAAAGCTCTTCAAAATCGTTTCAATGGTTTCCAAATTAAAAACTTATGATCGTTTTTTCGGACATTTTAAAAATTCGCTTATAAGGAATTTTGTAACTAAATCTGACGGCACCAATACCATCTACAAAATTGTTGTGTGTGTGCGAGAGAATATTTTTTTGCACACGCACACACATGTACGAGGAGAAAGCTCCTCACAAAAGAAACACATATACATATGCACCTTACACACCTACTGCTACGCACAATTTTCACACACACACACCTCACCAGTTTTCCTCGAAGAAAATTCTTTAAAATTAACTGCAGACAGACACCTGCCTGTCGCACACGCATACATATAAAGCCTTTTATTTTTAACTTTGCCTGAAACTTAGACGAAAAAGCTTTTCCGTCTAGCTTTTGTGATCTCATAAAACGAAGGCAATCGAAAATTGTCGGTATTTATCCTTGAGATTGTTTTAAAACTACTGGCTAGAACGAGAGAGATTTAGGTGAAGAGAGAGATATTTTGGAAAATATTAGAGCTAAAGACGATTCCCAGATGTAGACATTTCAGACAAAACCATTTGATATATACCCATCATATGAATACATATGTATAACTGGGAATATATGGATGTGGGAGCCACCCACACGAAATTTGGCATTTTAAAACAAATATTTTCTTGCTATTTGTGAATGATTTCGAAGGCCACATTATTTCCTTATTATAGATACACATTTAAAAAATTTACAAACTTTTTGCAGGTAGCAAGTTTTAGAATAATTATGAAAAAACTGATCTTGAGTTAACTAAAAATTGAATACCCAGAATATCCCCTAATGTTTACTCAAAAATTCTCATCTATACACTCGGAATACGTTCACCTTTCTTAATCCAATTATATTTTCATAACCTGATTAATCTTTGTTTCCCCTTCCCCAATTGTCAAAAGCCTTAAAATAGCTTGACATTTTGGGAACAAAACACTAACAAGTATCGAAAGACCTCCAAAAGATCAGCAACTACAACATAAATGACTTTGCCCCACTTTAGGTGGAAGCAACATACATACACAGACACAGTCACAGATACCCCCCACACCCACGCACTAAATGACCCCAAAGAATTGAAAAGTTTTCAAATTGCAATCTCTGCGTATCTATTTGTGTGTGTTTTGAAATAATAAAGGGAAACTCTAGAATTACATTTAGCACACAATGTCCAAAAAAGCATTTCTTCTATGCGTGTGTGCGAGTGGACTGGATATTTTTTCACACGCAAAAGCATATTAAGTTTATTTTTAACTCTACCGAATCGTGCAGCAAAAAAAATATATAGCTCACCGCCGGATCCGGATTCGGATTCAGAGTGGGCGTTTTGAAAATGGAAAAAGAAAATTACGTTAGATCTTATAAATGCTCGACGTAGCCAAACAAAATGTGTTTACATTTAAATTTTAAAATTTATTGCACAGATACACATGCACAACCCATTTATATATATGTATTTAATTTTACGTACGGAATTAGATTATATAGAATGCGCCTGGAGCTTTAAAATAAACAGATTTTCAATTGCATTTCTTAAGCATTAGGTGGAAAGTTGGAAATTACCAAGTGTCAAGTGAAATACGACAGGGGGGAAAACGATTTTGAGTTTAGTTTAGTTTAAAAAAAACTGTACAGAATTTTCTAAATTTTAAAACTAGATAAAATACATTCTACAAAGATATTACCAACTAGTTAGGGTGTCTGAAAACCTGATGAAAATGTCAGTTGCAATACATATTCAATAATTGTTAAAAAAATATGCATTATGAATAAGATATAAATGATTTATAAGAGATTTTTGAATAAATGATTTATACATATTACTAGTTTGCAACCACTGCTTTGTCTTATCAGATAAAAACATTAAGTTTTAAACATTTTTAAAAAATATTTGTATTAGAAGATAACGCACAAAAACATTTTCTAAAAAGAAAAATAATTTAAATAACTTAGCAACGTTAAATATATATGCACTAAAATTGCTGTCAACAGTACGAAACTATAATTCATAATTAAAAGACCGGTACAAAATATACTTAAATTATAAATTAGTTTAATGCAAAATGACAACCAAAGTTAAAATACTAATCTATATACCTTTTTTTCCACAGTGCTTTTTTCCAGTTTTCTTTCCTTGTAAGCCAACAACAAAAACACAAACACCATGGACGCCATCAAGAAGAAGATGCAAGCGATGAAGCTTGAGAAGGATAACGCCATCGACAAGGCCGACACCTGCGAGAACCAAGCCAAGGATGCCAACTCCCGCGCCGACAAACTGAACGAGGAGGTGCGCGACCTGGAGAAGAAGTTCGTCCAGGTGGAGATCGATCTCGTCACCGCCAAGGAGCAGCTGGAGAAGGCCAACACCGAGCTGGAGGAGAAGGAGAAGCTCCTGACCTCCACCGAGTCCGAGGTGGCCACCCAGAACCGCAAGGTGCAACAGATTGAGGAAGATCTGGAGAAGTCCGAGGAGCGCTCGACCACCGCCCAACAGAAGCTGCTGGAGGCCACCCAGTCCGCTGATGAGAACAACCGCATGTGCAAGGTGCTGGAGAACCGCTCCCAGCAGGATGAGGAGCGCATGGACCAGCTGACCAACCAGCTGAAGGAAGCCCGCATGCTGGCTGAGGATGCCGACACCAAGTCCGACGAGGTCTCCCGCAAGCTGGCCTTCGTTGAAGACGAGCTGGAGGTGGCTGAGGATCGTGTCCGCTCCGGCGAGTCCAAGATCATGGAGCTGGAGGAGGAGCTGAAGGTGGGTAACACTTGCGAATGTAGGGTTTTGATAGTTAAAACACAAATTAATGATCATGATCCAAGATTAAGTCTCACCAATAAATTTCCAGTAATTTTATCATTTTAACAAGTATCTAGTTAGGGATTTTGCAAATTATAAAGAAGAATTTTGATTAAAAACTATTGCTAAAATTATGTGTTATCCCCAGGTTGTCGGCAACTCCCTGAAGTCCCTGGAGGTGTCTGAGGAGAAGGCCAACCAGCGCGTGGAGGAGTTCAAGCGCGAGATGAAGACCCTGTCCATCAAGTTGAAGGAGGCCGAGCAGCGCGCCGAGCACGCCGAGAAGCAAGTGAAGCGCCTGCAGAAGGAGGTCGACAGGCTAGAGGGTATGTTTCGCAGTCCCTACCTATTTTTCAGACCATGTCACTTAGCTCCCGAGGAGGTATCTCTCCACGAGACGCCGGAGATGCCGTCCACAGGAAGTGATCCGTCTCGATCAGCCGGATCGCAGGCTTCAACTAATGCTCGCATTGTATATATCGCCAGACGGATATTAATACTTTTACCTAGTACTCTGCTTTCATTAATTGATGTAATATATCCATCCACTCATCTCGCTATCGCCCCCTTGATTATCTCTATGAATATCTGTATAAATGAACAACCACAAATGCTTTTTGCAGACCGTCTCTTCAATGAGAAGGAAAAATACAAAGCAATCTGCGACGATTTGGACCAGACATTTGCCGAACTTACTGGATATTAAAAAAGATCAAAACAGAACTCACACAGAGCCCTCCCCCAAGAAAAGAGAACACGAAATTCAGTACCCCCGATTCCCCCACAGTTTACTATATATTATTTTTCCAAATGCCCCCCGACAGTGTCAGTGTATTTTCCCGAGTCCCACACTTCTGTCACGACCTTCTATACACTGTAAATAATCTGTTTAGTCTCGCTTGAACACCCAGTACACTGTAAAAATATATTCAGATCAAGCCAAACCAAGTTGCAACTGTAGTTAATACAGGTGAATTAATCAATGTATATTTTGTTTGTATGTCAGATTCCTACCCGTTTGATGTGGCATGACCTCTTGACCTGTCTTCTGCCTGCACAGATCACAGATCTCAGATCAGCACTCTATCTCAATCTATGTCTCTCTCTCTCTCTTCTCGACGATCATCGGTCTAAGTCCCGAGTCATTCAAGGGTTTTCGAGCTATTTTCGCCAGGCCTTGGTTGAGTGAATCTCTCATTGCCGCACACGCCACAGATGTCTGCAACGATTGGTTGGATAGATCATGGCTAGATCCCGTAGAGCACCCCCTTAGAATGTCCAGAGCCCACGCACAGACCCGCTGACTAACCCATAAACTAGAAACGCTTGCCAGAACAGCGGGCCACTAACTCGAGTCAATTTCGCACTGTCTAAAGTTTAAGTGTTCTGTTTTCAATTTCCATGTTGCTGTGTGCTAAAAAACATTTTCAACACTTTCTAATATTTTTGAAATTTGTATTTGCCTTCCTTAGACGAATTGGGCATCAACAAGGACAGGTACAAGTCCCTGGCCGACGAGATGGACTCCACATTCGCCGAGTTGGCTGGCTATTAAATTGGTGGCCATTAGTCCCAAGAACCAAAACCAAAGCAACAACTTCACCAACAACAAGAATAACAACAACAACGAGCGGCAGCGGAAGAACTCTACTAATTGTAAACGAATATCTCAGAATGAATTTGCTAGCAACAAGAACAGCAGCAGCCCCAGATACCAAGAACAACATCCATTGTGTATACAATTCTTTATAAATCTATATATTTCATAATAAATAAATAACAACAACAACAAGATCAACAACAGCAACAACAACCATGCATAGATTGTGTAGAGCCAAGGATAACAATTTATGAAAATTGTTTTATTTATTAAAAAATAAAATTATCTAAAGGAAAACGTAGCAGAATGTAAAAGTACTCCCAAAAAACACGAATTTTGTATTTTTAAAGCCAATGTTTAAAAATATTAAGAAGCGATTACAGCCAATGTTTAAAAATATTAAGAAGCGATTACAGCCAGGCCAGCAGAGAGATAGAGAGAGAGATAGCCCGAGAGAGAGAGACAGGGCCATATCTAAGATTTTAAGAAGCCTGCTTCAATTTGAATTTATAACATACAATTACACAACAAACAAAAAACACCAACAAAAAAAGTATAAAAAAATTTATAAAAACTTTGCTAAAAAAAATTATATGTTTGATGTTTGCTTTTAATGATGCATAAAACTGATTTTCTTTGCTCGATAGCAAAATCCGTTGAAATTTAAAAGAAATGTTCGGGTTTCAGGCGGACTTGGCGGTTATGCAAAATCTGTGTTGGTTATTTTCAATGATTTCTTACATTTTTGGGAAGCCCCATGGAAGCTGAACCAAAATAACCGAAATCAAAGTGCGTCATCGCTTCTTAAACGATGGATCGATGGATCACGATCCGCGAAACAAGGCCTTCGTTGCAACATCGTTAACATCCGCTAATTGTCAAAGCAATGAGTATAAATAATGAAAGTTCACATTTGTTCATATATTATTCGTAGATATATTCAGGGTAAATCTGTTGGCAGTTCGAGAGATCTTTTATAGATGTGGGCTATTCGCTGCTTGACCATCAATAATCCAGTTAAGGCCGAGTTCAATGCGACATGGGGGTCTGTCTCTCTCGGCCAAGTTAATTCACCCGCTCTGTGGCCTTTCCAATTAATGGAAAACTGTCCACCGGCTCTTTCTCTTTGCCCTCTCGCATCGTGGTGCCATAAAATAGTTATTAAAACTTTAAGTGGTGTGTTAAATTGCCCACTAAAAAGCTCAAGTCATATTTTACATAAGCTACGTTATAATAGTTGGCAGATATCCTAAGGTATGGAGGTGAGGTATACTGGCTATACGGTATTCTTATTTAAATCAAATTAAAAATTTTAAACTTCCCAGAAAATTAAAATTGTACTTTTTATAGTCCTCTCAACGTTATTCATTTGAATGTGAAAATGTTATTGATAAGGTAATAAAATGTTTATAAGAGAACTAGAAAGAACTAGAAAAATAGCTAAAAAACAACTTTCTTTAAATTAACTTATGGATAGTAAGTTAAGTTCAGACAGTTTCTTCTCGAAATTTGGAGAATATCCAAATGGGAAATGTCCCCACACATTTATACCAATTTCTTTACACCATTGGTTTTCGCTTCAATTGACTGCGCCATAAGCCCCACCAATTACCTAAGTCTGGGGCCAGTTTGATGGAGTGCAAACAGTGGGTCAGAAGGCGGGCGTTGACGAGTGAAACACTGATGAAAAGCCCAATGACTTACATTTGCTCAGAGCCAACCGACGGAGAAAGTGAAATTTTGCATTTCTCAGCGGCCGGCGGGAACAACAATGGGTCTGGGCCATTGCCATTGAGACTGAGTAGGTGAGACAGAGAGACCTGAGCGGACCAGGTTGGACCGGCTGCAGGCCGAAAGTCAGGCTCAGACTTCAGTCGCGGTTTTCAGCTCGACGCAAGCAAACGAACTTCCAATAAACGCGGACGCGGCTTACACCGCACAGAAAACACACCGAAATCGAAAGTGTTTGGTGCACGACTGGAATCCCTAAGTGCTTCAGTTCAATTGAAGAGGCGGGGGCAATACACCCGTAAACATTACGTGTCATCATGCCGCCGGCTAGCAGACAGCTCCGGCTTGCAGCCCTTGTTTACCTGGCACTAAGTCTGGCCTATGGGCCTGGGCTCTTATGCAATGCCAGCGATGGTGAAACTATGCAAAAATACGGCAATGAATCACTCGCGGATGGAGGTGCTCCCGTGTGGTCGCAATTTCTCGAAGATTACGTCTTGAGGTGGGTTCGGTTGTTGAAGGAACGCGAAAAAACAAAATAAGTCAAATCTCCCTCACATTTTTAGCCAGGGCAGCGGCCAGCGAAAGTCCAAAGACCTGCCGTATATGGGTGGGGATATGGGCATGAATGGACCGCTAAACTACCACTCATCCGCCTACAAGCGACCCGGCAACAACATCTACATCACCAGGCGGATTGGCGAAGCCGTGGAGCTAGAGCCTCATCTGCGAAAGCCCGTGGAGAGCCAGAGTCCCATTGTGAACCCCCAGTTTCGACCCATGACCAATCAGATGTTGCACCAACAACAGCAACAGCACCAACAGATGCAACAACAGCAGCAACAGATGCAGCAACGTCAGCAACCAGGCTTCTTGCAGCAACTTTTTGGCATAGGTGGCAGCACAGGAGGCAGTGGCAATCCTTCCCAGCAGCATGTGCGCCCGCTGCAGCAGCAACAGGTGCAGCAGGTACCGCAACAACATCAGCAGCAGCAGCAGCACCTCCAGGGCGGGAGCAGCCAGCCAACTACATTCCGTGCTGTTTCCGAAAACGATCTTTACCTTCTGGGAGCCATTGAGAAGTTGGTATATCGAGTGGGTAAGTCAAAGCTTAGGATATTGTTAAGTCGTTTTTAAATCAAATCAAAAAATAATGATTTTATGGTCTTTATTTTATTGACGTAGCATAAAAGCCTTAAAGATTTGATTTAATCTACAAAAATATTTTAAAACAATGTCAAACCCTTTCAGATTACCTGGAAAGTCGAGTGCGACGGTCGGAGCAGCTTATCTACTACCTGATGGCTGGGAACAACCAGAAGGAGGTGAAAGATCCCTGCCCCACGAACTTCACCCGCATCAGCGACAACTGCTACTACATCAACAGTCAGCAGCAGGTGAACTGGAAGACGGCCAACTCCGCCTGCAAGGGTCTTAACGCGCACCTGGCTGAGTTCGAAAAGGTTTCGGAGAACGAGGAGATCATGGCCTATCTGCTGAACCAGCCTGCCCACAGGGGTCGCGACTACTGGTTGGGTGGCCTTAACCCTGGACTTCTCTGGATCTGGTCCAACTCTGCCAAGCCAGTGAATCCCAACATGAATCTTACATCCATCGCGATGGCCCAAAAGAGTGAGAACTCCACGGCCTCCAATCTGGTGGACAGTTCGGAACAGGCGGCAGAGGAGGCGGCCGGAGACGATGTGCTGAACAACACGGTTCAGATTGAGGGCAAGGGTCGCTGCCTCCGACTGAGCTACAACGCCGGGAAACATAGCTATGTGTATTACGGACAGGAGTGCACCAGCAGGCACTACTACATCTGCGAGCACGAGGACAAGACGCTGGACAACAAGATCAAGAAGATCAGCCGCGAGCTGAAGCTCTTCGAGTGAAGATCCTCATGTGATACCTCCAGTTACCTAGCCATATATACTATTTCACATAATTTCGAATGAATTTATTCTTGTGTTACACATTAAATATTTATAAATATTTATAAATTTAATAAACATAGCTGATAGTGTTCAAAACGGTTTAAGGATACTTTGTTCTTGCACAGCAAAGCTTTAAAGGATTCAACCAACGAAAATAAACAAAATGTAGCGCGGAACTCGGTTCCGTGGCTATAAGCGGAAAGTATACACAGAGATCGAAACTAGTCCGGATAAAGGTAGTCCTGCAGTATGTTCTGGAAGGCAATCTTGATTTTGCCGCGATCGCGTCCATTCAGCTTCTGGATGTCTGGCAGCAGACTCATCAGGAACATGGCGTCCGGATCGGTCTTGCAGTCGCACAGCTCCACGCCTCCATTGGACACGGATCCACCCGTCGGGTTATTGGCTTCCAGTCGCACCGGCACAGGTAACTGCGGTGCCTGTTGGTGTCCTCCATGCATGTGGCTGTGCAGATGCCGCTGGCTTAGGTAGCTGCTGCCGCTGGTGGTGTTTACACTGCTGCTGGGCGCCATGGGCGTGGCCACTACCGCTGTGGAGGGCGTGGGGAGCTCCGCTTCGGCTGGGGCAGCATTCACTTGGACTCCTCCTCCACTGTGCGTTGTAGTGCTGACCAGATCAACGGGCTTGCTGAACGTGGGACGCACAAAGGAAATGTTTGGGTGGGTGGCCTGGGTTGGCTGCGAGGCAAAGTTCACACCTGCCACGGATGCTGTCGGAGCTTGTAGCTCCTGCGATCGTGGACGTAGCGCACCACGCATCTCGTCGTGGTAGGCGCGCATCTGCAGACGACCCAAGTGCATTCGACTGGCCTGCGACTGCTGATGGCCATAGCGCCGTTGGGCCTCCACCGACGAAGAACTGGAAGTGGGGGCCATCTTATGTGTGTCGCGATCTTCATGCTCGTCCTCATCCTGCTCGTGGGTCTCCGGTTCGTAGTCATCTGCCGGCTCCTCGCACTCCGACTTTATGTCGTTGCTGTCCAACTGGCTGTGGTACCGGCTGCTGCGCTGCTGCTCCTCCTCCATAATGTCCTCCAGCTCGGAGTTGTTGTGCTCGGCGTCGTCGAAGTAGTCCAGGTAGTTGTCCAGCTGCTGCGGCTGCGGCGACTGGTGGGTGGTGCCTGTGGGCTGACCACCGCCGGTGCTAGCGGGTATAGTCACCGACCTTTCCCGCTGCATCCGGTTCGAGAGGCTTGAAAGGTGCGCCAGGGCGTCCTGCACCTGGGTGTCCAACGACTTGGGCTGCTGATGCTTCTTGCGCAGATACGGGTGCAGAAAGAACATGCGGTCAAAGTAGGACCAGCAGGGCGGAACCTTCTCCTCCAGGTAGTTCGTGTACTCGCGCCGAAACGAGATGCGCAGGTTGGTCCACTTGGCCAGGCTGGCGCCGGGGTTCTTCTCCAGCTTCAGGTCCACCTCGCGCCAGAAGTTCTCTACGTACGGCCGGCAAAAGTAGTACTTGTGGCGCGGATTGTAGATGGCCTCGTCGCGCTGCACAATGTCGATCAACTTGAAGACCTCCTCCGTCAGCCAGCGGGACGCACTGCAGCTGGCGTTTGGGTTGTTGGACACGAACTGGCCGACCGACCCAAAGTCGCTCGTCATCATGGGTGGCTCTGGCTCCAAGGCTGTCCAACGGGTTCGGCTTCACACTGCGCTTCCAGGGCTCGCCATGACTTTTGCTTTGCAAAATATTTTTATTGTTTTTCCCAAGTGTTCTTTTAAGTGCTACGGTGTAGGTGGTTCCACACAGGCGGCGGAACTGGTTCCAGGGCTCACAAGCTTTCGCGAGCTATTTTCGTTTATGCGGGCTGAATTTCGACAAGGTTTAAGTTTACTTTACCAAAGTGATGTTTATGTAAATAAATAAATTAGTTTCAAATATTTAAATATTACTAAAAAGGATTTGAAAAAACAAATTAAATTACAAAAATGTTTTGTTACTTTTAATTCAAAAGCAAATACACTATACACCTTTAACTCACAATTCCCTACTATTAAATATAAAAAAATATTGATTTTTTTATACAAATTTCTATAAAATATAAAAAATAAATTGAGTTTTTTCTAAAAAGTTCTCAAAAAGTGAACTTCGATTTTCCAGCACTGCCGGTCCCACGGCGTTTTTTCCATCCGGGCTAGTTGGTATCTTGAACCGCTTTAACTCTGGTCACACTGTGTGTTTTTCCAGAAAATTTCTAGCTCAAAACTTTGTTGTTTTCCCGAAAAGAAAGTGCATCTTCATGTGAATGCAACCAATTTGGATAGTAAGTACGAGTAGCCGCTGAGGAGGAGGGGGCAGCAGGAATCATGTCTGGGGCGAAAACTTGCAGCACGGAATGGGCACAATGTGGCACACAGTCGCACACAAACAATAACAGATTGTTGGCCAGGGGAATCATAACAAAAAAGGGTGTCCAATTGGGCACAGACTACTACCCCAAGGTGGTAAGATGATTCTGCAATTGACCGGAAGGGTTCCGAGAATGGGCAAAGTAAGGAGGACGCAACCTGCAGCAGGAGTCGTCATTCACATCACGCATGCACACTGAAGCTAATGGACTCAGTAACTGCCAAACACATCGTTGTTACAACTACCTCCCTGTTAAGTTTTATTTGTATACATATACTCTTGGCAGGAACTTTTTGCCAAGAAACCCACCTCCTATCGATTTTGGCGCGCTGATGACAAAATCTCTTGTATGCTTGCAGAAAGTCACAGAAAACC
Organism: Drosophila oshimai; assembly: GCA_018150695.1. Classification (NCBI taxonomy): domain Eukaryota; kingdom Metazoa; phylum Arthropoda; class Insecta; order Diptera; family Drosophilidae; genus Drosophila; species Drosophila oshimai. The sequence continues at coordinate 52,962 of JAECWM010000013.1, read as the reverse complement.
GCTTCGCAGCCGTCGGAGTTTAATGCCCTACCCACAGGCATGGCGGTCAAGGTGCAATTCGAGATTGGCCACACGTCGAAGCTGCGCAGCAAGAAGACGCCGCACCCGCAGGCCTTCACCCACGACTGGGAGATCTACGTGCAGGGCGTGAACAAGGCGGACATCAGTGCATTTGTGGAGAAGGTGGTCTTTCTGCTTCACGAGTCTTTTCCCAAGCCTAAGCGCGGTAAGTTTGGTTTAGATCACACTCCCAGATTCCCGATAATAATATTCAATGTTTACAGTGGTCAAGGAGCCGCCGTATGCAATTCAGGAGTCGGGCTACGCCGGCTTCCTGCTACCCGTAGAGATCTTCTTTCGCAACAGGGACGAGCCCAAGAGAATCATGTACCAGTACGATCTGGTGCTGCAGTCTACGGGTCCGCCCCAACACCACGTCGAGGTGAAGACGCACATCTTCGAAGCCCCATCAGAGGAGTTCCGCACAAAGTTGATGCGCGGCGGCGGAGTTCCAGTGTTTGGCGCAAACATTGGTGCCAGCAGCATCGCCAGAACGCTGTCGCCTAGCGTTGGCAGCGGCGAAACCCCACCCAACAATGAGTTGGCTTTGGTCAAGGCCAAAGGCGGCCCCGGCACAATTTCTATAAACGTGGATCTGGGTGCGGGCAAGAAGCACAAGTCGCGCAGCGAAGATCCCGGCAAGAGCAACGCCTTTTCCGCCCTCTTTGGTCCGCCCATCACGAAGAGCAGCGCAACAACAAACAGCTTAGCTTTGGTGCCCGCCTCAAAGCACTCGCCAGAGGCCAAGACCGTTGCCGTCAGCGGCAAGAGCGGCTCCCACGACGGCAAGGAGAAGGCCAGCAAGGATCGCGACAAGTCCAGCAGTGGCGACAAGCCGCGGGAAAAGGACAAGAAGGATCGTCATGGTCGCGACAAGGACCGCAAGTCAAGTAAGTCCGGCGACGGTAAGCACGAGCGGGATAAGGATAAGTCGAAAAAGGACAAAACTCGCGAAAAGGAGCGGGAGCAAAGCTCAGGTAGCACTCCATCCTCTGGAACTCTAACCGTTGCCACCTCCACCGCGGTAGTTGCAGCTGGGGCGCTGGTCAAGCACACGGCCAGCCCCAGGCCTGGAAAGACGTCTGAAATGGGTGCGCCCAGTCCCAAAAAGACGGCCAATGAACCGAACGCTAGTACGGCTGCACCTGCATCCCGTTCCAAAGAGCGCGATGAGCACAAGTCGGGGAAGTCCGAGACCAAGGACAAGGAGCGCAGCTCCAGCAAGAAGTCCAAGAAGGAAAAGAAGGACAAGGACAAAGAACGCGATCGGGAGCGCGATAAGCAACGCGATGAGAGTAAGGACAAGCGCATGCCCAAAGACGAGCGCGCTGGGCAAAGTGACAGTCCGGCTGCCGGGAACCCTCCACCAGCCCTGCAGCTGCAGCAATCTCAGGGAGGCGGTACGGGTAAGGCGACGCCCACATCCGTGGGCAGCAACAGCAGCAGCAGCTTGGTCTCTAACAGCGGCAAGCAAAAAGAGGATCCCGCAGGCAAGCACACCGAGAAGGTAACGGAACTCAAAGCAGACAAGGGCACCAGTAACGGCAGTGCGGCAGACACCAAAAAGTCCCACAAGCACAAGAAAAAGGACAAGAGCAAGGACAAGGAAAAGGAGCGTAGCGATCGCGACAAGGACAAAGACAAGGAGCGCGACAAGGAGAAGCCCAAGGAGCGGGAGAAGGACAAGCAGACAGTGTCCACTTCAGAGAAGCCATCAGCGGCCGAGCCATCGCCCAAAACTGAGGGAGCCAGTCCGGCCACCGAGGGATCGGTGACGGACAAGACCGCAGCCAGTGCCAACGCCAGCAGCAGTAACAAGAAGGAGAAGCACAAGAAGTCAAAGGAGAAATCCTCCGGCAAGGAAGAGAAGCGTCAGCGGGAGGCTGCCGACAAACAATCGGAGCCCAAGCCATCTGGAAAGCAGCAACAGCAGGCACACTCTCAGGCCGGCCAAAACAAGGCCCCAAGTAACTTGGATCTTAGCGATGTGGACTCGGCCCAGTCAGCGCCGGATTTGGCGGCAACCAACGCTTTGGCTGCAGCAGCAGCCGCCACGCTGCAGCACTCTGACAGCTCTAACAGCAGCTTTCCGGACCTACCCGCCAGGAGCAGTAACCAGCAAAAGCCGGCGAAGGGCAGTGCGGGTCCCGGAAAGGAGGCAAAACCGGCTGGCAAGGAACACAAGGGCAAGTCCAAGCAGAACGACAAGAACAGCGAGAAAAGCAGTGACAAGTCGGAAAAAGTTGACAAGACTCCAGACTCAAAGCTGGAGAAGTCCGAAAAATCGGAAAAAGAGGAGAAGAAGCGCAATCGGAGAAGCTCACAAAATAGCAACAGTGGCAGTGGTGGAGGTGCCTTCATAGAACCCCCTGTAAAGCCCTCGAAAAAGGAGCAGAATAAACCGCCACGGGAAAAATCCAAGTCGCCCTCGTTGCGTCCACCCAGAGATACAAACTCCACAGGAGCAGGGGCACCTAATTTGGGATCAGGCTTTCTGCCACCACCATCATCTTCGCCCAGCAATAACCACACTGGGATAATAACTGCGGCTAGCTTAAACAATAACAATAACAACAATTTGAACAGCAACAGCGGCCACTCACCAGCTGACTTACAGACGCCAGGACAGCTACAACTGCCGACGGAGTACTTGAGCGAGCTGCAGGAGCTGCATCACAAGATCATGACCCTGCAGGACAACGAGGAGCTGCAGCAGGTGGTGGAGATGATCGCGGCCACCGGTTGCTACGAGATCACGCACAAGACGTTCGACTTCGACCTGTGCAAGCTGGACCGCAACACCGTGCAGCGGCTGCAGGAGTTCCTGGCTACTTCGGTGTCGTGACACGCCCTGACCTCAACCTCTGGCCCGGCTCTCTACAGCTAGACGATGCACAAACCCCTCATGCACATAACCAAATCATTAAGCTTAGTGTTAAAGTTGCAAGCCAAAATTGAAATAACCTGGCTCGAGCACAGCCCCAATTCCCTGCCTAGAACATAAGTTGTTGGCCCGTAGGGTACACAAATCCGAACGATTTCGCTTATGAAGATATCGAAGTCAACCTTTTGTTTTTGAGACTCATTTGATTTAAGACCTACTTTGTATGCTTTTCGGTATCCTATTCGTTTGTAATTTGATGATTTTGACATTCTACGCATTTTTTTTCTAGACGCTTTTTTATAATACGCAAATAATTTATTGACTAATTGAAATAAATTACTACTTTTGTACGATACTTACGTACTTTCTTTTCGTTTTATCTTTATTTTGACTAAATTCACTCTATATATCATAGTCTCAAGTATTATAGTAAACCTTACCTTCATAAGATAAGAGGAATATATAACCAAATTATGTGCACAGTGTATTTTACTATGGTCTTAGCGATCTGAACGCCAGTGAAAGATCAAGCTCTTATTATATGTATGAACGAGTGAAAAAAGCTCGCATCAGCCTTGAAATATATAAGATATGAACGGATAAACCAAAGGAGAAACATCTAGTTTTCTAAGTTGATTGGTGGCATAGGTATATACGCGGTTACGAATTTACGCAAGCAATTTATTTTAACTCATCGTCATGGGTGTGCCGTGGTACAATCCTTTCCCATCCCGCACCCATATGCGTATATACTTATCGTAAAAGCCTGTATATGCCAAGGTTATAAATATTCAAATTAACAATTTACAGGCGTCTAAACATATAAAATAAGATTATACCCAATAATTGCTAAGAAATTCGAATTACTTAACAGTCATGAGTTGACTTTTTTTATTTTATTCACACATACAAAAGGTATTTTTTATTAACACAATACTATCGTTGATTAAAGGAACCTATATTACAAACTGAGGCAGATCTTTTAACTTAAGAGAGACAGTGACTGAATTCTTTGGGCAAAGTGGAAAACACTTAGGAGCTACGAAAAAGCAAAAATCTGGAAACAGTGCAAAAATCTATTCGAGTTGATTGCTTAGCAGTTCTCTGTTTTGGACTAGATTTGTGAGCGCGGACTAATCGCGACAATAGCAATATTTCCTAAGTTCGGGATCCCGGTCGTAAATGCACCGGGCCTGAATTCCGTACTTGTTAACTCGAGAGATGTCCGTGAGTTTTGTTGTGGCACTAAACGTGTGCAGGCTGTAGGCTACACTAGCCTCGAACAGCCCCTCACCGGGCTCTGTGGCCAACTGCAGCTGGTACATCTCATCTCGAACCAGTGTTTGACCCGTCATGTCAGCCAGAAAGCCGTCCCGGTCGCTGTTCGTCTTAAATTGCAGCAACTCCTTGTGAGGTTGCAAACGAAGCGCCCAGTTGACGCGCAGAAGCTGAGGGTGAAAATAATTTAGGGAAATTGATAATCTGCTTTCTTAAAGTCCAGGTCTTCTAAAACATTTTATTAGAGTGAAACTGGAAACTATTCAACTATTACCAACCTGCAGAGGCGCACAGTACTGGCGTTGCTCAACTGTAGCCATGTTGATGGCATTCACAATGCTTTGGGCAGCCTTGAGTATGATACCATTGTAACGGGAGTCGTTCAGCTGCAATGGCAGCCAGTTAAGACAGGCACACCAGTGCGGCTCTATGTAAGCATCCGCGCAAGAGCGATTACTAGGAATGGGATCCAAGAGCGACATAGCGCGTCCGCGGGCCAGCTCTGAGATGTGTATTCCCAGCTTACTGGGTTCGGTTTTTATATCGTTACTTTCTCCCAACTGATCTTCTCCGATGGCGGTTTGTAGTTCTGTTTAAGAGGGGTAAATTAGTAGTTTGCAGACGAAATCAAACTCCCTTCTCACGTATGATATGCTTTAGTGTTGCGTGAATGTCAAAGGGCGTAGTCAGGTGCTGCTCGTTGGCCAGAAAGTTCTTGTACTCCTGCGGAAAACGCTTCTTAAAGGACTCCGGGAACGTAAAGCTGAAGAACGGCAGTCGCTCTTCCTGTTTTCCTTGCAGAGTGGCACGCACCTCGGCAAATCGGTTGCCATGATCGGCCATCATGATCAGAATAGTGTCGTCCAGTAGCGATCGTTCTTTGAGCGCCACTAGCCAGTCATGGACGTCGTCATCCGCTGCGCCCACCAGATTGATAGAGTCGTGCGACAGGCCTCCGTGAAAGCTGAAGACAAAGCGCGGGGCATCTCGATATTTCAACATAAACTGCAATGAAATTGATTAGAAAAATTTTGGGTATTGCCTAAAAGATCCCCTTACATTCTTGGTGTACTCAAGCATGGTTACATGGTCCGGCTGGTGGCCAATGCAGTTGGGCTGGCTCTCGGCCGCCATGTGCTCCGCCTGGATATAGTACGTGCGAAGGTAATGGTCCACGGGCTGAGTCTCAAAGCCAGTCATTCGGTAGGTGAAGGTGCCCACATTTGGCAGGTCCTCGTTAAACGAGGTCATGTAGCCCAGGCGGGCAAAGTCCTGCCAAATCATGGGATACGAGTCCACGCTACCCGCTCCGGACAACCTCTTCCTCGTCTCCGGCAGCTCCAGTTCCGTAAATCCCGTGAGCAATGGCACCAGTGCCTGCGGCGTTCCATCGCCCACAATGTTGTAGCCCTTGAGGACTGTGGCGCCCAGCTGCTGGGTGAGATACTCGTAGGTCCTCGGCAGCTTGCGGATAAAGGCGTTCCGACTCAGAGAGTCAAAGCCGAACATAAGGACGTTGTAGAAGGAGGCGGTTGGCACATCCTGCATTTGCTGCTGAGCCTGTGCGACAGCTTCAGGCGGCAAAACAGCTAAATTTGGGGAGAAATTAGAGGCCAGTGGACGAGGCACAGTATCTCGAATGCCATGGGCCATTCCAAACCAACTGGATGGAAAAGTACACATTTAACGGCTGCCACATGTTGGTAACTAAAATATAATCACCTCTCGCCGCTGGCGGACTTACAGGCCACCTTGACAAAATCGCTGGCCTGCAAGACATAGGGCTCCTTCATGCGCAGCGTTCTCCCGAAGCGCACCTTGTAGTCCGACTTACGGATGATGTCTGTGTAGGAGCAGGTCACATCCTCGTGGCTGGCCGTAATCTCGGGCCGCACAAAGCAAATGGATTTCTGTGAAGAACCGGGAAGTAACCAACGTGATCTTTTTTGAATTTGTTCAACCATGCCTCACCTCGCACATGACCCAGTCCATTCCCTCGCCGCAGTTAATCCTTCCTACCGGCTTGTAGAACCTCATTATGTCCGGGTTGTCAAGGGGGAGATGGGGGTGGCGACATTCGCCCTGATTCACCACCGACCTTATGGAGCGCTCGATAATTTCGCTTTATCAGAAAAGCACAAGCAAACAGGCAACAATCAATATCGCAATACGCTCGTGGCACACAGATATACATACATTTTAACGTTTTTATCCAAATCCCGCTCGTCATTCAGTATATACAAAGTTACCATTAATGTCACCACACAGCATCCAAAGGCGATCTTGGGGACAGTTCCCCGGCGCACAAATCGCATTTTGAATTAATAATGAGCTGCAAAATTCGCCAGACACGTGAGAATCTTTATCGCAAAATCTCTGTAATTATTTTACTCACAGTTAAGCCAATAAGTGGGATGCAATCTAGAGTCCACCTGGATTCCGGCGGCGCCTAAGTAAATGCTATGGCACCTACGTGCATTTCATAATAAATTATAAACAATAACGACTAACAAACCGCTCAGCTGGCGACTTTGATTAGCAAATTCCGAAAATGGCACACAAATCATTGCTGATGGTGGCCACACTGCAAAAGGAGGTTGGCAACGCGACCGTTACAATTTAATTTATAAACTCGAAGAGCTGAAAGGAAAATAGTCCTTTGGGCTGCAGTTGCCTTAGTTCTTGCCTACTTAAATTAATATTTCCTTCAACTTGTCTACGTCAAACTATGAATCCAAATTTGTTATTTTATATACATGTTTTCTATTATTTTTGTAGCTTGAAGTTTCCATAACTTATGGAAGCTGAACTGTGTTCTGGAGCACCAAGCGAATTAATGTTATTTCATTATTAGCTAAGTTTATCACCTATGTATGTATATATACAGATATGATTTTATTAGGATTTATAATTAAATAATTGTTTCATTTATTTTGAGTCAACTTGAAAACAACAGTATTTTATGTGAAGCACTTTATGTACAATAGACTTGTTCCTCTCTTATATATTATATGTCTAAATGAATACAAATTGTTCATTTAACACAAAACTAACTACTCAAATACAGCACCACTCTCGGTTATCTCTACCAAGCACTGTTTAAAATATAGGGTCAAAGATGTCTGCTTTCAACACTTAGCAATCTAATTGATCTAAGATTAATAAATAATAAAACTACAAAAACTAGTTGTTAAATCGCTTGCAGCTTACCTGAAATTCGCCAGTAGCGAAGTTTCTATAAATAGCCGAGATCAATATCTGATTTTGATGTGTAGGGCCATCAAAAAGCTTACTACAAAGCTCTCGTTGATATTCTATCCGAAGACACCGGACAGCTCAGCTTCATTCGTGTGCCAAGCTCAGCTTCGGCTTCTCCACTTTTCTCCGCTCCGTGGGAATTCCGTTTTAGCCGTAGCACCTGTACCGATCACACTATCGCGCCGTTTATTTTGATAACTGCTTCGGCATTGGTGCCGTAAACAAAACATTACCCAAAACCCACTGACGACGTCTTGAGAAAGGATTAAGCTTGCGGATTGCGTAACCAAAATGTTTAAGCTACCATTTATCTGCCTGTTTCTGGGGATTTTGGCGAAATCGTCAGCGGGCCGTAAGTAAATACAAGACTACCAAGATGCGAATCTGCTGGGAACGACAAGCTTATTTGTTTTGCCGCGGGCGCGGGCCTTCACCGATCTTCCTAAGCGCTAGAAAACCAGTTCTATGGCTCATAACCTAATTAATTCACGAAACAAAATGGTAAGCTTGATGAATTGATATTCGATTCCAGAGTTCTACTTCCCCAACGAGGCTGCCCAGGTGCCAAACTACGGACGCTGTATAACGCCGAATCGTGAGCGGGCTCTGTGCATCCACCTGGAGGACTGCAAGTACCTGTTCGGCATCCTGACCACCTCCCCATTGCGGGACACGGACCGTCTCTACCTGAGTCGCAGCCAGTGCGGCTACACGAATGGCAAGGTGCTGATCTGCTGCCCAGATCGCTATCGGGAGAGCTCGGCGGAAACGCCTGCGCCGGCCAAGCCCAACATCACCACCTCCAACCTACTGCCGCTGCCCGGACAGTGCGGCAACATCCTGTCCAATCGCATCTACGGAGGCATGAAGACCAAGATTGACGAGTTCCCCTGGATGGCCCTGATCGAGTACACCAAGGGTGAGTGATGGAATTCGTTGGCTCAGCAGTCTTACCCATTATTATATGTAACCAACCTGCAGCCCAGGGTAAGAAGGGTCATCACTGCGGCGGCTCCCTGATAAGCACTCGGTACGTAGTGACAGCCTCGCATTGCGTCAATGGAAAGTCCCTGCCCACCGACTGGCGTCTGACGGGAGTACGTCTGGGCGAGTGGGACACCGCCACTGATCCAGACTGCGAGGTTGATGTGCGCGGCATGAAGGACTGTGCTCCTCCGCATATCGACGTGCCCGTGGAGCGTACTGTGCCCCACCCCGCCTACATACCAGCCTCCAAGAACCAGGTCAACGACATCGCCCTGCTGCGGCTTGGCCAGCAAGTAGAGTACACCGACTTTGTGCGTCCGATTTGCCTGCCCCTGGATGTCAATCTGCGAGCGGCCACCTTCGACGGCATCACAATGGACGTGGCCGGCTGGGGCAAGACGGAGCAACTGTCGGCTAGCAACCTTAAGCTCAAAGCGGCTGTCGAGGGATTCCGGAGGGACGAGTGCCAGAACGTCTACAGCAGCCAGGAGATCCTGCTCGAGGACACGCAGATGTGCGCGGGCGGCAAGGAGGGCGTCGACTCCTGTCGCGGCGACTCGGGCGGACCGCTCATCGGCCTGGACACGAATAAGGTGAACACCTACTACTTCTTGGCGGGCGTGGTGTCCTTCGGACCAACGCCTTGTGGACTGGCAGGGTGGCCAGGCGTCTACACGCGGGTGGGAAAGTATGTTGATTGGATCCAAAACACCATCGAGGCCTAAAAAATGTGTGATTGTGTGTTACATTTGTTTATGTACATAAATAAATTCGATAAATGGAATCTCCTTTCCAAACATTTAATTCACGCGGCAAAATAATCTGTCGGTGGGCGCCGTCAGCAATAAAGTGATTTTAGTCTTGGGATATAACTCAAAAAGTTTACAAATTCTTGATCTTATTAAAATGTATTTCTGTGAAACGGCTGAAATTCAACCATTTAACAATGCAACAGTACAGAAAGACCGCTACTAATTTATTAAAAATTAATTATAAATTTATGGAAAATCACTTTTACTGAAGCCAATTTTTGCTGAACGCGACCATTTAAAACCTGTTCCATCTGGCAACTCTGCAAAACAGCTGTGTAGTCTGGCACCACCCACACTGGAGGTAAAAATGTTGAAGAACATCTACGTAACGCCGTTAAATCTCCTTAAATCTGCAACCAGCCTGCAGCAGCAAGTGCGGGTAAGTGCCGCCCCCGATCGAGGAAGCGATTCCCATTCATCGCCAGCTTCTTGCAGACCACGTTCGTGCTCAAGCGCAAATATGACCCACCGCTGCACAAGACCAACGAGAAGCCTCGCCGGATGAGGGCCAAGCACTTCATCTACGAGCTGGTGGAGGACACCCTGGTTAAGAAGCGGCCCAACATGGAGGTGGTGCTGAAGACCTTCGTGGAGGGCGTCGGCGACAAGGGCGACGTGGTGTCCATGAAGCCGCACTTCGTATACAACAAGCTGCTGCTGCCAGGCCTGGCCGCCTACAAAACTCCAGAGAACGTGACCAAGTATGCAAAGACGGAGGCTGAGAAGTCGGCAGTAAAGCACAGCTCGGCCTACGCCCAGCGAACGGTCAACATGCTGGAGTCCATTGTGTTGGCGGTGGTGATGAACAAGGACGAGCCCTGGGTACTAGAGCCCTGGCACATAAAAGCCTCGCTGCGCAAGGCCGGTTTCCACTGCCGCGAGGACTGCATCACCCTGCCAAAGGAGCGCATAGAGGGGCCCGACCTGAAGAAGGAGAACAAGGACTTCTATTGCACCGTTACCATTAACAAACTGGAGCAGGCTCGTCTCAAGTGCCGCCTGCACCACTGGAGCACAGATCCCAGCGAACGGCTGCCTTACGTGCTGGAACACTGGAAGATTGAGTCAGAGCCCCTGCTAGACGTGGGGTCGCCCGAGAAGAGCAAATAAAAGCAATTGTTGATTTATGAACAGCGTGAAAAACAGTGCGTTTATTTAACATTTTACGTTTTGTACGACTTTATACTTAAAGGCTAAGATTACGAGTCTATATGATGTGGTTAAATCAAATTAGTGCACTGCCTTCAGCTCCACTTCGAAGACCAGTGTCGAGTTGGGAGCGATCTTGGGAGGAGCTCCGCGGGCGCCGTAGCCCATGTGCGGGGGGCAGGTGATGCGGCGCTTGCCGCCCACCTTCATGCCGGCGACTCCAACATCCCAGCCCTTGATCACCTCGCCGCCGCCCAGGGCGAACTTGAAGGGCTTGCCCTTCAGCAGACTGTCGAAGGTCTTGTTGTTCGACTGCAGACGGCCGATGTAGTACACAGAGACGCGTTTGCCCGGCTTGGCCTCCTCGCCCTTGCCGGCTTGGACATCCAGAACCTTCACACCGCCGGTGATGGTGCGTTCGCCTCCTGCGGACTGCTGCTTGGCCTGCTCCTTCTTTGCTTCGGGCTGCTCCTTCTTCTTTTGCTGTGGCTTGGCCTCCTCCTTTTTGACCACGCCATTCTCTTTGCCGGGTTTCTTGGCGCTGGCGGCGGGAGACACCTTGGCAACCTTGGCTTTCGGCTCTTCTTCTTCCGAGTCGTCAGAGTCGTCTTCTTCCTCACCGCTCTCGTCCTCTTCGTCGTCCTCATCTTCGTCCTCTCCATTTTCGACGAAGGACTCGTACTCCTCCAACAGCTGGCTGTCGTCGTCTGTTCCCTCTTCCTCTTCCTCACCACTCTCATCCTCATCGTCTTCTGCCTTGGCTTTCTTGCCCTTGCTGCCCTTAAGCAAGTTGGCGAGGTTGAAGTCCTCGTCCTCCTCATCCTCGGAGTCAACATCGTGCAAGTAGCCCAACAACGACACCGTGGCGTTACCTGCAAAGCGGACAAACGTGATACATACAGAGGGACATTCCGACACGGAACTGTTTTTGACTTCTTACCTGAGGTGTGGAACATAATCTGGTCGCCCTTGCTGAAGTTCAAATCAAGAGGTACTTGGGGAATGGCCTTGCTCACGGTGGCCACAATGTACTCCTGGTTCTCTGCCGCGAGATATAGCTTAGCCTCCTCTCCCTTGTCGATGGCGACGCTCGAGATGTGGAACGACTTGACGATCACCTGCGTGTATTTGCGCTTAGGCTTCATGTTCAAACCTGGGCAGGACGAAATTTGTATGAAACATGGTATACTTGAACGTACAAATGGCGCCGCTCCACGCTGCCGGCGCATCAAGCGCAAGCACGTGGCTGCGACAAGATCGCTGGAGGCGGGAAACCGCCGGGGGCCCTCTATCCATGTTTGGACAGAAAGTAATGATTTAAAATTAAAGTACATACCCCAAAACATGGACATCTTTAAGGAATATTGTCTACTTTTAACGTAAATGCAAATAAAAAGGAATAATTGTCCGAACGGAACCACTGACGCCGACTGTAGAGTGCTCAAAAACTAAGCTAAAAATACCACAACGCCTCCCAAAAACGACCGGGGATTTTAACCTCGGCCAGCTGGTCACACTGCCCTGGCTTAAAACAAGTTTAATCGTTAAATTATGCTGTACGGCATTTTCCGCGAGTGAAGAGGCTTGCAAGTTTTTCCGCCCATCTGGAGCAGCTCGCCTTCTTGAGTTTTCCGTGAAAAATCCTCGTAAACGGTTACAAACGGCGGTTTTTCATTAGCGCGGACTACTTTTGTTTATAGCAGTGTTGCCAGACAGTTTACGGGAATTCTGCACATACGCTTTTACTCCGTTTTCCAATCTCGTACTGCTGAAAACCTTAAATTTAGGACATTTTTGCTAATGCCCTATTCCCACAGGCCACCATCCACCATCCAAAACTAACAGTTCCTAACCGCACGTTCCTAGCTAGTTTTGTAGCTAGTTTTCCCTGAATACCCTAAATATTTGACATTCGCTGTCAAAAAAAAGGAACATTTACTACGGAAACGTAATCAAAATTTAAAATTGCCGCCCAAATTCGCCTGCTGCCTTATCAGTTTACAGTGACTCACGCTTATTTCGTTCAAAATTACACCTGATATTAAAAGATATCACAAATATTTAAATGCACTTTTTAAAAAGGTCGTCTATATATATTTAGACCAAAGTGAAAAAGGAACAAAACTGATTGATTTTTTCTTTAGCACAGTTTATTTTGATAGTTTTTGGCTTAATATTTTTTTTTTTAACGCTATTTTTCAAAATATATTTTAGGATACTGCTAAAGAAATTGCATTTAACAGGGGTGCTACGGCAAACTGGGGCGATTTTGAATTCAGCTTTTTGTCAAATCGCTGAAAAATTTCCTGGGTGCCACGGAACTTCGAGCGATTTCATACTTTTAGCTAACTCACAAACCATTTCGAACTGGACCCGAACTGGCACTAAATAGCTAACAAATTTTAAACAAATTAAACAAAATGCCTTGTACAAGACTTGTTGCACTAGATGAGCTGCGCAGGCGACAGGCGATAAAAGAAACCATTGAGCGAAGATGCTTAAGAGACTCTTTGGACCCATTTTCCAAATCGGACGAAACGATTGATTTTGTTGTTGTTTTTGGTTATGTTTTTGGTATTGTTTATGGTCATTTATGTATGTAATTTAGCTAATTTCTGTTTTTTTTCTTCCTCTTCATATGCAACAGATGACATTTTCAATCGTTGCCACACTAGGAAAAATAGTATTTAAACCTTTTTTTTCACAAAATAAATAGGAAAAACGCGCTTGACTAACAAATTAACAGGGGTGCTACGGCAAACTGGGGCGATTTTGAATTCAGCTTTTTGTCAAATCGCTGAAAAATTTCCTGGGTGCCACGGAACTTCGAGCGATTTCATATTTTTAGCTAACTCACAAACCATTTCGAACTGGACCCGAACTGGCACTAAATAGCTAACAAATTTTAAACAAATTAAACAAAATGCCTTGTACAAGACTTCTTGCACTAGATGAGCTGCGCAGGCAACATGCGATAAAGGAAACCATAGAGCGAAGACGCTTAAGAGACTCTTTGGACCCATTTTTCAAATCGGACGAAACGTTTGATTTTGTTGTTGTGTTTGGTATTGTTTTTGGTATTGTTTATGGTCATTTATGTATGTAATTTAGCTAATTTCTGTTTTTTTTCTTGCCCTTCCTATGCAACAGATGACATTTTCAATCGTTGCCACACTAGGAAAAATAGTATTTAAACCTTTTTTTTACAAAATAAACAGGAAAAACGCGCTTGACTAACAAATTAAGAATGACAACTTATTTTTTATACTTTGTTACTGCTTTTAAACACAATCATCTGTGTTTTACCACCATAAAATATGTTTTCGCTTTTCGAACTTAACTAAGTGGCACCAGTGAAATGCTATTTCGCTAGGTTTGACAAATTTTACAAGCCAGTTTCTAAGCAATTTGCTAAAAAAATTATTAAAAATAATAATTGCTTGCAAAATGTAATTATTTTAATACAGAATTATCAGAAATTGAACCAGCTTTTCTGTAATATATGGCTTGTTAATGAAAACCTTTTATTTTAGCTGTATTTACCCAAATAGCTGACACATTTGCTAGCTGTTTTAAAACAGCTAAACACAGCTGAATTGAGGCTCCGTAGCACCCAGGAATTGAAATCAAGCTGAATGTGAGCTGAATGGTTTGCCGTAGCACCCCTGTAAGAATGACAACTTATTTGTTATACTTTGTTACTGCTTTTAAACACAATCATCTGTGTTTTATCATAATAAAATATGTTTTCGCTTTTCGAACTTAACTAGGTGGCACCAGTGAAATGCTATTTCGCTATGTTTGACAATTTTTACAAGCCAGTTTCTAAGCAATTTGCTAATAACATTATTAAAAATAATAATTGCTTGCAAAATGTAATTATTTTAATGCAGAATTATCAGAAATTGAACCAGCTTTTCTGTGATATATGGCTTGTTAATGAAAACCCTTTATTTTAGCTGTATTTACCCAAATAGCTGACACATTTGCTAGCTGTTTTAAAACAGCTAAACACAGCTGAATTGAGGCTCCGTAGCACCCAGGAATTGAAATCAAGCTGAATGTGAGCTGAATGGTTTGCCGTAGCACCCCTGTATATTTTTGTTTATCTCATTTGGTGTATCGGCTTTTCGGCATTAAGTTTCAGCTGTACGAGGGTACAACATAAGCTGTGAGACACTGTATTTGGATGGTGGATGTGGCCAGTGGGAATCGGAGCTTCACATCTTTCGAAAATCCCAACCGTTCCCGTGGGATAAAGACAAAGCTGCCGGACCGTCAAAAAGCCAGTATACAAACCGCGTGTCAACGAATCCGGGCGAACGGCAATGAGTCGTGTTGTATTTGTGGCGAGAGGCGAAAAAAAATCTTGTGTGTCGGGATTGGAGCCCCGCCTTGTTAAATTGCATTTTATTCGAACTGCTGGGGGCATGATAAAGAGCCCAGCATGACGGAGAAGATTACGCTAGCCGACGCGCTGTCCAATGTGGAGGTGCTGGACGAGTTGTCGCTCCCGGACGAGCAGCCGTGCATCGAGGCCCAGCCCTGCTCCATTATCTACAAGGCGAACTTCGACACGAACTTCGAGGACCGCAATGGATTCGTCACGGGAATCGCCAAGTACATTGAGGAGGCTACCACGCACGCGAACCTGGTGAGAAAGCGCCGACTTGGGAGTTACTTATGTAGCACAAAGTTCTAACACTTTCCCCTCCCTCCACAGAATGTGTTACTCGACGAGGGGCAGAAGCATGCAGTCATGCTCTACACCTGGCGCTGCTGCTCGCGCGCCATCCCGCAGCCCAAGTCCAACGAACAGCCGAATCGGGTGGAGATCTACGAGAAGACGGTGGAGGTGCTGGCCCCGGAGGTGAACAAGCTGCTGAACTTCATGTACTTCCAGCGCAAGGCCATCGAGGCCTTCTCGGGCGAGGTGAAGCGCCTGTGCCACGCGGAGAAGCGCAAGGACTTTGTGTCGGAGGCGTACCTGCTGACGCTGGGGAAGTTCATCAACATGTTCGCCGTCCTGGACGAGCTGAAGAACATGAAGTCGAGTGTCAAGAACGATTATTCCACGTACAGGCGAGCGGCCCAGTTCCTGAAGGTGATGTCCGATTCGCACACCCTGCAGGAGTCGCAGAACCTTTCGATGTTCCTGGCCACGCAGAACAAGATTCGCGATACCGTCAAGGACACGCTGGAGAAGATCGTCGGCTACGAAGATCTGCTCTCGGATGTGGTCAACATCTGTGTGCACATGTTTGAGACAAAGATGTACTTGACTCCGGAGGAGAAACATATGCTGGTCAAAGTTATGGGCTTCGGCCTGTTCCTCATGGACAGCGACGCGTGCAATATCAACAAGCTGGACCAGAAGAAAAAAATCCGCCTGGATCGCATCGACCGCATCTTTAAGAACCTGGAGGTGGTGCCGCTTTTTGGCGACATGCAGATCGCCCCCTTCAACTATATCAAGCGCAGCAAGCACTTTGACTCCAGCAAGTGGCCGCTCTCCAGCTCCAACGCCATCAGTCCTCAGGCCGACTTGATGGTGCACCTGCCCCAGATACGCGAGGATCACGTGAAGTACATATCGGAGCTGGCGCGATACACAAACGAGGTGACCACCACCGTCAAGGAAAATCCGTCTGATGCCGAGAACCGGATTACGGCAGATCTGGCCCTGCGTGGCCTGCAACTGTTGTCGGAGTGGACCAGTGTGGTCACCGAGCTGTACTCCTGGAAGCTGCTCCACCCCACAGACCACCACCAGAACAAGGAATGTCCCGTGGAAGCCGAGGAGTACGAGCGGGCCACCCGCTACAACTACACCTCGGAGGAGAAGTTTGCCCTCATCGAGGTGATTGCCATGATCAAAGGGCTGCAGGTGCTGATGGCGCGCATCGAGACCGTGCTGTGCGAGGCGATTCGGCGAAACATATACTCCGAGCTGCAGGACTTTGTTCAGCTTTCGCTCCGTGAACCGCTGCGCAAGGCCGTAAAGAACA
Source organism: Drosophila oshimai (assembly GCA_018150695.1). Classification (NCBI taxonomy): domain Eukaryota; kingdom Metazoa; phylum Arthropoda; class Insecta; order Diptera; family Drosophilidae; genus Drosophila; species Drosophila oshimai. Next base: position 36,526 of record JAECWM010000013.1, on the reverse strand, counting down.
AGAAGGACCTGATCCGGAGTATCATCATGTCGGTGCGGGAGACTTCGGCGGACTGGCAGAAGGGTTATGAACCCACCGACGATCCAGTGGCCAAGGGGAAAAAGGACCCCGACGGCGGCTTCCGCATCCAGGTGCCTCGCCTAAACGTCGGACCCTCTTCCACACAGCTGTACATGGTGCGCACTATGCTGGAGTCCCTGATTGCCGACAAGAGTGGTGGAAAGCGCACCCTACGCAAGGACATCGACGGCAATTGCCTGATGCAAATCGACACGTTCCACAAGACGTCTTTTTACTGGAGCTACCTGCTCAACTTTAGCGACACGCTTCAGAAATGCTGCGATCTATCGCAGTTGTGGTATCGCGAGTTCTATTTAGAGATGACTATGGGACGCAAGGTTAACAAGTGCTTGGTGCGTCATCAGCACAACGAGGAGTGCAAGGATCTTATAACCATGGAGAAGCGCATCCAATTCCCTATTGAGATGTCCATGCCGTGGATCCTTACCGATCACATTCTGCAAACAAAGGAGCCCTCAATGATGGAGTAAGTTACAGAGCAAGAATGCCAAGGAGCTTTACTCACGGTATTTATTCCACAGATTTGTTTTGTATCCTCTGGATCTGTACAACGATTCGGCGTTCTACGCCCTCACTGTCTTCCGAAAGCAGTTCCTCTACGACGAGGTGGAGGCCGAAGTCAACCTGTGCTTTGACCAGTTTGTGTACAAACTGAGCGAGCAGATCTTCGCCCACTACAAGCAGTTGGCAGGCAGCATTTTCCTGGACAAGCGGTTTCGTCTGGAGTGCGAGGTGCTCGGTTTCAACTTTCAATCGTACCCGCGCAACAACCGCTACGAGACTCTCTTAAAGCAACGACATGTCCAACTGTTGGGTAAGCACAAATCTCCACAATTTTATATTTTTTGAAGACTTTTAATCTATAATTATAAACTCATTATTATTATAAACCATATATTTTAGGCCGTTCTATTGACTTGAACAAACTGATCACACAACGTATAAACGCTAACATGCACAAAAGCATTGAGTTGGCCATCAGCCGCTTTGAGGGCAACGACATTACCGGGATTGTGGTAAGTAAAATGAGATGCACTCAAACAATTGGCCGCTTACATGTTGTATATTTCAGGAACTTGAAGGTCTACTGGAGGCAAATCGAATTTGCCACAAGTTGCTAAGCAAATACTTGGCCCTGGACAACTTTGACGGAATGGTGAAGGAGGCTAACCACAACGTCCTAGCGCCTTACGGCAGGATCACTTTGCACGTCTTTGTGGAATTGAACTACGACTTCCTGGTCAATTACTGCTACAATGCAGCAACAAATCGGTGAGTTAGCCTTTTTTTTACTATAATGTTAAAATACTTATTACCATTTTCCTCCTAAGTTTCATTCGAACCAAAGTTAACCTGTCCTCGACGCAGGCTATTCAGCGCGAGAAGCCGCCACAAATGTCACACTATTATTTGTGGGGTTCTAAGCAGCTGAATGCTGCCTATTCTACCCAGTATGGTCAGTACACTGGTTTCGTTGGGTCGCCGCACTTCCATGCCATGTGCCGCCTGCTTGGCTATCAGGGCATTGCAGTTGTCATGGACATTATACTAAAGGACATTGTAAAGCCCCTGATCCAAGGCTCGCTGCTGCAGTTCACCAAGACGCTGATGATTGCCATGCCTAAGTCCTGCAAACTTCCCCGGTGCGAGTATGGATCGCCAGGAGTGCTGAGTTACTACCAGGCCCATCTTACAGACATCGTGCAATATCCTGACGCGAAGACAGAGCTCTTCCAGTCGTTCCGGGAATTCGGAAACAGCATCATCTTCTGTCTGCTGATAGAGCAGGCTCTTTCCCAGGAGGAGGTATGCGATCTTCTGCACGCGGCGCTATTTCAAAACATCTTCCCAAGGCCTTTTTGCAAAGGTATGTTAAGTCGGAAGTCTGTTGTTGTTTTGTTAACGTGTTTTCTTACCTCTTTCAGAGAACGAGAAACCAGAGGCTAAGCAAAAGCGTCTGGAAGCCCAGTTCGCTAACTTGCAGATAGTTTCAAATGTGGAAAAGATCGGCACTGCAAAGGTGAGCTTAAAGCTAAATGAATTCTTGATAAATTCTATAAAAACTTCACCAACAGCAAGCCATGATTGCACGCGAGGGGGATTTGCTGACACGCGAGCGCCTTTGCTGCGGCCTCAGCATCTTTGAGGTTATTCTCAACCGGGTTAAGAGCTATTTGGACGATCCGGTGTGGTGTGGTCCCCCACCAGCCAACGGGATAATTCACGTGGACGAGTGCTCGGAGTTCCATCGCCTCTGGTCGGCACTGCAGTTCGTCTATTGCATTCCAGTGAGAGGAACGGAGTACACCATTGAGGAACTGTTTGGTGAGGGTCTCAACTGGGCGGGCTGCGTCATGATCGTGTTGCTGGGCCAGCAGCGACGCTTTGAGGCTTTGGACTTTTGCTACCACATTCTGCGGGTGCAGCGCGTCGATGGCAAGGATGAGGACGTCAAGGGCATTGTAAGTTACTTTTGCATTGAGATTTCTTACCAACATTCTCTACGACAACTATTTAATTGCAGCAACTGAAGCGAATGGTGGATCGGATTCGTCGGTTCCAAGTATTAAACTCTCAAATCTTCTCCATTCTCAACAAGTATCTGAAAGGCGGCGACGGCGAGGGCTCAAATGTGGAGCATGTGCGGTGCTTTCCACCGCCCCAGCATCCCTCGGTCATATCGTCATCGTCGCACTACCAGGATCCCCAAAAGCTGCGCCAGAGCATGAACAATTGAAAGTCACCTGGCCAGGGCCGCATTTAATCCAATAGCATATAAATAGGTTATTCATAATCGCACTTGAAATTTGTCCACCCAGGTGGAAAATATTGCAATGTAGGAGCCGAAAGAGCCAAAGTATTGGTTCAGGCAAAGGGATACTTTTGGTTTTATTTGAATTCGATTTTATTTTTGGTATCTCGCATTCAATCATACAGTTCGTAATATGTATTATCCAAGCAATTATATATACCATAGATATAATATTGATTATACGGCATTCGATTCAGCTACTCGTACGTTATCCCAAATACTCTACCGTAAGTTTCCTAAGATATTATGTTTGGCCTCTGTATTTCTTCGCTACAAAAAGAAACATTTTTGATTTGCTCCCCGATTTGAGAATCAAATTAGCCAAAGAATTGATGACAGCACGGCGAAATAAAAACGAATTGGCTTTAAACACAATCAAAGTATTACAAAACAAATGCCGCACATTGTATACCCACAGACATACAATCAGGACACGACAGCCAACATTGAGACACACACATACAATTAATACAATGAACATTATCGAATAAAATTTTCATACGTATTTCTAACAAACCCACAATCAAATAGTTAAAAGATCTTGGGATGAAAAATGACATAAGGCCTTAATAACCACTTCTTAGCATGGCAAAGAAATTTTGATTCTATAGAACACCTTACCTTACTGTCTCTCCGTACCACTATCTGGAAATTATAGACTTTGCTGTGGCAATTTGGATGTGTATTTCGGAATGGATGTCTAATACAATTTATCTAGCAGCTACACCGTTGCTCGCCTTTGCTTTTTTTCGAGGATCAATGTACGTATGCAGGACTGTGACGTTGTCCGCATAGTTGCGGGGAAGATCGAAGCTGGCACTGTCCGCACCCAGATAACAGGCGCCGTATGCACTACTCTTGGTGATGCTCACCAGCTTTAGGTTGAAGTCGATGCTCGTCTTGGAAAGCTCAGCGATGAAGGACTCCTGCAGCAGATTCCAACTGGACCACACCGACCCCACGCACACCACACCTAGGTCGCCGGACGAGACCAGGTCCTTGTGAACATTGGGCAGCAGGGCCTGGATTAAACGGGCCAGGTGCACGCCGGCCTCCCGGAACAACCCGATCGCCAGCTCGTCGCCGTTCTCCGCATTCTGGGCCAGCTTCTTGCACAGATTGGCAAAGAAGGGCTTGTCGAACTTGGCGTAGCAGTGTGGAAGCATATCAAGTCGCGTCTCCAGATTGAAATGGTCCTTGATCAGGGCCCAGGTCTTCTCCACGGGTGCCGGCGACTTCTCGAAGTTGTCCATGTGGTCGAACACCACCTTCACAGCGCGGTATGAAATGAACCAGGCTGTGGGGTAGAAGAATAGGGGTCAGTATGATAGTTGTAAAATCAACAACAACGGTGGCAATGAGTCAGTGGCAATCAACGCTATCGGAAAATCATAATCGCAGCTGCAGCCGTTAATCGCGACATTGGCCTGGCATTAACATTACCCGACCATTAGCTGATAAGGATACCCAAACCCCACTTACCACTACCCTCGTCACCGAGGAAGTTGCCCCAGCCGCCGCAGTTGGAAGTGGATCCGTCAGGATTGCGCAGAAGGCAGTTGGAGCCGGTACCGGAGATTAGGACCATTCCACCGATGGCGGAGGCAGTGAACATGCTGCCCATCGTGTCGCTGGACACGGCGTAGCTCTCGGCCAGGTCCGGAAACGTAGTGCGCAGCTCCTGCTCCAGCTCCCGATTTGTGGCCTCCTGTTGGTATAAGTTTTAATTAAACTAAACTTATTTGAGAATGTATAATGGACCTGTTCGCAGCCACTGAGGCTCAAGCCCAAGCTGGCAAGAGGCTTATCCTTGGGAATGCCTGCCTCCTCCTTGGCTCGCTCCACCATGTCGGCAATGCGGCGGGCACACTCCGGGATGCCGATCCCCCAGTGGTTGGTGCCCAGGCCGCTGGTAGAACCCACCGCCTGGCCACTCTCATCGCAGATGACCAGTCTGGAGTGGGTGGCTCCGCTGCAGGAGACAGAGAAGATGGTTTCCCAGTTAAATGACCGAATCTATTTCCGGACTCTCTTTATCGTTACTCAATAGGTGTTGTAGACCGGGGCCGTGACCGCAGACAATAACAATATTGAATCAAATTGAATTAACCGGGGCCCGCAATTGATAAATTCATTTAAAGAAAACGTGTCACACGCACAATTGTATTCGACAACCCACAGATGTCAATTAAGCCGAGTCCAAATGCGGGCAAACAGAAAGAAAGTACTTACGTACGATTCTCACATGATATAGTGATCAAAGAACTGATCACTGTACCAAATTTTAATTACTGACTTTCCACAAAAAAATGTGTTTTTACCAAAAGTGTGTAGTGTAATGCAAAACTTACAAAAGGTTCTTATATTCAAGAGCTCGCTTTTTAGGTGAAGCCCTGTTTCTAACCAGATTGTTATTTGAATTCCATATCGAATATATAGGGGCTTGCAATTACCGTTACATTGCACATCGCATAGCTGACAGATAAGCCGCGATGCAGGGAAATTGCACGACTAATACGCTCAATTGAGGCAATCATTTGTCAGGGTATGGAAAGTGAACACAACAAAAGGCGTTTGTTATCGCCGCTTAACTATTTTTAACTATTGTCCAATTGACTTCGGTCATAAAAATATCTTTGGATTCAAACTCGAGCACCGTAATTTTGTAACGTAACGTTTAACGTAACGTTACGTGAATACAAAACCAAGGAACAAAACAGCCTTCGATAAATCATCGATAACATTTTGTTACGAGTGCTGAGTTATTAGTTAATTGTGCGCAAAAACATTGAATGATTTGGTTAAAAAAAGACTGAAAAACCGCACCGCAACCCGCGATCGCCGGCGTGCCACAAAGAGTTTAGTTAATTAAAATGAAATTTCTGACAAATACCCGGCGGCTGCGGCCGCTGTTGCTGCTGCGCCGCCGAAGGTCGCATGACGCAAAGGCTGCGGAGGCGCCAAGACCGAGACCGGTTCCAACCAGTGCCCAGCTTGATGAGCTGGAGCGGAATGTTGTGATGCGCCATCACAGGAACAACCTGCCGCTGATTCGCTCCCTTGTCAAGGAGGCAGAGCGTGGAGATCAGGACACACTCAACAGGCTGCGGGAGGAAATGGAGCAGCTACCCAATGGCACTCATCCGCGGCTACAGGACTACGGTGGGGATCCGCGGGAACTGGCCCAGTACGTCCACAGGGAGCTACCAGCACAACCCACACTCAAGGAGTTCTCGGAGCTGGCCCGTGCTCTCAATCTGTACCGGATGGATCACCTGGGTAACTTCACGGGTCACAAGAGCTACTACCTCACTGGACAGCTTGCCTCGCTGGAGCAGGCGATCATACAGTATGCACTTCAAGCGGTAACTGGCCACGGCTTCAAGCTAATCTCCGTGCCGGACATCCTGCCGCGAGAGGTGATCGAGTCCTGCGGAATGCGCACAGAGGGGGAACGCACCCAGGTCTACAAGCTGGACACCGGCGAGTGTCTGTCGGGCACCTCGGAAATGGCCCTGGCCGGATTCTTTGCCGATAAGGTGCTGTCGGAGGAGCAGCTGCCCCTAAAAGTGACCGCCGTGAGCCGCTGCTATCGCGCTGAAACCTCGGGCCTGCAGGAGGAGAAGGGCATCTACCGGGTGCACCAGTTCACCAAGGTGGAGATGTTTGCCATCTGCACAGAAAAACAGTCGGAGGCCGAGCTGGAGGAGTTCAAGGACATTGAGGTGGACCTTTTCCGGAGGCTGGGCCTCAACTTTCGGCTGCTGGACATGCCGCCATGCGAGTTGGGCGCTCCGGCGTACCAGAAGTACGACATCGAGGCCTGGATGCCAGGCCGCCAGATGTGGGGCGAGATTTCCAGCTGCAGCAACTGCACCGACTACCAGGCCAAGCGGCTGGGCATCAGGTACCGCCGCTCTAGCGACGGGCAGATCCTACATGCCCACACCATCAACGGAACGGCAACGGCCATTCCCCGCCTGCTGATCGCCCTGCTGGAATCGTACCAGCGGGGAGACACCGTCGAGATACCCGCAGTGCTGCGACCCTTCATGGACGGCCAGGAGCTGATCACGCGGAACAAACGGATACCCGAGACGAAGCTGGTCAAGTTCATCAAGGCCTAGGCTAACACATTCTGTACCTTTGACTGTTATCATTAAAGCGTTTGGCTTATCAACCAAACCAGCGGAATCTTTTGAGGCACTCCCTTTCGCTGATATCAATGGTGGTTTGACAGATCCAACGGATAACGCTCCGCGCTTAATCACGCTCATTAATCATTACGATTGGCTATTGAATTACAAAGTGGCTGGTGACCTTATACGTACCCTTCGACTCCGCCAAAATATTTCATTTTGATTTAGTAAGCTGGGCCGAAACGAGTCCCAACTGGAATGTGGCTGAAGGCTTGCCGATGTGACGATTCCTGCAGAGAGAAAAAACGAGCGTAATTAAGCAATAAACAATTGCACGATTAATTTTAGAACCCAACAGGTTGTTAGCACTCGGATCAACCTTATCGAGTTTCATTAGCCCCAAACCATTTGTCAACCGCACAGGTAAGAAAATACCGCTGACACAGGTGAAATCGGAATATAAAATAGCGAAAACTAAAGTCAAAACGGGCAACACAGCAAGAAGTACATGCGCTTAAAGAATGCAATTAAAAGATCACCTGGTTTATTTATACCTCGAAGATGGGAATTTCCTTGACGCACTTCCTTTTTCAAAAGGTTTCCCTGTAACAAATCTCTTACCCGCAAAGTGAGAGTGAAAATCGAGCGGGCCAAAACTAGTTTATAATGTATACCGCTCACTTTTGCTTACGTTACACACATCGCGCAATTCTCCCATAATGTTAACAACACAGCGGCAGCGTAGTTTTTTTTTTTTATTTGATTTGATTTGACTCTCCACGCCCCTTTCCCCTCCCACACTACTGAACACCCATTAGATTTTGATTAGAAGTGGCGCAGGAACAATAACTAATATTTACGACAACCAACTCTTACCCGGATGAGCTGATCCCGTTCACGTTCCGAACGCTTTGAACGCGAAATGTGTTGTGTTTGGGCACATACTATTTGAAGCCGAGCGGCTCATTGATGTTTTCGTACCCGGCTCTCTGAGATTAGAAGGGTATATTGTAGTTTTGAATATGTATGCAACAAACAGGGGGAAACATTTCCGCTTGAATATTTTTTATGTGTTTTGTGAATTAAGTTATTTAGATAAAAACCCTTTCAAATATACAGAGAATATACAAAAATTAATTTATTTATCAAACATGAACAAATCTGATTATGCATGTACATATTTTTAAGTACGTTGTTTTAACCCCTTTCTGTATGCAACATATTTTATTACACGACATTGGGTGTCTCATAGTCGAGACCCTCAAACATAACGTTTTTATCTTGTTTTATTGTGACGTAGCCAGTCAGCTGGGCTACAGTGCTGTTTAACAAACTAAAACATTTGCCATTCTCCGTTCACATGGCGCCAAGTTTCAAATACACAGTCGACATTTATCTTCTTTAGGTTTATTAAAACGTTACAATTTAATTCTATTACACTTTTGCTTATAAACGAAGGAAACAAATCATTGTCAATTGGTACATCATATTTTATACATTGTTTTCATTTTCAAACTTCTAGCAAACAACAAACGCAAACACCAAGGTTACAACTTATTTATAAGGGCGTACAAATCATATAAAATATAAATCGGCGAAAAATATGGATGTTGACAAGCAGAAGATACAAAAATCAGTTAAGTCTCTCATTCGGGAGGGGCTCGAAAGGGGCCACACTTTTTTCTTGCTTTCTCGTTATGTACAAAAAGAAAATGTCTTAAACGTAGTCGAAGTTTGTCGTTGAATGTGCGCGAATGATAGAGGTGGGGGTGGGAAGAGGTGATCCCTATGAGTAAGCCAGTGGATAGGGTATTGCGGAAGTCCCTTTATTGAAATTTGTCAAGTTCTTATACGTGCCGGTGTTGTGCTGCTGATGCTGCTCCTGTTGTTGTCCCATTTTATGGTTAATCCTAACTAACATTTTCTCGGAAAGAGTAAAACACGGTAAAAGTCAATTGTTGAAAGTTTTTCGAACAAGGAGCATCCATTTCCTGGCCCCTCTACCACTTCTTCTTGTGCTCGTCCATGGAAACGCCACCAGGGCCCAAGGACACGATCATGAGCAGGCCGCCGATAACCGATAGAGTCTGCAAGAAAAGTGGGATGTATCAAACTCCAAAGACTTACACGCTGCTTGCAAACGACTTACCTGGAAAAAGTCGTACTTCAAGAAATCCCTGAGTGGCTTGTAGGACGGAATGGCCCACCAGGCATTGTGGTATAGGTTCAGGACCGTGAGCAGGGCCACCAGGATGAGGGCGGACAGCTTCGTCTTGTAGCCCAGCACGACCAGCACCATCAGAATGGAGCCGATGATGTCCTGGATGACTTGCCACACGCTAAGCTCAAACCGGATCAGGGTGATGAACATGAAGGCCAGCAGGATGCGGCCGGCAAGCTGCATGAAGTTCTTGGGCTTGTTGTCGCCCATCGATGGCACGCCGGCGAACAGGCTGCGTCCCTCGATCCTGGCCTCGGCCAAGACGAGAAGCAGAGCACCGATGAGGGCAAAGTTGCGCAGCAGGAACTGGAAGTCCCACAGGATCGAGTAGGCCACAGTCTGCAATCAGAGGATCTGGGTTAGTTTAAAGTGTTTTCAAGGGATCCAAGGGTATCCATACCTGAAGCACGACGATGAAAAAGAGCAGGCCCACCGCGATGTCCACCTTGAACCTGGCCATCACCATTCCGCAGCCGCCCAACTGGCCCAGCAGGTTGACCAGGACGAAGACAGTTGCCAGGAACTTGCCGCAACCCCAGCTCATGTCCATGTACTCGCGCTGCTCGTTCCACTGGAAGTACATGCGCAGGCCGTCCTCGAAAAAGGTGGCAATGAGGCAGAGACGAGCCACGGTGGGCAGCACATTCTTGCCGCGCTTGATAACCTGCAAAAGAGCGATGGCCAAGTTAAGTGCGATCAGGATGGGCGCTGATAAGGGGCCGACGTGGTGATAACGGATCGAAATATACAATGCCACTGAGCGGGGCTTTTGAGTAGTCGCTGGAGTCGACTGTGACGTGTCTCTTGGCGCTCTATCTGCCGATCGCTATCTGACAGCTAACGGGTTTTGGCTCTCCGTGTAATTTGAATAAAAATTAAATACCGAGCACGCACACCAGCACACTACGGCACTGTGTGTGTTAATGTGTGCAGCTTGAGCCGCTTGCTTTCTCGAAGATTATTACGGAACTCGACCTGGCCGCTGGCGTCCAGCGGCCCGCACTCTCTCTCTTAGCACTTTCACTTGCGGAGACAGCTCTCGCACTCTTGCACGCACACACAGGCAGAGGTGCGAGTGTGTGTGTTTTCCCCGCTGCAGACGCAACAACTGGTAATTGAACTGGAGTGGAAGTGGGATCCAGATCCAGGGTGCTCCCCATTCCACGGAAGGCTAATCGCAACAGAACCTTGCACCTAGCCCCCAATGTCGACGGGTCGTGATTGTAGTGCACCCAGGCACCACGAACTTTGCCGCGTTTGGGTGACGTTGGCAGTTTTGCGAGTCTGCAGCTGGCACATATTCCCCGTTAGCCCCACAAGCGGGGAATGTTAGACCAGTTCGTGAACCCTAAAGACTCCTTAGGGAAGCCCCACCAGCAGTAGTTGCTACAATATATTACCTGCTCCGCCACATCCTCCGTTTTCGCAATATATTCGTTGGGTATGCTCATGTTGGCAGTTTCGACCGCTCGCTCACGTTATTCCACTCGGCTTGGTGACTGGCAGCTGCGGAGACACTTTGGCAATTAGTTTATGGCGTCCTGGCGTGGCGTCGCTCTCCAAATTATAATTAAGTTACCAAAAAACCATGAATTAAAACCAGGAACTAAAAAACACACGGAATGGTTTGGGAGCCCGTGGATTAGAGCTGGAACTATCTCGATGAGAGCCCGCTATCGTTATCGAGCACGGCGACCAATCGCACGACGCCAATCGAATTGCGGTGTTTTAGCGTGCATTTATACTCCACATTTATACTATACTCCACCGGAAAATGTCTGCCAAACCAAAGAGATCAAAAACCGAGAATACCGAGGAAGTAGCCATGCCAAAACAGAAGAAAGTCAAGGCCAGGAAGCAAGTAGACGCTGGCTACGGATCCGGGGAGTTTTCCGCCTGGGACGTGGACTCCTACCGCACGGAGTACGAGAGCGAGGAGCATTGGGACCTGCGACGCAGCTTCATGGTGGCCCACAAAGACCGCTTTGAGGAGGACCGCCTGGTGTGCCTAGCCCAGACGTTCGTCAACATGGAGTTCCTGGGCTGCAAGTACCCCAGCGAGACGATGCACCTGGTGGCCGAAATGTCCAAGGAGATCGCCGAGGAGTTTCGGCGCAAGCGAGACCAGCGCCTGAAGCGCACCTTTGTATCGGCCTCAGACGCGGCGGAGCAGCGCGCGAAAGGTAGACGCAAGAACAACTAGTAGAGTAGAGCGGGAGAAGATTCTTTATATTACTAGTAACTATACGAGCCAGAGACCACAGCCTGCCTAATGCCTAATTCTAACAACTAGGGCGTCGGGGTGCAGCCGCACCCGCAGCGGATTCCCAAAAGGATAGCTCGAACAGATTTACACGAGAACGCCTGTGCTTCGGCGGCGGCGAGCCAATCGATCTCTTCCAGGGCTTGCGCTTCGGCCCCCTCATATTGTACTTGGCCGGTGGGCGCAGCTGCCTGCGAAACTCCTGCACCAATAGCAACATAAAATACGAGGAGCGCGTCAGCCAAGAGCAGCCGCCCAGCGACACGACAAAATACGCAGAGGTATTGCTAGATGACGCGGTGATAGCCTCTGGCCAGGGCGAAAACCTGAAGGCGGCCAAGCTGGCTGCCTTCAAGCAGGCGCTGCTCCTGCTTCAGTCCCACTGCTACAGCATAAAGGTATGACGATCCTAACTTGGTCGATGTATGCTCTGAACCTTCCCACATTCCTCAGCTTAATGCCACCCGCGAGACCATCAAGGTGGAGAAGAGTAAGACAGGTGTGAACATTAACGTCACCAAGGAGTCGGCCGACAGCTTGGGCGATCCCAAGCTGGATGCCAGTAACAAGGGCTATCGCATGATGCGTCTGATGGGCTGGGCCGGCGGTGGCTTGGGTCGCCTGAAGCAGGGCCGTGAGGAACCAGTGGGGTACGTTCCGCAGTTCAATTACTTAGTGCACATTATAGCTGATTTTATTCTCAGATACTTGTTGAAAAGCAATCGCACTGGTCTTGGCTCAAATAATCCGCAGGGAAATCTCGCTGACTATCGCAAGCTGATAGAAAACTACGTGAATTCGGACGACATGCGCGACATGCAATTTGAGCCGACGTTTTCAAAGGAAGAGCGCGCCTCGTTTCACCAGTAAGCACTTTAGCCGTGGTCAAAATGGAATCAGTATATAACTCTCACATCTTTTGCAGAATGGCCAGCCGTCTGGGATTGCGGTCCAGCAGCTATGGCACTGGTGAGACCCGTCGACTCTTAATCACCAAGAAGGTCAGCTACAGCTTAATACTCACGGAGGTCCTGTCCCGGCGTAATCCCAAGTTTTGTGAGCGTTACTTTGTGCAGGTGCCCATGCAGAAGGCCCACCTGTTTCCCGGTCACGTGGCCGGCTTGGAGTTGGAAAACATGTGTGAATAGGAGCAGAAGGCAATGGGAAGCTCAGCTCATAGTACTCGTATATAAAGATATTCCTTATCGTTAGATTTAAGATAATGAGTGTAAAATACAAGACAAGCATTTCTAACAGTGTATTTTGTTAACGTTTCGCACTGAATGACAAGACAACTGATGGAGAAAGAAGAAGAATCGCTGCAGTTGCAATTTTCCTTTCCTTCCAAAAGGATTTTATTTTATGTAAAAAGCAATGGATAAATGCCCTCGGTGCAACTGTGCGGCGACTGGACAGAACCGCCTGGTCACCGACAGCTGTGGCCACACCAAGTGTCGCCTCTGCCTGGTGGCAGATGTATCCGATTGCCTGGAATGCCGAGTTGCAAGCCAGAAGAGTGCCCCAAAAGTGCAGCAGGATTCCAAAGCAAGAACCTCTGCAGATGAGCGAATCATAGTTACTGATCAGGGCTACCACTGCACTGTGTGCGACAAGGACTTCCGCAGCCGCACTCAACAATATTACCACCGCGCCTGTGGCAACGATCTTCTTAAGAAGTTCAGCTGCAAGGAGTGCAGTCGCGTAAGTTACAGGGCTTCTGACTGCGTTGTACAGCATTAAATGTTCCTTTTCACAGAGATTCGCCACTCGTTCCCACTTAAAGTACCATCTCAGTAATCATGAGAGTCAATCAAAGCATTCGTGTAGCGAGTGTGGCAAAAGGTTTAAGCAGCAGGTCGTTCTTCAGCGCCACATGCTCACCCACAGCCAGGAGCAGCATGTGTGTCAGCACTGCCAGAAGGTGTTTCGCCGCGAGAGCTCCCTTAAAAGCCACTTGGCGATCCACACTGATCTCGGTTTGCCTTACAAATGTGAGCTCTGCTCAAAACATTTCCAGAACAAGGCCAATTTGAAGCAGCACTTTCGGAAGCACGACAAGAACAGCTTCCTGTACAAGTGCAAGGTCTGCCCGAAATCTTTCCTGCGGCAAACCACGCTCCGGTTGCACGTGAAGCGTCATTCGAACCGCGAGCGCCTGTCCTGTTCTTTGTGCTACAAAAGCTACAACGACGCTGATGCACTGGGCCGCCACCTGAAGCAACACAAGACTGTCGATCGCTACCGCTGTACACAGTGCGACATCACGGTCAATCGCAAGGACAACATGCTGCGACACCTGCGCTCAATGCATCCGGGTGCTGCCTTCGAAAGCAGTGTAGAAATTGTTGCACCCAGTTCCAGTGCCCCAGAGGTTTCCAATAAGGAGGAAAGACCAGCCGCGAGCGTGAGATACAACAGCGTAATCAAAAGCGTGGGCAATGTGGGGCCAGTGGTACTACCATCCTCGCCGCCATTGCCGATTCCTCTTCCCGAGGTGCAGCTGGAACAACCATCAGCTGTACACCTGCCCCTGCCGGATGTAATGCCCAAGGAGAACGTCAAGCTCTACCGCAAGATCATCCTGGACCTGGACAACGAAGAGTATTCGAATGAGCTAAGCCTCGATGAGGCCGACGTAGCCCAAAACGCCCAAGATCCCGCTCTGCAGCAACGTCAGCCGCGCGGCCCGGGTCAAGCCAGCTCTAAATTTAGCGAGATGCACTGGCGCAAAAATTTCAAATTCTCGTACGAAAACGAACACACTAATTAGTGATGTTTATCATATTGGCCCTTATTCAAAGGGTCCCCTGATTTATTAGCGATAAGTGCTCAGGTGCTGCGAACCGCAGCAAACCAAAATTGTCTTGTTGGCCGCTCGCCATACTTCCGCGTGCCGTCGTCATCGCCAAGTTCGCCAGCCATCGGAAACAGCAATAGTGTTCAATGGTTACCTAGCAGTATTCAATATGTTGGACGAGCGATCGGAACTCGAGACTCTGCGTGAGATTTATTACCTAACGGATGGTGCGTTGGGAAACTGGCGCAAGTTACTCGCCTTGGGAGACTGTCTGGACCAGCAGCTGAAGCGCAAGCTCCTCTGGGTCTGGCCCACATCGGTGGATTTAGATTACTTCAATCAGCTCCTGACCATGCACGGCATCCAGCATGTTTTGAGCGTAGGCTGCGGCAGCGGGCTCCTTGAATGGCTGATGACTGCTGCTGGAGGACAGAAAATCTCCATGTTTGGTCTGGAAGTCGATCGCAACTGGTGGCAAAGCAAGTACTCCGTTCGCAGTTTCATACCGCTCAACTATGTCGAGGATGCCAACGAAATGGGTACGGATTTATTGAGCAGCTGCTGCAAAGACACCCCACCTTGTGCCTTGCTCTTTTGCTACTTTAACAATCGACGAGCATTCCTAGACTATCTTCGAGTGTTCCAGGGAAAGTGGCTTATATTGATCGGACCACAGCCCTCGCTGGGGATTCACACAGATCCCAATCCCTTACAGCCACAACTGCCTGCCAACCAGTGGACCCTTCGAGAGCGCCTCAACTGGACTGACCGAAACGTTGTGGTGTTCTACGAAAAAATAGTTTAGTCTAGTTTGTAGTTACTATAAGTGTATTAATAAACCATTGTCTTATTTCTAACTAGTTCCTATTGACTTCTATGTGGAACTTGCACGCCGGTATGCTCTGCACCTCGGCAGTCACGGTGCTGTTGATGCCCAGATTGCTGAGAGCTCCTCGCACCAGCCCGCAAGTGAAGGCCACGAACTTAGGCGCGTGCTCCAGCTGCTTGGTGCCCGGCGAAATGCGCGTGAGGAAGCGGAACGCCTTGTCCTGCACCACATACATGCCGTGATTGTTCGTCCTCAGGTTGTCCACTTGTTTTTTGTAGATCAGCGTCCAAAAGTCGGTGCATATGAACTTCATGGTCTCCAGCTCGTCCTTAAACCGCGATACCTCGCGGGTGAGCCGCTCAATTAAGCGGTAGCCGGTGGTGAAGCCAATGTACTCCAAAGTGGCCAGGTCGTGCTCCTAATAGGCGGAACCAATGACATATCACCATTGAAACTTGCAATTTGTGTGATGTAAACTCCTACCTTGTTGCTATCTAGGCAGTAGTTAACTATCTCCGCATGCAAACAGTCGAAAAGAATATCCTCCGACATTTTCAGCGTAGTTTTAATATTTTATACAAGTTTATAGTTTTTATCAGGTTTGTTTTCAACTGCAGGAGAACAGCTGTTGCTGACGTTGACGTGCGAATGTCAAGCTAAGTGTTAGCTATTGGGCTATTTTGTTTAAATAATGTTTTCAATTGTTTATATTTTTTGAAGCTACATATGCCAAAACTTTTGAATATTTTTTCTTTATGCTTAGTTATAAGGTAAATGTATGATGATATGTAACGAACACTTTAAAAAATGTATTGTTTCTGCTCCCCTGTCTTTTTATAGCTATATTTTGTTGATGACCATCACTGAAGTTTGGCATCACTGGTCAGTGCGGGGGTGTAAAAACACAACCACAACAAAAAATGTATACAAAACATCGCGTCGCTGAAATACAAAAATTAGTGAATTAAAATTAACAACGCAACGGGCAAGTAGATAACCCAGGATGTTGGGAGTCGTTCACCGAGCCGCACTGCACAGCATGGTCTGCCAGTCGATCCTGGTGCTGATATGTTTGGTTTGCTACGGATGTGGAGGGCTGAGTGGTGCCAAGTTTGTCTTTGATGACACCGTGGCGATCGTCAAGAACAAGGATGTCAACACCCTGCCCACCAACTGGACGGCGATCTTCACGCACGACTTCTGGGGCGCATCCCTGCTCAGCTCCGATTCGCACAAGTCCTTTCGCCCGCTGACCACGCTAATGTTCCACTGCGAGTACGCGCTGCTGGGTCTGACTGCCGCCCACATGAAGTTCCTGAACCTTGTGCTGCACTGCGTCAACACGCTGCTCATGTGGCGGTTGGTTCGCTCGCTGTACGTTGCGGATATCAATACGGAGCGGTGGGCCATCCTCTCTGCAGCGCTGTTCGCTGCCCACCCAATCCACACGGAGGCGGTCTCTGGAGTGGTGGGTCGGGCAGAGCTTATGTTTGGAATGATTCACTTGCTTTGCCTCTTACTCACAGTGGCCAACACCGGGAAACAGGGTCCCCAAAGTGTTGGTTTAATCTTACTCCTTACGGCAGTGGGAATGCTCTTCAAGGAGACGGCAGTGACGATCCCGATGTCATGCGTGCTGCTGGATTACTTTCAAAACGGATACTACCACCTGTCGCTCAAGGACCAGTGGAAGTTCTTGCGGACCCGAGTGAGCTACTTGGTCTACTTGCAGGGCACAGTTGGTCTGCTGGTCGCTCGTCTCTGGTGGCAGGACTTCGAGTCGCCGACGTTCAAGGAGGTGGACAACCCTGTGGCCCTTAACGAGTACTTCTTGACCCGTGGACTGTCGCAGCAGTATCTGCTCGTCATGAATATATGGCTGATGCTCTGCCCCCACTGGCTCTGCTACGACTGGGCGCTGGGCTGTGTGAAGTTGGTGACCAACATCTGGGACCTGAGACTGCAGGGGGTCCTCGGATTCTACTCCATCTTGCTGGTGGCTCTGATGCACTTCCGCCGCCTGCCTGGCATGATGCTGGGTCTGGGCCTGATGGTCGTTCCTTTTTTACCCGCTTCTGGAATCATTTGCGTGGGATTTGTGATCGCAGAGCGGACTCTTTATGTGCCCTCCATTGGCTTCTGCCTTATATCCATCTACGGATTTCTATACTGGTATGACAGCTACACCGGTAAATCGTATTGGCGCCATTTCCTGAGGATTCTGCTGATGCTTCTCTTCACCGTAATGATGCTGCGGACTAGACAGCGAGCCACCGACTGGCTGAACGAGGAGCAGCTGTTCAAAGCTGCCTTGCAAGTGTGTCCCGACAACGCCAAGGTGCACTACAACATCGCCCGGCTGGCCACTGATACGGGAAACAGTACGAAAGCTTTCCAGCACTACCACAAGGCCATTGAACTGTATCCCAGCTACGAGTCTGCCCTGATGAACCTTGGTAACCTGTACCGGGAGCACGGCCAACTAGCCACCGCTGAGGATTACATTCGACTGGCTCTGCAGGCGTATCCGGCGTTTCCAGCAGCCTGGATGAACCTGGGCATTGTGCAATCGGCGCAGGGAAAATACAACAAGGCAATGGCCAGCTATGAGAAGGCTCTGAAGTACAGGGCCAACTTCGCCGTCTGTTACTACAATATAGGGAATCTCTATCTGGAGCAGAAGCTGTACGCCGATGCGCTGCATAACTGGCAGCACGCCGTTGCGCTTAATCCTCGCCAGCCCAAGGCCTGGGCCAACATTCTCACAATGCTGGACAACCGTGGTCTGCAAGATGATGCGCTGCGGCTCTCGGATCAGGCTCTACTTCACCTGCCCAACGAGGTCAGCATCCTGTTCATTCGCGCCAATGTCCTTGGAAAACTAAAGCAATACATTGAGGCAGAATCGCTATATAAGCGTGTTATTGAACTAGAGCCCCTCAACATGTTGCACCACACGAATCTCGGGGTGCTTTATCATCGCTGGGACAAGTCCCAGGAGGCCATGGAAGCTTACCGAACAGCGATAAGTATCAATCCGGCGAGGGCAATGACAGCACGGGAGAATCTCAGCAAGCTTCAAAAACGTTTGGAGAGAGAAGCGCAGGTCAACCAAAGGTAAGGTACATTATCGCTCCCACCGCAACTCGTCCAAAACATGGAACCATTGAAGAGTTGACTGTTAAGAAGTACGCTTTTTAACGTAAAGACGCTACATTTATGTATGTCATTAAACATGGACGCTAAACTTTACAATTATGTGTGTACATTCAGTAAGCTGCAATAATCCTAAACAGAATCTGAGGTTGTGTGTTGTCACTAGTCCCAGAATGTACTGATAAACGTACTTATTCATGAAATTGCAATATACTTGTGTATATCATGCTTTTGTATCCCATCACCAAAATCTCAATATACCTTATTTATTTTTAGTATAAGTATGTTTAGGATAATTTATTTATTTATTAGTTTACTCGAGGATATATACAAATAATGTTAAAACTAATTAATGATCGAACAATTACAAGACGACTTACATAAATAAACTAAATTCTAGAACGTAAGGACTACATGAAATACTTCAGAATATAGTGACAATTGTTGCACCAGTGTAAAATTATTCAATTCCATTAAAGATTCATGTTTTAAAATAATAATACCGCAAATTACGTAAGTTTATATATAACACATATAAACAGATCGGGCTGCTGACACATGAAAAAAGCTGAGACACTTTGGCAGAATGCTAGACTACAAGTCGAACAAAAGAGAGATTAACGTGGACATCAGTAAATATTCAAGATATAAGCATGCGTCTAGGTACTATATGCGTAACAAAGTCTTTGTGTTTGAGATACGGTTCTGTTGGGTTTTTCTAGGCGAGCAAGCGAGCAAAGGCGGTTGGAAACTAAATCAAATAATAATGAGCAAATAACACAGCTAGCACAGCAACAAGGTAATGGGGCGGAAACGATCTACAGCAACACAAACTCTTCGCTTTCACTATCATCTTGATCATTGTCGTCGCCGTGCTGCGGGGCCGACAGTTGGGCGCCCAGTTCCTGCGCTAGAGCGGCCACCTGCTTTATAAGGGGCTTGTACAGCGAATCGCTCATCTCGTCACGCTCATGGTCCAGGCAACGACCTCGAGAAAATGTAAACAGCGGATAGTTCATCTCCAGTTGGTCTGCCGGTTGATGGGATGATTGAGGCGTCGTTTGATGACTCCCGGCCGCTTTATCCACAGTTGCCCCGGATGCACAGCGCATAGGATGCAAGTACTATAACATTTAACTCAGTTACTAGAAGACCGGGGTAAAGTAATGTTTGGGTTAAGCTCACCAGTTGCACGCTCTCCATGAAGCTGTCAAAGTCACTCTTGGTGGCACAGTAAAAGCCGATGCAACAGCTTGGATCCATTTTGCTGACCTTTAACTTTCGTGGGGATTTGCAGTGGAACGAGTGCAGCGAGAAGTTCTCCTGATTGACATCCACCATCTCCTGGCAATAGTGAGGATCCAAATGGATGAGTCTGTCCTCCTGGAAGCCCACAAAGTAAAGCGAGTGCTTGGGCTTGCCTCCAATAATCCCCAGACAGTGCTCCGTACTCAGCAGCAGCTTCAGGCAATGGGCATACGCCGGATTCAGCTTGTCGCTGCCCAGGCGCAGTGGTATGAGGACGATCAGCGACTTCCAGTGCTGCTGTTGTTCCGGCTTGGGTGTTTCTGCTTGCGGTCGCTTTGCTTGCTGCCAAGGCACATTAGGTTTGGGAGCCGGTTCCGGAATGCTACACTGATCCTCAATATCTTGCATATAAACTAAGACGGAAAAACACGGTTATTACACAAAAAACGTTATCAAATAAGCCCATGAGTAATGGGCTAGGTACAAGGGTGCACCAATTACTCATGAGCATATCAATTTGTCATGACAGTTATCTTGTGAATCTTTGCATTAGCGGTTGCTAACTTGTACTCACTCGTGCAATCTTTGGCTACGTAGACGCTAATATTGTCAAAGTCCGCATTTTCCTGAGCTGCGTGCTCTAAAGCGTGCCTGTGATAGGTAAATGAATATTATGATAAAGATTCTTGATCTGATAATAGTCCGCACATACTTTAGCAAATAGGACACCGAGGCTGGGCCATACCAGTCTCCAGGTTTCTTGCCCAAGTGCTCCCCCAGGCGCACCAGGGCATGAATGGAGAAGGGGCTGCTTTTGGAGGAGCTATCCCCGAACCACTTGACAATCTTCTTATGCATGTTATCCTCGTAAGTGGAGTGCAACTGAGACTCCGAATCATAGCGCCAGCCTAAAAAAAGGAGAGTCTGTGAAATCAAAATCGAAGGAACTAGCATGCTTTAACTTACTGCGACCCAAAAAGTGACAGATTAGCCCTTGAGCCAGGAGCATCTGGCCACTCCGCAGCATACAGCCCCAGCCGCAATCCGAGGTGTAGTTGGAACCATTCATTATGGGAAACTCTCGCCGGTAGGTCATCCAAATCCTGCTGTAGAAGTCGCGCCGAAATCCCTCAATACCCTCTTCCCAGGGCTGTTCACCCACCTGGTTCTCGGCTGCGTCCATTCCCAGCTCCTGGGGAACCACGATCTCGTCGATTTGCTGCGGATTTAGGGCTGGATACAAGGATGCCGACGTTGAAGTGGCCTGTATGCTGTCGAACGCTGATGTGGCATTGTCGGGCGTTGAGTCCGCGCCACTGGGCAGCTCAGTGATGGAGTTTTCCATGCTTACGGGCGGCGTGAAGCGACGATGATAGCACCGACCCAGCAGCCACACAGGCTGTTCCTTAGAGAAACTGGTCTGCCGCATCTTGCCGCTCCAGCCGTACTTGACGTTGTGCCACATGGCCACCAGCTTGGACTCCATGCCCTTGGTGGGCGTCCGGTTGGCCGCCAGGTCGGGATCTTCGCTGTGCTGCTCCACGTGACCACAGGCCGCCCCGCTGCTGCCACTGCCGCCGTACAGCTGACTGAAGGCATTCATGAAACGTGATGACGTCGATATTTTGCGCTGCGGTGTCGCTGTCGAAGCACTTTCCGCTTTGAGGTTCAAATTCGCACCTGATGTAGTCACGGGAGAAGGCGAGGGGGCGCGTGGAACGGCAAACACGGTGCGCGGGATCGTCTGTATGGGAGCTGCCTGCTCCTCCTCGATGGCCCCGTCCTCCACCACCGGCAGGGACAGCGGGTCCGCATCCTGGGCGCACATCCGGCTGCCCTCCACAATGGTGACCTCGCCGGTGTCGAAGAGCATCAGCTTGTCGTCGGTCAACTTGGAGAGGAGGCCGTCATAGTTCATCTGCTTGGACGTGGCCGGGGACATGAAAACAGAGGCGGAAGAGGAACTTGAGCGACGACGCTTTGTCCGCAGCTTGGAGAACTTAAAGAACTGGGGCATGGCAATGGCAGTGCGAGCCACTCAATGGCCCTGGGTGAACTGACAACCGACCACCGATTGCGTGTTAATTACAAATGTTTACTCACCGTTTATTTGTTGACAAAATAAGATAAAGTAACTACACGAAAGTTGTTTTCTTATTCTTATTCGCGAGTTGCAAATCGCAGCGTTGCCAGACTGGCCGTTGAACACTTCCTTTTGTATGTATGTAGATGTCAGATGTGTTCTGGATTTCCTTAACCCTTGTGTGAGAATTAATTGAGAATTAATACATATTCAGTAAAAATTTCAAATTTTTCTGAATAAAGGTCTTTAAGATATACGCGGTTCAAACACGATGCACAAAATTGTGTCTTCCGCTCAACAACGTATAAAAAATCTTCCGCTCACAGAAGGGTTAAAAATTCGATATTTATAAAACAGACCACATTTAAGACCAAAATTAAGAAACCAAATTTTTTAAACAAATTTGTTTTTAAACTTTTTATTTTAAATTAAAAAAAATTTCGGACCGGTTTTACTTTTGAAAAAACGTTTTCAAACCACTTGGGACAATTGCAAAGACTTTTGGAATACGATTCGGGAACACCCCAAATTACTTCCGTTTTGTGGGCGTTGTGGCAACGCTGCTGTAAGCACAAACAGCTGATTCGGGTGTTAGAATTCTATTGCGCAACAGTGAGAAACGCAAATCACACGCCACATACAGAAACAAACAGTCCATTAAAATGGTAAGTAATGCAAAGTGTTTCATGTGAAGGTACTTAGTTAATGAGAAACCATTCGCCGCTAGCAAAGCCCAATTCAAAGGTTGGTGTACACATTCGGTCATCGCACCTGCAGCCAGTTGCCGCTAATCGGCGGAGCAGCGATAGTGAGCACAAAACCGCCGACTATGGCTTACTCCGCGCGCCAGTCCTCCTCCTCCGTGCTGGCCACGGAGTCGTCCAACAAGGGAATGATCATCCTGAACCGTCCCAAGGCGCTGAACGCCATCAACCTGGAGATGGTGCGCAAGATTTACAAGCACTTGAAGAAGTGCGAGAAGTCCAAGTCGCTGCTCATCATTAAGGGCACGGGCGACAAGGCCTTCTGCGCAGGCGGAGATGTGCGCGCCCTGGTTGAGGCAGGCCCCACCGACGAGTCCAAGAGCTTCTTCCGAGAGGAGTACAGCACGAACGCCCTGATCGGCAACTATAAGATACCCTACATTGCCCTCATAGACGGCATCACCATGGGCGGCGGCGTTGGCCTGAGTGTGCACGGAAAGTACCGTGTGGCCACCGACCGGACGATGTTTGCCATGCCTGAGACGGCCATCGGCCTGTTCCCTGATGTGGGCGGCTCCTACTTCCTGCCACGCCTGCAGGGAAAGCTGGGACTCTACCTGGGACTCACAGGATACCGCCTACGCGGAGGGGATGCCTTTTACTCAGGAATCGCCACGCACTATTGTGAGACCGGAAAAATCGCCGATCTCGAGACGGCACTGCTGAACTGCCCTGATGCTGATGATGTGCCGGAGCTGCTACAGAAGTTCCATTCCACGCCGGAAAAACCATTCTCGCTACAGCCTGTCTTGGAACAGATCAACAAGAACTTTTCGGCGGACTCAGTGGAGGGCATATTGGAGAATTTGCAAAACGACGGCAGCGAGTGGGCAAAGAAGACGCTTGAGGTCAGTGTTTCACAGTTCACAGCGATAAGAAGCTAATCAGATGTTAATTGGCTGGCCCAATTCACGTTTGGCGCGCTTTTAGCGCCTGCATATTTATCCGTTCCCAGCCAATTAGCGCTGCTACGTTTTCGTATATCTGGCACACATTAATTATCACCCCATTTACTTTTAATCTCCTGTTTTAGACGCTCTCCAAAATGTCTCCCACCTCGATGAAGGTCACTTTCCGCCAGCTGGAGCTAGGCTCGCAGCTGTCATTGACCCAGTGCTTGATTATGGAGTATCGACTAGCAGTTCGTCACTTGGAGCGCAGTGACTTTAAGGAGGGCGTGCGCGCCCTTCTCATCGACAAGGACCAGAGTCCGAAGTGGGAGCCAACCCAGCTGGCCGATGTCACCGAGGAGCATGTGCAATGGTTCTTCCGCAAGCTGCCAGACACCGAGGAACTAAAACTGTAATGTAGCTGACCGCAGCTTGGCTTGGCCTAGTTTTGTTTTTGTTTGCGCCTGCCAATTCTTTTTGTCTTCCTTTAAGCCGCTCATTTTTATATGCACCAGAACACTATTGTATATAACTTTGCAAGTTTGAGTTATGCATGGTTACTTGCCTGCGTTTTGCAATATTCGTTATCGTTTTACAGCCACAGTTTGACGAGCGCTGTCGCTAACCTATTTGCAATCTCTTTTACGTTTCATTCCAACAGCGACTAGCTCCGAGGGAAAATCCGCCTGTATTTACCAATAACGATCGTGAAATTCAATGCATTTATATATGATATACACATATATGCCTACATATATTATATACAAATCGTAGTCCTTATACAAGCAGTAATTGTGCCTAAAGAATCGTTAGGAATTGTTTAACAAGAATAAAGTGAAGTGTATATGTTTAATAACTGTTCGTTGGTAGCGCTGTTGTACTTCAATTTAATGCTGTCCTCAACTATTTTGGTCAGCTTGACCAGCTTATCGATTTGCGTGGCTTGGAAGCTCAGTTTAAAGAGTTCCTGCTTCCATGACGTGACATCCACTCGCAGCTGGACGCGCATTTTATCATCGTCAGACATCAATTTCCAGATATCAGCAAGGAAATTTAAAAAAAACGTCTCCGGGTTCCACACTCCACCGTTCCGCTATTGACGCTAATTCGTGTAGTTGGAGATTGTAGTGGCGTGTGAGTAAAAACTTAGTAGATGGCGTGTGAGTAAATGTTGACACCTTACACACACATACACAAACACATACAACCCTCACACAGACCACCACTGGACGCAGTAAACATTTTATCGTGAAGTTGCGGAAGAAAAATTACTAATTTAATGGTAAAACGCGCAAAAAAAGACCGATAAAGAGTGCCTGGATGTACCAAGAGTCCGCGCGCCTACACTAATTGTAAGTATAGGGGGAAAAGCGATGGAAAACGGCTAGAAAAGAAGTCTTCAAGTACACACACGCACGACGTAGACAAAATACTAAACCCTACCCCGCCCCCCTCCACCGATTCCACGAACCTTTTTCCAGAGCACAGGCGACCCAAATTACGACGAACGTTTTCTAATTACGCATTCCGAGCATGGACGAGGCGAATATACAGGACAAGGAGCGGTTCGCGAGCCGCGAGAACCACTGCGAGATCGAGCGTCGGCGTCGCAACAAGATGACGGCCTACATCACGGAGCTCTCGGACATGGTGCCCACCTGCAGTGCGCTGGCCCGCAAACCGGACAAGCTGACCATCCTGCGCATGGCGGTGGCGCACATGAAGGCACTGCGGGGCACCGGAAACACCAGCAGCGATGGGACCTACAAGCCCTCCTTCCTGACGGACCAGGAGCTGAAGCACCTCATCCTGGAGGCGGCCGATGGCTTCCTGTTTGTGGTGTCCTGTGACTCGGGGCGGGTGATCTACGTCTCGGACTCTGTGACCCCCGTGCTGAACTACACCCAGAGCGATTGGTATGGCACTAGCCTCTACGAGCACATCCATCCAGACGACCGCGAGAAGATCCGCGAGCAGTTGTCCACACAGGAGTCGCAGAATGCCGGCCGCATTTTGGACCTCAAGTCGGGCACCGTCAAAAAGGAGGGCCACCAGTCCAGCATGCGGCTGAGCATGGGCGCCCGTCGCGGCTTCATCTGTCGCATGCGCGTGGGTAATGTCAACCCGGAGTCCATGGTCTCCGGTCACCTGAATCGCCTCAAGCAGCGAAACTCGTTGGGACCCTCGCGGGATGGCACCAACTACGCGGTGGTCCACTGCACTGGCTACATCAAGAACTGGCCGCCCACCGACATGTTTCCCAACATGCACATGGAGCGCGACGTGGATGACATGAGCTCGCACTGCTGCCTGGTGGCCATTGGGCGGCTGCAGGTCACCTCCACGGCGGCCAACGACATGAGTGGCTCGAACAATCAGAGCGAGTTCATCACTCGCCACGCCATGGACGGCAAGTTCACGTTTGTGGACCAGCGGGTGCTGAACATCCTGGGCTACACGCCCACTGAACTGCTGGGCAAGATCTGCTACGACTTCTTCCATCCCGAGGACCAGAGCCACATGAAGGAGAGCTTTGACCAGGTCCTCAAGCAAAAGGGACAGATGTTCTCGCTGCTGTACAGAGCTAGGGCCAAGAATTCGGAGTATGTGTGGCTGCGCACGCAGGCTTATGCCTTCCTGAATCCATACACCGACGAGGTGGAGTACATAGTGTGCACCAACAGCTCCGGAAAGACCATGCACGGCGCTCCCTTGGACGCAGCAGCTGCTCACACGCCCGATCAGGTGCAGCAACAACAGCAGCAGCAGCAAGAGCAGCATGTCTACGTTCAGGCTGCTCCAGGAGTGGACTACGTGCGCAGGGAGCTGACCCCGGTGGGCAGTGCCACCAACGATGGCATGTACCAGACGCACATGCTTGCCATGCAGGCACCCACGCAACAACAGCAGCAGCAACAGCAGCAGAGGCCGGGATCGGCGCAAACCACACCTGTGGGCTACACCTACGACACCACACATTCGCCGTACAGCGCCGGAGGACCCTCGCCGCTGGCTAAGATACCCAAGTCGGGCAGCTCGCCCACACCTGTGGCCCCCAACTCCTGGGCAGCCCTGCGTCCGCAGCAGCAACAGCAGCAGCAGCCCGTGACCGAGGGCTATCAGTACCAGCAGACGAGTCCGGCCAGATCACCGAGTGGTCCTACGTACACCCAACTGAGTGCAGGAAACGGGAACAGGCAGCAGCCGCAACCGGGAGCATATCAGGCGGCTCCCCCGCCACCGCCACCCAATGCGCCGGGCATGTGGGACTGGCAGCAGGCCGGAGGACACCCGCATCCGCCGCATCCCACGGCGCATCCGCACCATCCTCACGCCCATCCCGGAGGACCAGCCGGGGCTGGACAGCCGCAGGGCCAGGAGTTCTCCGATATGCTGCAGATGCTGGATCACAGTGCACCGACCACGTTTGAGGACCTGAACATCAACATGTTCAGCACGCCGTTTGAGTAATCCTGATCCCCTGTCGACTCCCACTTCCCCACTTTATCTGTGTCTCTCTTAACCACTTCGCAAGTGCAATCCATCTTAACATTGTTGAAATAATTCAGCCAAACGCATGCAAATTGTAATCTCGTAAATAGCATTTTAAGTACATACCCGTGGTCACGTACGCGACTCTGATATCTATATTTTTGTGTGCTACGTCTTCTTCACACCTCCCATTTCCATTAACCCTCCCCGCCTCCACTTCACCCGTACAAAAGTATTTACAATTAAACTTTTACGATTGTTCGTAACAAAAGGGAATATATACACCGCTATATAGCCTATGAATTCTAAACTTTCTCATCGATTCTATAGGATTAAGTTCACGACACGCTTTGTGCAGAGTATTCTCTTGTGTTTCTCATCAAGCATTTCAAAGTTCATGCAACGTATACATATATAAATATACAATTCGTAGTCTAATATACAACAAATTGTTAACTGTAAGCAACACAAGTGCACCACTTCCAATTTTTCCCCGCGAACCGTCAACAACATTGACACCATTTCCCCATTAATATTTGCTCATTTTCGGTCAATGCAATCAGAAGTATATGAGCAAACAATATACAGATTATACATATACACAAATTTGCTTCACGTGCAGCTTTTCTTTTCGTTTTAACTGCAATTTATGCAGCGACAACGAAAACTTGTAAGCTCAATACAGTGGCGCTCAAAATTAAATCGCACTCACAAAATGAGACCATTTGATTATAACAAGTTCAAACTTTAAATTAGTTAATTAAGCTAATTTCAAGAAACAAAATTAAATCGATTCTTTAGCCGCTAAGCCCCAATTTTTGTAATTAAGCCACCACAACGATGACAATGCTTTAGAACTTTGGGTACTGAGAACAAATATTTCGGTTTTTAATGAAAATAAACTTATTGTACTACAACTACGTGCGGATCTCTGGGGGCTTAACCTTCGGGCAATTTTACCTCGCTATCGCTGCTGCCGCCGCTCTGCTGGAGAGCTGCTGGCTTGAAGTCCCTGCATCTGGGCCTCTTGGCCGGACTGTCGACGGGGGAACCATCTGAGGAGGTCCTGCGTTTGACTACACTCTTTTTCTCCTGTTCCTCGCTATCGCTGGGGTCGCTCTGCTCCGCCTTAATTTGATCCTCTCGCTTCTGGCTGACATTCAGCCAGGCCATCATTGTCTTGTTCATCGGGGGTTTTTCTTGTTTTGCAACTAATTCGATGGGCTTGTTGCACTCCTCGCTCTTGTTGCGCGAATTGTTTACCAGCTTGGCCACTCGATGCCATTTGAGCTCTGTAGCCGGACGCAAGGTAGCTAAGGCCTCCGAGTCGCTCACTCGCTTGAAGTCTAGCCAGTCCTGTAAATCAAAAACAAAACAATCTTTAAAAAAACGAAAAAACATCGAGTATTAAAGGACATGGAAACCACAAAATATGTAATGCCGCTTGATGACCTTTCTATTCTCCTAAGACTTGTTTTTTTAAGTATGAAGCAAAGTTATTTTTGACCCCTAGATCCTACAATTCTTTAGACCATGAAACAATTGAAGGAATGACTACTGACTTTTTCCATTGGTTTTTTTACTCACGTCCATTTGCTGTTCGGTTTCGAGGATCGCGGGCATACGGTAGTGCAACCATGCCATGATCTTGCTGGACTGGAAAGTGATAATACTGTAGCTGTACATCCTGTCGCCGTTTTCGTCCTCCCACACGTCAAAGAGGCCAGCCATGCGCAGCAGTTTCACGTCCGCGGGCGACCAGGTGCTCTTGTCGTAGATCTTGGACTCGCCCTCTTGAGGCACGAAAATGAGGTAGGCCTCCCGCTCGGATGGCTTCCTGGCTGGACCGGCCGTTTGCCACTCGTAGAAGCCTTCGCAGATCACAACACAACGCTGGCCGCGCTTGAAGGGCCCCCGATACAGTTTGGAGTCCATCAGGTGCTCCAGCCGACAGTTGTTGGTGGTGAGGCCATGTCGTCGGTAGTCGCCCTTGTGCCAGAAGGGTATCATGCCCCACATCATGGGCATAACCACGCGGGCGCACCTCTGTTCCTCGGAATCGGAGAAATGAGCTGCAGACACGATCACAGGCGTGATGTCAGTGGGCGCTATGTTATAGGAGGCTTGGTAGCGTCTTCCCAGGTTAAATTCCGCCCGCCACTCGGGAGTCTCCATGCCCGATCCCTTCTCATCCTTCACTCCGGAATCCGGCTCCTTTTTGATGATTTTCTTGGGGTATTTACAGGCACAAATAACCTGATCGGGATCTAGGGTACTTAAAAGGCGGTAAATATGGTTTAAAATAGCACAATCTTAACACTAACAGGCAAGTGCGGCCGCACATTGGGATACCCTTTGAAATAAACCAAGCTTCAACGAAATTATTTATTAAATTAGTGTTAATTAAATTTGGCAAATGAAAAATGTAAACAAACGTTCAGAGTTCCGATTGAGAGACCAAACTCTTCCCGCTTGCTTTTAAAATACTGAAGTATTTATAGTATTTTTGAGGCCAAAGAAGGCCGCTTCTTCTGTCCCTTCTCTGACCACACTGAACCGCAAATCACAACAGGAAAACAACGCTCTACTTTGGCAAACTTTTTAACGAATTGTACAACAAGCTAAGAAGAATGGGAGAACGCTACAACATCCATAGCCAGCTGGAGCATCTGCAGAGCAAGTACATTGGCACGGGACACGCGGATACCACCAAGTTCGAGTGGATGACCAACCAGCACCGCGACTCTTTGGCCACCTACTTGGGTCACTACGACATCCTCAACTATTTCGCCATCGCCGAGAACGAGTCCAAGGCGCGGGTGCGGTTTAACCTGATGGAGCGCATGCTGCAGCCATGTGGACCACCACCTGAAAAGCTAGAGGATTAGGCAGTTGTAACTGAAAACAATAAACAAATGTAGAATTGAGAAAGCGTTTTTCAGGGGTGGATCAAAAGGGAAAATACCAGGTGGAGTATTTATTATAAACTGGTATTTAGTGCCCTACTTGTGAACGGTCGCACTGCAGGCCAGGAAAAGCTCTTCACTCAATATAACTTATTTTCGTTTCAATTAATAATTTTCGAGTGCTAGTGTTAGTGTTTTAAAGTAGCCGAAAAATAGCCAATGCCGCACCAAAGCAATGTACGTTAGTGTGTTAGCCCCAACAAGCTGCAATATCCAGCTGAAACCCCCACGAAAACGGTGTACTAGAAAACTGCAACACAGCAGCAGCCACAACAACAATAACACGTCGGGAGCATCTTGTGTGAAAATTCGCGGCGAACAAAAGATATCGCAGCACAATTGGCAATTGCGTAGAACACACATACATGTGTGCCTGTGCATGTGGCTGCCTGTGTATGTGGGGAGATGAGTGCACGAAAATTGCGCGTCTATGAATAATATCCCAAAAACAAGAGCCAAAGGCAGGCGACGCATAAGCTTAAAAATAGTGACAAACTAAAACAGACCTACTGTCATTTCCCAGCTGCCCAATCAGCCTGTCTAGCCAAAGTTCTTGCAAAAGCTCTCCCCGCTCACCGTGCCTATTCACATGCCCGTGACTGTAACCTAGCAAAAAAAAAAACTCACACGCGGTGTTGCCAGACCTGCGCGAGAAAAAGCGTAATTCACCAACTGAGTGCTCATGGCATGATTAACGAAAAGTCTGCATATTTCCCCCGTGTGGCTGCAAATGTTTATAAACAATAGTTACGGTGCGCAGCTCGTCTGCGGGTGAATTGGCATTTGCGAGGTGCACCCAGCGAATACGGCAACACTCGCGCATATCTGCGCTTTGCTTTTCGGAAGCAGGAGCGACGAGGGGTGAGGTGAGGGGCACGAAAAGCCCACGACATCGTCGAGTTGAAAATTTTCGCGAAACCAAAAAGTTAAAAATAAATGTTTACTGTGCAGCGGCATCGAGGTGGCGGGGAAAATCGCAATTAACCCCCCACCGCCCCTCTGACGGCAAAGTGTTAATGTAATTTTTCGATGGCTCGCGCTCGATTTGTATTGAATAATTCGTTGCCCCAGCGCTGCTAGAGGGCAGGGGTGGCTGCAGGGGGACCTCTTTTTCGTGTGCCTCTCTCCACCGCCTTTCGCAAGGCGAACGGAACGGCGAACGAAAGAAAGAACCGTAATCGTGGGCAAGAGAAGGCATGGTGTGAAATAAATAAAAGAGAGGCAAAGCGAAGGGAAAACAAAAGAAGAGAGAAGAGTGTCCTACCTTTGTTTGCCCTCGAATCCGTGAATAACCTGGGTTCCTGCTCTCTTCCAGCTCCTCTAAACCCAGGAATCCTCTGAATCTGAAGCCTACAAGGACCCACATAAATTCCGCACATAGCTCAAATTAGAAAGCAATCCAGTCTTCAGCGGGAGAGTGGAAGCGACGCTTACTGCCGCTGCCGAATAATGAGTCGACATGAAGGTGAGTACTTGGACCACCAAGTAGTCCTTGCCCAGGATAACCCCATGTCCGTATCCAGGTGTCAGCTGCGATTCATGTCTCAAGAGCAACTTTAACGGACGGCGCTACAAGTGCTTGATCTGCTATGACTATGACCTCTGCGCCGACTGCTACGAGGAGGGCGTCACCTCCACGCGCCACCTGGTCGAGCATCCCATGCAGTGCATCCTCACCCGCTCCGACATCGAGCTGTACTTCGGCGGCGAGATGCTAACCTCGGACCAGCCGCAGAGCTTCACCTGTCCGTACTGCAAGAGGATGGGCTTTAGCGACGCCACCCTGCTGGAGCACGTCTCCGCCGAGCATACGGAGACCAGTCTGGAGGTGGTCTGCCCGGTCTGTGCCGGCCTGCCGGGCGGCGAGCCGAATCTAGTCACAGATGACTTTGCTGGTCACCTCACATTGGAGCACCGCCAGGGTCCGCGCGAGCTCATTTCCTTTCTGATATCCTTTTCAACAAACACACAAACCATATACTGTTTGACTAATAGTGTCCAGCTGTATCGTAAGGAAGTAGGTCTACACCTTACAAAATAACACCCTTTTTGTTTTAAGAAATCTTATTTAAATTCTTTAAATTTTTTTTAATTTTTGCACAAAGAGAATCAATTTGTTTGAACTAAACTCTTAAAAACTAGTTGCAAAACAAGTTCTATAAATTGTTCGTATGACAAAATGTTTTTAACGTTAAATTCTTTTCCTTTGGTATTCATGACCACTCAGCAACACATTATTTGATATTAGTCATAATATTACATCATGATCTTCAATTCTGTTGTAGAAAAATTTTAAAAATATCACAGAAAATAGTTTTTAATTTCAAATGGTAAACAGATAAATGCGGTTTAGTTCGGTTTCGTTCAGTCTGTAAACATTTGAATTATTTACAATTTTAAGAGAAACCTTAGCTTTTTTAGGAACTCAGTTTGCTAAATAGCTAAGGAACGCATTTAGTCTTTGGCTATTAGGCAGTCACCTTAATACCCACATTTTATTGACTTGCCTAAAACGCGCCATTTAAAATGTTCTTCCAAGTACATACTATTTTTGACGATGCCTACACACGCAAACATTGAACACTTCGCGATACAGATTGGTGCATTGTACTTAATTTATAGGTGCACAGAAATTTAATCAGCAAGTGCTTCTTTTAGCTGTAAGTTATCCTCTGTGAGCCCAATCCATTGGTTGCCTTAACCTGTAGACAATACGACGAGCCCTCGGCCATCCGTCATGGCGGTGGAGTGCGTCGGATCCCAGGACGCACCCTCGGCGGACCGCGGACCCGTCGCTCCAACATGCACTTCAGCTCGTCGAGCGGTCTGTCAGCCCTGTCGCCCTCGGGCCGGGAATCGGTGGACCCCATCGCGGAACTTTTGTCGCAGCTATCCGGCGTGCGAAGGGGTGGACCGCCCACATCGCAGCTGCAGCAGCTACAAATGCAGATGCAGTTGGACCGGCAGCAGGTGACGGTAAGAGGGAGGCCTCCACCTATAGATATTTGTTATTTTTGTGTGTATAAGGAAACTGCGACTTTCGTTGTATTTCTCTTGCTTTTGCGCTTGCATTATTTCAGGCATCGCGCCAAATCGATCGGCTGCCAAGGCGTGCGCATCCCATAGTCTCAACATCGAACTCGAATGCCGCCATGGCCGAGGTGATCAGCGGTGGAGTAGGTAGCGGAGGCAGTGGCGCAGTTGGAAGCGGCAGTGGCGGCGGCAGCGGGGGCACCGCTCCGCCCAACCTGCGCACCACCGAGTGGCCGGTGACCGCGAGCTTCTCGACATCGGCCAGCAATCATTCGCAGACTCAGTCGAGTCTGGCCGCCAACAGCCTCAATGCCAGAGAAGTAGTTCATCCCGCTGGCCATCACACCCCGAGTCAAATGTCCACTAATCCCCTTTGTCTTGTTCTGCAGGCGATCGGTGCCAGCAGCGGATCCAGCAATGCCCTGGGCATCAGCGTGGGCGTCGGTGGAATGGCCAACGGCAACGGCGGCCCAGGGGCAGTCGGAATGGGATCCGGATCCGGTGCCAGTGGCCAGCTGAGTGGTCAGGGTGGTGCGGCAGCCGGCGAGTCCCTTTTGCTGGCCCAGTTCATGCAGCCCACCCTCACCGAGGCCGAGTGGGCGACCGTGGAGAGCAAGCGGGCAGATCGGTGAGTGTTTCCACCTGGCAGAATCGCACCCTAGTGTTAATGAAATCCCTTTGAATCTATTGTGTTTTGTTTACAACGAAATAGATGTATACAGATGATAAGAACTTAATATTAACTTATTAATTAACTTATTGACTTGTTTAAAAACTGGTACTTTAAATAAGCACATGTTACTTGTATGTATCATCTGGACAACCAAAATCACTATCACAATCACTAAACATTTACAAAGTTCCTTAAAAATAATAAATATTTAAATTTTTTTTTACACCTACTACTACTACTACTTTCCCGACAGCAATCTAATTGAAGTTCTTCTCTCCTCAGCTCTATGTTTGTGCAGTCGCTGATGCTATCGATGCTCTGCACTGAGGCGTTGGACTTAAATGCCTCCGACGAGAGTCTGGCCACGAGTGATAATGTAAATAAGGGGCAGCAGCAGCAGCAGCAGGAGGAAGCCGAGGCGCAAGCGGAGACGCTGCTGAACAACAATGCTGATGTGGAGCAGCAGCAGCCACAGCCGGCGATGGTGCGACAGGTGAATCAAATGCAACAAACCTCGCCGGAGGATTTTGTGTGCGACGAGTATCGCTATAAAAACAAAAAGGCCAACACAACACAAACAAGCGGCCCAGCAGGCGGCGGAGGAGGAGGAACCGGAGTGGGCGGAGCAGGAGCCACTGCAGCACCGGGAGGGGGTGCTAGCGGTGCTGGCAGTAAGCCAACAGCTGACAGAGGCATCGAGAGACGCGGCGGCCGCCCGCCGCCAGCGGAGATGGCCACGGGCTCGCAGCAGCCTCAGCAGCAGCAGTCCACGGCCAATCCGGCGGCGTCCCAGCAGAAATACAAACAGAACGCAAATGCGGCGGCGGCAAACACAAATCAAATTCCCGACACTAGGTAGTGCCTCTGGTGATGACCACCACGAATTGCATCATTAACAACAACAACAAACACACCAACAACCAATGTAGCTGCAGCAGCCACAACAACAAACCTGTCACCACCACGAACACCGCAACAGCAATGGAAGCAAAAGCAGATGCAAATGCAGATGCAACAATGGAACTAAAACCAACACAGCCGTTAAAGTAACAACCGTAGTGAGGGATAGCTGCTGCTCTGGAGGAATCCGATTCGTCTTAAGCAGTTGCCGACGCATCCGCCGCAGCAATTTCGTCAAAAGGAAAACTATATTATGTATCGTTTATTAAATATATTAAAATTTATATAATTATAAAAAGATGAGAAGAAAGATGTGCAGCAAGAAAATTTATTGTAATCATTGAATTAATTATAATTTAAAGAAACCACAAAAAAACAAAAATCGTTAACCGTGCTTTGGATTTATTTGGTACATACTTGCTAGTGCAGGGATTTTAGCCAAACTTGTTAAATTTTTTGTACAATTATATAATTTTCTAATTCTTCAAGGGAAATATAAAGCATAACGAATTTATTTGACGACTAAAAGACATATTTTAAAAGTTAGCGTTTTGATTCCGATAAACTTTATTTGAGAAACAAGATTCTTTGCACTATGTTTTTCTCCTGAGTTTTGTTCTATTGTTTTTAAAATAGATCCATGACGTAAATCAACTCAACTTTTTTAAATATTAGAGATCCCAGCTGTTATTCCACTTCAGACTTCAAATTTTGCAACATCCAAAGGCGGCAAATTGTCCAGATCATAATGACTTTGGAATCCCCTTGGTCGTAGGCAAAACAAGTGCTCCACAGCGTGCTTGATCAGCTGCTCCGAGCAGTATGGATTGACCATAACAATGGAGTGGGCCAGCATCTTGGCCAGTTTCTTGAACAGAAATCGATTGGCGATGAGGCCCTCATCCAGAGGACTCATTAGGTGTCGCACAATCCACGGGCGAATGCGGAGCACGCAGCTGGCCAGCAGCACTTCGTCCACCAGATCGATGGTGGGGCTGGATATTTCGGTTGCGAACTCATCCTCACTATCCTCCCCAAAAAACTGATGAAACTTGCATCGCAATCGATCCTCGCAGCGCCAGTCCGCCTCCAGCAGACGAACCAGACAAGCATTGAGCCGCCTTCTCTGGGCGTAGAGTTCGCAGGGCCAACGGCTCTGGCGCAGATCCACCTCGCTGTGATGCTCCTCCGTTGGGGATGTGGCGGTGGGGGTGGGCGGGTCCTCAATCTTTTTGGGGCTGGGCAGTTCGGCGTTCTCAATTTCCTCCAGTATGGCTGAGATCTGTGGATCGTCGGTCACAGCGGTGGAATTGATGCCGAAGATTTCGTTTAGGTCGGTGTGCTCGTCGCCAAACAACATCGCCAGCTCCTGGGCCACTGCATCTTCGGTTTCTGAGAAGGGTGAGCTTGGATTCTGCTCCTGAACTAAGTTTTTACTGCGGCAACGACGGCACAGCGGCTCATTCATGACTTCCGACTCTTCGAGTCTGGCCTGAAACATATCGATTTTCCGACGAAGCTCGAAGCTGCCACCATCATCTTTAGCTTTAGGAGAATCATGACCATTTTGAAGTTCCCAGTCAGTTGTTTGCGTGGCCCTATCCACCAGGAAGCGTTCTGTCTTAATGGGTACTTCGTCCTCTCCAGCTGGAGACTGCTGGGTCTGCATTTGGTCAAAGAGAATATTGGCCAGGCGACATTCCTGTGTGTTCCTTCTTACCGCAGCAATCTGTGGGTATACAAAATGATGGGGAGGCTTAAAAAGATTAAAGATTCCCTCACCGTTTTTACCATGGCTCTCTGGTAAATCTGCG
The DNA here is from genome assembly GCA_018150695.1 of Drosophila oshimai. Classification (NCBI taxonomy): domain Eukaryota; kingdom Metazoa; phylum Arthropoda; class Insecta; order Diptera; family Drosophilidae; genus Drosophila; species Drosophila oshimai. The sequence continues at coordinate 365 of JAECWM010000013.1, read as the reverse complement.
CAGCCATGCAGGCTTGCTTCGCCTTGTCCTCCAGTTGCTCCACGCTCTCGGGAATGCAGGCCCAGGCTGTGGGTTTGTGTCTGTTCCGGGATTTGCTGGCCCAGGCGCAGACGTTCTCCTGCAGCTGACGCTCCAAATATACCACATATTGCTTTCGTACCTAAGAATTTTCATTGATAAACAAAAGGATGTTTAGCCTCAGTTTTTCTTCAAAGAAAGTTGCTTTTCCAATGACATACTCACCACCTCTGTAAGGACTACAAAATCATTATAGCCTTCGTGTATCATGCTTAGCTTCTTTGTACTCTGCTCATTAATTGACTTCACTTCATTTTGGTGTTGTTTATCAACGGTTATGATTTGTT